>CM051237.1:483905429-483945429 GCA_027917425.1 Gastrophryne carolinensis | reverse complement strand
GGATTATGTTGGGTTCTAATGGGTGAATACTACTCGTAGTGGGAACTGATACGATCGTGGTGGCCACCAAATCTTTGATAGAGTTCTTGGATGAACCATGGTGAGCAATGTATGTGTCTTAGGTATTTGTGGTGAACACGAGATGGTGAAGAGATTCAAGTGGATATTGGAAGAATTTAGGGGTATTGCAGGCACCAACTGGTTCAGGATAGCTGCTAGATTGCCCATCCTGAATGGAGCATGGTGGGTGGAAGCTGGATGGGTTTGGGCATCACAGAATATAATATGTTGGGTGATCTTGGGTTCCTGGAATATGAAGGCTGCACTTGAAGGGTACTGAATTTATCTTTGATGGGGTTGTTGAATGAATCATGGTGGGTGATAGAAATATCTCCAGCACCATAGAATAGAAAGTGGGGGATGCCAAACCTTTCATGGTAGACATGAGATTGCTTGTGGTGGAGAGATCAAGATCAAGATCAAGATCAAGAGGGGAACTACAGGAAATTGGATTATTCCAGGTACCAAATAGTTCTTAATGAAAACCAGATTAGCCATGATAGGAAGGTAGCGTCAGGGTAGAAGCTGAATGGGTCCTGGAAATCAGAATATGGATTTTCTTGGTTGCTAAATGGTTCATAGTAGATGATTTATTGCCCATTGCAGATGCTGAATGGACCACGGTGGAATCTGGGTGGGTCCTGAGCATCACAGAATGGATTATGTTGCAGTGCTAATTGGTTCATGGAATCTGAAGGCTACATATGGTGGATAATGAATTTGTTGGGCACCTTTATCGATTGTTGGCAGGATTGGGGTAGATCACTTAACGGGGTCACTGGCTGGAAGTAGTGGAAGGTGAGAAGGTCTCATACTTAGTGGGGTCTCTGATTGAGGTCTTCTCGATGAAACCGGGACGGGTGTGTTTGGTTGTTCTGTGGGTAAACCCAAACACTTTGATCATTTCAAGTAACCGTCTGCGTATCGGCACTCGTGTTCCTCAGATCTCCTCCATGTATTTTTTTTTCTGACTCTTCCTTGACTTTCAAATCTAAAACCTCCTAAAATATAATTACTTCTCAGGCCGCCCCGCTGAGCCCAGGAGATGAATGCGCGCCCAGCTGTTCCCGAGATATTCCGGGGCCCACGTCTCGGAAAACAACATTCCATTTATGTAACATAAAAAAAAAAATGCCAATTTCTCATAACTAAATTACAATGAGACACAAGGCCGGGGCATCCCAGAGTTATCTCATCCAGTCGGCGTGTGAAGGATAACGAGACGGTTGCGTTTCAGGCGGCGGTGGCTGCAGTCAGCTGGAGGTCCGGCTGGAAAAAATTGGAATTGGAAAAGCGGAGGGTAAGACGTGCCAGGAGACAGCTGAGGGGGGTGGGGGGGATCTGCCTGACAGGCAACAACGCGTTTCATCTTCCGCAGCCTGCACACTGTCCGTGGGGATACAGGGCAGCAAATCCGCGTCGCTCTTCCTCTGCCTCTCCGCGTCTCATCTCAACAAGGTGTCACTGAGCCGTAAGATCGGCACAAAATATGGCGAGACAGCTGGAGAGACCCCGCGTCGCCCATTGATCGGCACATGCTGGGCGAGACGCTCCTTTCTTTGAAGCCAGGCGTGAATTCTGTCTTGTGGCTCATGATCGTGTAGCTGCTGCGAGTCACCGGGCCGGCATTACCGCCATCCTCGCGGGTGGTGGAGTCGTTTTCCGCCATCACAGATGTGTGATATACAAATGTTGCAAATAACGATATAATATCGACACGTGCGACAAAGTGGATCCTCTGTAAACCTGTCGTCTTCTTTTCATCCACACTCTGGCCTCACCGGCAACGCTGATGAGAAAGTACTCACCCGACCACCCAGCGAGATAATTTGCATGGTGGTCTGGGCAGGGTGAGCTGGCGGGAGGTCGCTGCGGGTTACCAGGCCGGCATTACCGCCATCCTTGCGGGTGGTGGAGTCATTTCCCACCATCACAGATGTATAATATACAAATGTTGCAAATAACGATATGTTATCGACACGCGCGACAACGCGGATCCTCTGTAAACCTGTCGGCTTCTTTTCATCCACGCCCTAGCCTTACCAGCGACGCTGATGAGTGCACCTACTGCGAGTCACCGGGCCGGCATTACCGCCGTCCTTGCGGGTGGTGGAGTCGTTTCCCGCCATCACAGATGTATGATATACAAATGTTGCAAATAATGATATATTATCGAAACATGTGACAAGCTGCATCGTCTGTAAACCTGTCGTCTTCTTTCCATCCACACTCTGGCCTCATCTGCAACACTAATGAGAAGGTACTCACCCGACCACCCGGAGAGATAATTTGCATGGTGGTCTGGGTAGGGTGAACTGGCGGGAGGTTGCTGCGAGTCACCAGGTCGGCATTACCGCCATCCTCGCGGGTGGTGGAGTCATTTCCCGCCATCACAGATGTGTGATATACAAATGTTGCAAATAACGATATATTATCGCCACGTGCGACAAGGTGGATCCTCTGTAAACCTGTCGTCTTCTTTTCATCCACGCTCAGTTCCATCCTGGCCTCACCCGCAACGCTGATAGGAAAGTACTCACCCGACCACCCGGCGAGATCATCTCCATGGTGGTGTGGGCAGGGTGAGCTGGCGGGCAGTCGCTGTGGCGCACATAACTGCTGTCTCTTCCTTTCCCCCCTTTTCTTTCTCTTTCTTTTCTTCTCTTTTTTTCTTTCGCTCTTCAATTTGCTCTATTACTTTAGAAGTTGCTCTATCAGTATATAAAGTTTTGGATCAGGAGTATATGTTTAAAGTGGGGCAAAACCAAGCACGATCAGTTCTCTCCACCTGGGACATCCAAAATCGGGATGCCCCGATGTGTGAAACCCCCGAGGTTGCGCCATTCACTTACCTTGCTTCCCGATCCAACGGCACATGCGCGAGCCGAGGCTGCATCCCCGCGATCTCTCTAGCAGTGCGTGTGCCCATGCCAGGCATTTGTGAAGGGACCTGCGTGGGCAAGCTCCCAGTTAGAAGGAAGCGAGTGATGCGGCCTCCAGCAGGCATGGAGCCGCTGGCCTTAGACGCTGTCTTAGATGACGTGATGTCAGGGGCTCCGAACGCGCTGATTGGACGAGCGACGGCGCATGCGCCGTAGGACCGGGATGAGGTGAGTTGCACTCAGCAATCTGCAGGGTTTTACACAGGGGGCATCCCTGATGGGGGTGCCCCGGGGAAAGGACCAAAACCCAGGATATTCAAAATCCTGGGTTTTGGTCCACTTTTAAGTGGTAAGCCTGCTTTCAATGTATCTATTGCATTGTATGTCCCAAAGGGGACGCTCAGAGATTAGAGTTAGGATGCACCTCACAGAGGCACCTTGGCGCTTGGTGGTACAGCTTCAGCTACTTCTGCAGATGTGTTGACCTAGACTTCTGTTTTTAACCAAGTTTAGAGACAGATTATAGGTTTGGCTGCAAGCTAACAGGGTTGACTGCTGTGGCCCCTTTAAGACATATGCCTAAAGTGGACCAAAACCCAGGATTTTGACTATCCTGGGTTTTGGTCCTTTCCCCCCAGGGCTGTGTGAAACCCCCACTCACCCCATATGACGTATGCACGTCCGCTCGTCAAATCAGAACGCTCGGATCTGCTCAAGCCCATTTGTCCAGGAGCTCATCTAATACGAGCGGGTCTGAGATCGCTGGAGGCCATATCCCCCGCTTCCCTCTAACAGGGAGCGTGCCCACGTCGGCCATTCACAAATGCCTGACCCTGCTAGAGGGACAGCGGGGATGCGGCCGCTGATCACGACCAGAAAGAAGGTGAGTGTATGGGGCGACCTGGGGGGTTTCACACACAGTGGGGCACCCCAATTCTGGATGCCCCGGGGGGGAGGCAATGAATCGTAACTACCTGTACAATTATGGTGTTTTTGAATGCTATTTTTAACAAATGTGTTTATTTATTCTGTCTAAAGATCCACTGATGGCACTAAAGGTGATTGAACACTAGAAGTGCAATATCAGTGAATAATGGAATGTTAAGAATAATTTTTTTCAATAAAGATAACAGATATTTTAGCCCTATTGCTGTGATATAACTAGTAATTTCTAGGTGAGATTGAACTCAAAGATCTTACTTTGGTGGGTGCCTACCCATCCCCAACCTAACTCACCGTATTGTTGCAATTATAGACCTTGAATTCAGACCAGCTCCCTATTTTCGCTCTCTAAGGGGTGGGTCTTTACATAAGGACATGCTGATAACCCCCTGATGGGGTGTGATCAACATTTCCTTATGAACTTCTTTGTAGTTCTTTAGTTAATGTTCCCAACCCTCTCTTCGAAAGCCATTACCAGCCCATGTGTCTGGGTGGAGATCTGCAAACATGACCTGATGGTGGCTGCCAAGGAGAGGGGTTGGGGAACACAGCTTAAGTCAAACGTGGCTTTTAGTTGACCAAGTTTTTCTAAGGTCCTCAATTATGGGAATTTGGTGTAACCCATTTCCAGTCCTCGTCCTAAAGATCGAGCACCCGTCGGGGCCATGATCCTGGCCAGCTTGGCTCCTTAGTTCCGAGGTAGAAGATCAGCCTTTACAAACTCACCGCCGCTGATCCCCACCGTAAGCAGGAGCTTCATGTTACCAAGTCCATGTGAAGAGTAGATGTTAGTATGACAAGGCCGCAGTCTGCTCCATTCACCCCATAGTTCTAAATGTGAATTGTTAAAGCGGAAACCAGCAGTTAGCGCTTTAACTGGGAACATTGCAGGACCCAACGTGATAGGTGGCTCGCCTATAAACTGAGAGCAAAGGGGGCAATAGCAGTTCTCTGATGAGAGCAAAACCAGCCTCCGATGATCCGGGGCCTCAATCCAGGTACTGTGTTTGGCATCTGCAGGGTTAAAGCGGAACAAAACAAAGTGAGAAGGCCCTATAATGAGAATTATTTGGGATTGACATTAGGAAGGGCCTCTCTCATTCTATTTTATTTCTATTATATTTTATTTCTATTTTTAACTATTTTTTTATTATTTGGAACTGACATTAGGAAGGGCCTCTCGTATTCTGTTTTATTTTATTCTATTCTATTCTATTTTTTATTTTATTTGTATTATATTTTATTCTATTATAGTTTATTTTTATTTTATTTCTATTTTTTTCTATTTTCTATTATTTGGAACTGACATTAGGAAGGGCTTCTCTCATTATATTTTATTTCTATTATATTCTGTTATATGTTATTCCTATTGCATTGTATTCTATTCTATTTTTATTTTATTTCTATTTTTAACTATTTTTTTATTATTTGGAACTGAGATTAGGAAGGGCCTCTCTCATTCTGTTTTATTGTATTGTATTCTATTCTATTTTATTTTATTTCTATTATAATTAAATTTTAATTTTATTTCTATTTTATTCAATTTTCTATTATTTGGAATTGACATTAGGAAGGGTCTCTCTTATTCCACTTTATTTCTATTGTATTTCTATTATATATATATTATAGTTTATTTCTATTTAATTATATTTTCTATTATTTGGAATTGACATTAGGAAGGGCCTCTTTCATTCTATTTTATTTCTATTATATTTTATTTTATTCTATTTTTTATTTTTAATTATAGTTTATTTTTATTTTATTTCTATTTTATTCTATTTTCTATTATTTGGAATTGACATTAGGAAGGGCCTCTCTCATTCAATTTTCTAGTGTAACATGTTACTTTTGGCCTAGTCATCTTTGATCTTGACCTTGGTGAACCTGGATTAGACTTTAATGGCCAACATGGGACAAGAAGTCAGGAGAATCTTCGTAAAAGGTTTAGGATAGCTATAAAGACTTTAGGACCCAGACGGGCAGACTTGATGGACCCATGATGCCTCTTTCTGCGGCCGATTTCTCCTGTATGTTTCTAACTGTCATTCCTAATGTTAAAGAATAAAATTAAACGTGAAGACGTAAGTATCACTGTCCTATGAAGACACCCAACCCCATGACTGGTAGAGGATGGCCTCCTAAGAAGACCCCCAAGCCCATGACTGGTAGAGGATGGCCTCCTAAGAAGACACCCAACCCCATGACTGGTAGAGGATGGCCTCCTAAGAAGACACTCAACCCCATGACTGGTAGAGGATGGCCTTCTAAGAAGACCCCCAACCCCATGACTGGTGGAGGATGGCCTCCTAAGAAGACACCCAACCCCATGGCTGGTGGAGGATGGCCTCCTAAGAAGACAACCAACCCCATGACTGGTAGAGGATGGCCTCCTAAGAAGACACCCAACCCTATGACTAGTAGAGGATGGCCTCCTAAGAAGACACCCAACCCCATGACTCGTAGAGGATGGCCTCCTAAGAAGACACCCAACCCCATGACTGGTAGAGGATGGCCTCCTAAGAAGACACCCAACCCCATGACTGGTGGAGGATGGCCTCCTAAGAAGACCCCCAACCCCATGACTGGTAGATGATGGCCTCTTTAAAAGACACCCAACCCCATGACTGGTGGAGGATGGCCTCCTAAGAAGACACCCAACCCCATGACTGGTAGAGGATGGCCTCCTAAGAAGGCAACCAACCCCATGACTGGTAGAGGATGGCCTCCTAAGAAGACACCCAACCCCATGACTGGTAGAGGATGGCCTCCTAAGAAGACACCCAACCCCCATGACTGGTAGAGGATGGCCTCCTAAGAAGACACCCAACCCCATGACTGGTAGAGGATGGCCTCCTAAGAAGACACCCAACCCCATGACTGGTAGAGGATGGCCTCCTAAGAAGACACCCAACCCCCATGACTGGTAGAGGATGGCCTCCTAAGAAGACACCCAACCCCATGACTGGTAGAGGATGGCCTCCTAAGAAGACACCCAACCCCATGACTGGTAGAGGATGGCCTCCTAAGAAGACACCCAACCCCATGACTGGTAGAGGATGGCCTCCTAAGAAGACACCCAACCCCATGACTGGTGGAGGATGGCCTTGTTCCACCGACATCACCATCAGGTGAGGAGTGAGAGCCGTGCCTGTCGGCTTCCTCCTTGGAGGTTCTTGGTTGGAAGACGTCGCGCCAGCTCCCTTTGCCCTTTCAGGACGAGCCACCGGTCACATTGGGGCCCTGACGGGTTTTCGGGGGTCTCCAGACACACAGTAGAACTGTGGGAATAGCTGGGCTGCCTGGAAATGACTTACACTGCACATCTACTCGAATGGACTTGATGGCCGGGGCCCCAACCCCATTCTCGGCTTTACAATAGTATCGACCACCCTGCATCCTGTGAACCTTCTCTATGCGCAGCGTCTCGTTGTACACCGACGTCTCCTGGAACTTCTCCGAGGCGCTGCCGGCCGTCTTCGTCCACCGCACCTGGAAATGAGGACGAGAGTTAGGAGTGACAGTTATGAGTGACAGTATAGGAAGTGTCAAAGACTTTGATGTACTATAGGGGCCCAATAAGACTCCAGGGCCAATGTAGGGAATGTCCTCTCACCACCTAATCCCGAGTGCGCACGGCCGTGGGTAGGTCTCAAACCCACTAAATAGCATGAAAAGCAAAGCGAATGGTCCGCACTCCTCTTCTCATAAAACTTCACTTTTAATTATGCTCCATAGTGTATCAAAAGCCAATAAAATCAGTAGTAATCAAAGTCCTGGAAAGTCATATATACAGTATAAGCGACCTACGCATTTTGGACTCCAAACTCCAATCCTTAATCATGATCATTCTCTGCATCCGGGGCCCCACTGTGCAAAACCTGCTGTAATGTCTCCTCCATCCAACAGACCATGCATGGCTCTCGGGTGATCTATCTATCCCATATCTTATCTATCTATCTATCTATCTATCTATCTATCTATCTATCTATCTTATCTACTTATCTATCTAATATCTTTATATCTATCTCTAGGAAAGAGAGAGAAAGAAACTGGAAAAGAGAGATGGTTGATGGGAAAAAAGGAGGAGAGAAAGAAAGAAAGCAAACAAGTTGAACATTATGCAGAAAATGAAAGGGAAAGAAAGTAAGAAAGAGGGCTGAATGGGCATGCAGAGAAAGAAAGACCGGAAGAGAGAGAGAGGAAAAGAGATGGGTGAAGGTAAAAAAAGAGAGAAAAAAAGAAAACAACTGAACAGGGATGCAGAAAAAAAGATATAGATGAATATGGATGCAGAGAAAGAAAGACGGAGAGAAAGAAAAAACAAAGAAGGAAGGAATGAGAGAGAGAGAGAAAGAAGGAAAGAAACTGGAAAAGAGATGAAGAGAAGAAAAAAGACACAGATCGAGAAGAAAGCAAAAGAGTTGAAAGTGGATGCAGAAAATAAAGAGAAAAATAAGAGAGGGTTGCATAGGCATGCAGAGAAAAGAAATAAGGAAAGAGAGAGAGAGAAACCGGAGAGGAGAGATGGAGGGCAGGTAAAAAAAACGAAAGAAAGAAGAAAGGAGAAAGAGAGTGCAAGAGAGTTGAATAGGACTAGAAAAACAGAGGGAAAAGGTTAGGAAATCAGAGAAAAAAATAAATGAAAAGAGAAACAGAGTGAAGGGAGAAAATGGAGGAAGATGTGAGGAAGCTAAAAAGAGAAGAAGGAATGTGCAAAAAAGAAGGATAGAGAGATAGGGGATATTTTGCAAAAAAAACAAATCTAATTGAGGTCTCCTGGTGCCCCTTACAGAGAGGTTGGGATGATGCCCTGTGCTGCTGCACACCTTGCCCGACCATGCGTATGAGTTGGCAGATGTCCACCAAACTATTATGTTTCCCCCTGAGGAAGTCGGATATTACTGATGAAATGCGTTGGGTACATTTTTCACAATTTTTTTTTCCATAAACACATATTACACATGATTTTTCAACAGAATGCATCACTGACGTATGAGTTGGCCAATCTATTCGATCCGAGACACCCTCTCCATAATAACACTTACCTGAGGTCGGGGGTGTCCGCTGACCAGACACTGCAGCACCAGCGTGTCACCTTCTCGGATGGTGTAAACCCGCTCGCTCATGTTGTCTTCTTTCACCACACAGGCCTGACCACCGTGTACGATCTGAGCCTGGGCTGAAGCTGCCGATCAAACAGAAAGGAGACGATCACTAACGGCTCCCAGACATTGCAGGACCCTAAAAAGAGCCGCGTGTCATACTGCTTATAACCATTAGAGGGCGCAGCACTGTGTGTGTGTGTGTGTGTCACCATGCCGGCAAATACAATGAATCATACACCTGCCAATCTCTGTACAATCTGATTAACCCGCAGTATTTAGTTTCTATTTATAGAAAAAGGTTTTTTTTTATCTATTTATAGAAAAAAAGTGATTTGATTTATTTATAGAAAAATAGTTTCTATGGGCCTTATTCATGAAGGGATAGCGTCAGGTAGTGCCTGGTTAATGAGAGGTAGCGACAGGTAGCGACAGGTGAACGCCGGACACGGCAGCAATTCCACATTTATCAAGCAGAATCTGTTTAGCGACTGGGATAGCGCCTGATTCATCATTATCACAGCCTCAGCGAACAGCGCCGGCGTTCAGCCTTGCACAGCGCCAGGTATGACCTCTCGCTACCTGTCGCTCTCCCATACATTTCAATGGACGATCCTTTTCTTCTCTTTAAACGGGGTTTTTGTTTTTTAAAAAAAATCACAAATAATTCTGTGACCTCTCCTGACATTGAATAAGCACTTTTTTCAAATTTTTTTCCATTTTTTATATATTTCTTCAGAAATGACATCACAGCTCTGCCATTATAGTGTCATGTTACAATGTTGTTACAATGTAATTCCATATGTTGTCGCTTTGTTACTGGTGGATAGATGCTGAAAAACAGACTTTAATCACACAGCCTCCTGCGCTCTGGGCTTCAGAGAAGCATTTTTCAGCGCCAGAGATTTGTGAGGCGTTTTTTTGCTGAATATGGTGTGAGTCGGTCGCTATGAGCAGTCGCTAACATGTGCTCCCATACAGCGCTGTACTGGTCAAATAGCGACTCCTCACAATGTATTCACCATTACTGAACAGCGACTGAGTCGCTATAAACTAGCGACCCACGGCCGAGCACAGCGACTACTAGCGGGCGCTCTGAAAATGCCGCTACAGACGCTCATCTGTCGCTACCTGGCGTTAGTGATGAATCAGCCTGCTCGTTTCTAATTACAGAAAAATTTATTTAGTTTCTATTTATAGAAAAAGTTTTTTTTTTTTATCTATTTATAGAAAAAAAGTTATTTGATTTATTTATAGAAAAATAGTTTCTATATGTTTATAGAAAAAAAAGTTTTTTTTATCTATTCATAATATATATATATGCACACACACACGTTTTTAAAGAAAAAAAGATTTTTATCTATTTATAGAAAAAGGGGTTTTATAGAAAATAATTTTTATATCTTTTTATAGGTTATTTTCATAGAAAATGTTTTGATCTATCAATAGAAAAGGGCTTTTATCTATTTATAGAAAATAAGTTATTTGATATATTTATAGAAACATTTTTCTATTTACAGAAAAAAATCTTTTTCTATAAAAAGATAGAACAAAATATTTTTTATAAATAGATAAAACCCTTTTATTCTATATAAATTATATATATATATATATATATATATATATATATATATATATATATATATATATATATCATATCTATCTCATATCTATTTATCTATTTTTATATATATATATATATATATATATATATATATATATATATATATATATATATATATATATATTATATTATATTATATTAAAAGGATTATTGTCTATGGAAAAAAAGGTTTTTAAATATTTAAAGAAAATATTTTTTTATTTATAGCAATTTTTTATCAATTAATCGAAAAAAAATTATTCATAGAAAAAAAACATTTTTAATTTATAGAAAAAAAAGTTTTTTTTTTTATTAATCTATTTATAGAAGTGGGTTTTGTATGGCAGGGAATTCTAGGGAATGACATTTTTGAAAACTTTTTGGATTAATAATATTTTTATGCAGAATTGTCCTTACATGTCTGGTATTAAAGTGTTCATGTTACAATGTAATAACAATGTCATTCCATATGTTTTCGCTTTGTTACTGTTGGATAAGTGTTCAAAAACAGACTTTAATCACACAGCCTCTGTCGCTCTGGGCTACAATTACATGATTTAGAACGCCAGAACAGTGTGAGACTGTTTTTTTGATGAATATGGTGTGAGTCGGTCGCATTAACCAGTCGCTACCATTCGCTCCCATACAGCGCTGTACTACTCATATAGCGACTCCCCACAACGTATTCATCAATGCTGCACAGTGACTGAGGCGCTCTGAACTAGCGAACCACAGCCGAGCACAGCGACTACTAGTAGGCGCTCTGAAATCCGCTCTACAGACGCTCATCTGTCGCTACCTGGCGCTAATAATGAATCAGCCTGCCCGATGCAAGTAACACCGGCTTACTTTCAGGGCCCATGCACAGAAACCTTATGCCAGGCTGTAGTGTGTGCACTCGGGATGCCACAAATAAGCGATACATAGCTCAGGTTTTGCTGATGAAGGTCCTCAAAGGGGGCCCCTGGGACCAGAGGCCCACCAGGTTTTTCTTGGTAACCCTGTGGGCCAGTCTGAGCCTGCCCCCAGACCCAGCATTTGAGGATTCACAGCGATCTCTGCCTGCTTTGGTCTGTATGGCACCCAATATAAGTATAGAAAATGTAAGGGCATGCTGGTGCTTGTAGTTCCATCTACAGCCCTATGTGGCAGCAGTGTAGTCAAAGTGAGTAAAGGGTTAATGGCAGCGGCCGCTACAGGGGCGACATGGATTCAGCTTGTTCTGCACCTCTCTGTCGCTGCTGAGCCATTATTAAATAATGAGGCCGGGGTCCCCTCTGATCCACCGCCCCTCCCCCCACTAACTGCCACAGGTGGAGGAGCTGCAAGTGCTGGACGCGCGCTTTAATAATTCAGCGTGGTGAGAGCGGCGGCGGGTGAGGAAGAGCCGGGGGGGGGGGTCACTGCCTGATCGTGTTATATACACAGGACCAATTATTAATATCTACCACGTAATATCTTACACTCTATAAGGGAGGATACAGGAGGAGAAGAGCTTACACTCTATTAGGGTATAAGGGAGGATACAGGAGAAGAAGAGCTTACACTCTATTAGGGTATAAGGGAGGATACAGGAGGAGAAGAGCTTACACTCTATTAGGGTATAAGGGAGGATACAGCAGGAGAAGAGCTTACACTCTATTAGGGTATAAGGGAGGATACAGGAGATGAAGAGCTTACACTCTATTAGGGTATAAGGGAGGATACAGGAGGAGAAGAGCTTACACTCTATTAGGGTATAAGGGAGGATACAGGAGGAGAAGAGCTTACACTCTATTAGGGTATAAGGGAGGATACAGCAGGAGAAGAGCTTACACTCTATTAGGGTATAAGGGAGGATACAGAAGGAGAAGAGCTTACACTCTATTAGGGTATAAGGGAGGATACAGAAGGAGAAGAGCTTACACTCTATTAGGGTATAAGGGAGGATACAGCAGGAGAAGAGCTTACACTCTATTAGGGTATAAGGGAGGATACAGGAGATGAAGAGCTTACACTCTATTAGGGTATAAGGGAGGATACAGGAGGAGAAGAGCTTACACTCTATTAGGGTATAAGGGAGGGTACAGAAGGAGAAGAGCTTACACTCTATTAGGGTATAAGGGAGGATACAGCAGGAGAAGAGCTTACACTCTATTAGGGTATAAGGGAGGATACAGGAGATGAAGAGCTTACACTCTATTAGGGTATAAGGGAGGATACAGGAGGAGAAGAGCTTACACTCTATTAGGGTATAAGGGAGGATACAGGAGGAGAAGAGCTTACACTCTATTAGGGTATAAGGGAGGGTAAGGAGGAGAAGAGCTTACACTCTATTAGGGTATCAGGGAGGATACGGGAGGAGAAGAGCTTACACTCTATTAGGGTATAAGGGAGGATACAGGAGGAGAAGAGCTTACACTCTATTAGGGTATAAGGGAGGATACAGGAGGAGAAGAGCTTACACTCTATTAGGGTATAAGGGAGGATACAGGAGGAGAAGAGCTTACACTCTATTAGGGTATAAGGGAGGATACAGGAGGAGAAGAGCTTACACTCTATTAGGGTATAAGGGAGGGTAAGGAGGAGAAGAGCTTACACTCTATTAGGGTATAAGGGAGGATACAGGAGGAGAAGAGCTTACACTCTATTAGGGTATAAGGGAGGGTAAGGAGGAGAAGAGCTTACACTCTATTAGGGTATAAGGGAGGATACAGGAGGAGAAGAGCTTACACTCTATTAGGGTATAAGGGAGGATACAGGAGGAGAAGAGCTTACACTCTATTAGGGTATAAGGGAGGGTAAGGAGGAGAAGAGCTTACACTCTATTAGGGTATAAGGGAGGATACAGGAGGAGAAGAGCTTACACTCTATTAGGGTATAAGGGAGGGTAAGGAGGAGAAGAGCTTACACTCTATTAGGGTATCAGGGAGGATACGGGAGGAGAAGAGCTTACACTCTATTAGGGTATAAGGGAGGATACAGGAGGAGAAGAGCTTACACTCTATTAGGGTATAAGGGAGGATACAGGAGGAGAAGAGCTTACACTCTATTAGGGTATAAGGGAGGATACAGGAGGAGAAGAGCTTACACTCTATTAGGGTATAAGGGAGGATACAGGAGGAGAAGAGCTTATACCCTCTAGCCCCGCCCCCTTGTTATTAGAACCACCAAGAGGCAATTAGCGCCTTTGGCTTGACAAATTAGCAGCGGCGCTGAGGGCAAGGTGAGCAGACGCCGGGTAGTGACAGGGAAAGGTGAGATCTTCCGTATGACAAAAACGTATCTCTGAGGTGCCTCCGCATATTAACCCTTTACATTACTGAACATAAATATTTCACAATAAACATATAAGATAGGCTCTTATTCAGGGTGAAGGTTCAGATTAATGTGAGCAATCTGTATGTACAGGAGGGGAAACATGTAAGATAGGCTCTTATTGAGGGTGAAGGACCGCTTTAAAGTGTATAAGACTCCAGAGCCTCCTGATTTCCTCCCCCCGGGGGATCCAGATTTGGGGTGCCCATGTGCATGACATCCCCGGGATCAATCTTATCTGGATCCCGCAGAGCATGTGGACTCCCGAGCTGCTCTTCCTCCAGGTCATCCATATTCGGGATGCCCCGCTGAGTAACCCCCCCCCTCCGGCGTTGTCATTTATTAGCGGGATGCGAGGAGCACCCATATAATTGGTCCGGTGTCGGCGCATGGCTCTGGGTGTCCCATTATCCCCCGGGAAAGGTGACGGGACGGGCACGAGGTGAGAATTGGACGCCGCTGTCCGCACAGATTTAATACGACACGTCTGGAATTGATTGTCAGTGACGCGCTCCTGCAGAAGCTATCGCACCGAGGACAAGATAATATGCTTTTTAGGAGAGAAAAATGCCATTTACTTTCATTGTCTACCTGGGGGCTGATTCAACACTAGGTAAAGATTTACAATCGGTAGACAATGAAAGTCAATGGCAGTTTTCTCTCCTAACAAAGAAGTGAGGATTCTCATAATTGTATCTAAGGGGTCGATTCAGGGCCAGGTGAGAATTCTCATCATTGTATATAAGGGGCCGATTCAGAGCCAGGTGAGAATTCTCATCATTGTATATAAGGGGTCGATTCAGGGCCAGGTGAGAATTCTCATCATTGAATATAAGGGGCTGATTCAGGGCCAGGTGAGAATTCTCATCATTGAATATAAGGGGCCGATTCAGGGCCAGGTAAGAATTCTCATCATTGTATATAAGGAGTCGATTCAGGGCCAGGTGAGAATTCTCATCATTGTATATAAGGAGTCGATTCAGAGCCAGGTGAGAATTCTCATCATTGTATATAAGGGGCCGATTCAGGGCCAGGTGAGAATTCTCATCATTGTATATAAGGGGCCGATTCAGGGCCAAGTGAGAATTCTCATCATTGTATATAAGGGGCTGATTCAGAGCCAGGTGAGAATTCTCATCATTGAATATAAGGGCCGATTCAGGGCCAGGTGAGAATTCTCATCATTGTATATAAGGGGCCGATTCAGGGCCAGGTGAGAATTCTCATCATTGTATATAAGGGGCCGATTCAGGGCCAGGTGAGAATTCTCATCATTGTATATAAGGGGCCGATTCAGGGCCAGGTGAGAATTCTCATCATTGTATATAAGGGGCTGATTCAGAGCCAGGTGAGAATTCTCATCATTGAATATAAGGGCCGATTCAGGGCCAGGTGAGAATTCTCATCATTGTATATAAGGGGCCGATTCAGGGCCAGGTGAGAATTCTCATCATTGTATATAAGGGGCCGATTCAGGGCCAGGTGAGAATTCTCATCATTGTATATAAGGGGTCGATTCAGGGCCAGGTGAGAATTCTCATCATTGTATATAAGGGGCTGATTCAGGGCCAGGTGAGAATTCTCATCATTGAATATAAGGGGCCGATTCAGGGCCAGGTAAGAATTCTCATCATTGTATATAAGGAGTCGATTCAGGGCCAGGTGAGAATTCTCATCATTGTATATAAGGAGTCGATTCAGAGCCAGGTGAGAATTCTCATCATTGTATATAAGGGGCCGATTCAGGGCCAAGTGAGAATTCTCATCATTGTATATAAGGGGCTGATTCAGAGCCAGGTGAGAATTCTCATCATTGAATATAAGGGCCGATTCAGGGCCAGGTGAGAATTCTCATCATTGTATATAAGGGGCCGATTCAGGGCCAGGTGAGAATTCTCATCATTGTATATAAGGGGCCGATTCAGGGCCAGGTGAGAATTCTCATCATTGTATAAAGGGGTCGATTCAGGGCCAGGTGAGAATTCTCATCATTGTATATATGGGGTCGATTCAGGGCCAGGTGAGAATTCTCATCATTGTATATAAGGGGCCGATTCAGGGCCAGGTGAGAATTCTCATCATTGTATAAAGGGGTCGATTCAGGGCCAGGTGAGAATTCTCATCATTGTATATATGGGGTCGATTCAGAGCCAGGTGAGAATTCTCATCATTGTATATAAGGGGCCGATTCAGGGCCAGGTGAGAATTCTCATCATTGTATATAAGGGGCCGATTCAGGGCCAGGTGAGAATTCTCATCATTGTATCTAAGAGTTCGATTCAGGGCCAGGTGAGAATTCTCATCATTGTATCTAAGGGGCCGATTCAGGGCCAGGTGAGAATCCTCATCATTGTATATAAGGGGTCGATTCAGGGCCAGGTGAGAATTCTCATCATTGTATCTAAAGGGCTGATTCAGGGCCAGGTGAGAATTCTCATCATTGTATATAAGGGGCTGATTCAGGGCCAGGTGAGAATTCTCATCATTGTATATAAGGGGCCGATTCAGGGCCAGGTGCAATTCTCATCATTGTATCTAAGGGGTCGATTCAGGGCCAGGTGAGAAATCTCATCATTGTATATAAGGGGTCGATTCAGGGCCAGGTGAGAATCCTCATCATTGTATATAAGGGGTCGATTCAGGGCCAGGTGAGAATTCTCATCATTGTATCTAAAGGGCTGATTCAGGGCCAGGTGAGAATCCTCATCATTGTATATAAGGGGTCGATTCAGGGCCAGGTGAGAATCCTCATCATTGTATATAAGGGGTCGATTCAGGGCCAGGTGAGAATTCTCATCATTGTATATAAGGGGTCGATTCAGGGCCAGGTGAGAATTCTCATCATTGTATCTAAAGGGCTGATTCAGGGCCAGGTGAGAATCCTCATCATTGTATATAAGGGGTCGATTCAGGGCCAGGTGAGAATTCTCATCATTGTATCTAAAGGGCTGATTCAGGGCCAGGTGAGAATTCTCATCATTGTATATAAGGGGTCGATTCAGGGCCAGGTGAGAATTCTCATCATTGTATATAAGGGGCCGATTCAGGGCCAGGTGAGAATTCTCATCATTGTATATAAGGGGCCGATTCAGGGCCAGGTGAGAATTCTCATCATTGTATATAAGGGGTCGATTCAGGGCCAGGTGAGAATTCTCATCATTGTATATAAGGGGTCGATTCAGAGCCAGGTGAGAATTCTCATCATTGTATCTAAGGGGCCGATTCAGGGCCAGGTGAGAATTCTCATCATTGTATCTAAGGGGCCGATTCAGGGCCAGGTGAGAATTCTCATAATTAAATATAAGGGGCCGATTCAGAGCCAGGTGAGAATTCTCATCATTGTATCTAAGGGGTCGATTCAGGGCCAGGTGAGAATTCTCATCATTGTATATAAGGGGTCGATTCAGAGCCAGGTGAGAATTCTCATCATTGTATATAAGGGGCCGATTCAGGGCCAGGTGAGAATTCTCATCATTGTATATAAGGGGCCAATTCAGGGCCAGGTGAGAATTCTCATCATTGTATCTAAGAGGTCGATTCAGGGCCAGGTGAGAATTCTCATCATTGTATCTAAAGGGTTGATTCAGGGCCAGGTGAGAATTCTCATCATTGTATATAAGGGGTCGATTCAGAGCCAGGTGAGAATTCTCATCATTGTATATAAGGGGCCGATTCAGGGCCAGGTGAGAATTCTCATCATTGTATATAAGGGGCCGATTCAGAGCCAGGTGAGAATTCTCATCATTGTATATAAGGGGTCGATTCAGAGCCAGGTGAGAATTCTCATCATTGTATATAAGGGGCCAATTCAGGGCCAGGTGAGAATTCTCATCATTGTATATAAGGGGCCGATTCAGGGCCAGGTGAGAATCCTCATCATTGTATATAAGGGGTCGATTCAGAGCCAGGTGAGAATTCTCATCATTGTATATAAGGGGCCGATTCAGAGCCAGGTGAGAATTCTCATCATTGTATCTAAGGGGTCGATTCAGGGCCAGGTGAGAATTCTCATCATTGTATATAAGGGGCCGATTCAGAGCCAGGTGAGAATTCTCATCATTGTATCTAAGGGGTCGATTCAGGGCCAGGTGAGAATTCTCATCATTGTATATAAGGGGTCGATTCAGGGCCAGGTGAGAATCCTCATCATTGTATATAAGGGGCCGATTCAGGGCCAGGTGAGAATTCTCATCATTGTATATAAGGGGCCGATTCAGGGCCAGGTGAGAATTCTCATTATTGAATATAAGGGGCCGATTCAGAGCCAGGTGAGAATTCTCATCATTGTATCTAAGGGGTCGATTCAGGGCCAGGTGAGAATTCTCATCATTGTATATAAGGGGTCGATTCAGGGCCAGGTGAGAATTCTCATCATTGTATATAAGGGGTCGATTCAGGGCCAGGTGAGAATCCTCATCATTGTATATAAGGGGCCGATTCAGGGCCAGGTGAGAATTCTCATCATTGTATATAAGGGGCCGATTCAGAGCCAGGTGAGAATTCTCATCATTGTATATAAGGGGCCGATTCAGAGCCAGGTGAGAATTCTCATCATTGTATCTAAGGGGTCGATTCAGGGCCAGGTGAGAATTCTCATCATTGTATATAAGGGGCCGATTCAGAGCCAGGTGAGAATTCTCATCATTGTATCTAAGGGGTCGATTCAGGGCCAGGTGAGAATTCTCATCATTGTATATAAGGGGTCGATTCAGGGCCAGGTGAGAATCCTCATCATTGTATATAAGGGGCCGATTCAGGGCCAGGTGAGAATTCTCATCATTGTATATAAGGGGCCGATTCAGGGCCAGGTGAGAATTCTCATTATTGAATATAAGGGGCCGATTCAGAGCCAGGTGAGAATTCTCATCATTGTATCTAAGGGGTCGATTCAGGGCCAGGTGAGAATTCTCATCATTGTATATAAGGGGTCGATTCAGGGCCAGGTGAGAATTCTCATCATTGTATATAAGGGGTCGATTCAGGGCCAGGTGAGAATCCTCATCATTGTATATAAGGGGCCGATTCAGGGCCAGGTGAGAATTCTCATCATTGTATATAAGGGGCCGATTCAGAGCCAGGTGAGAATTCTCATCATTGTATATAAGGGGCCGATTCAGGGCCAGGTGAGAATCCTCATCATTGTATATAAGGGGCCGATTCAGGGCCAGGTGAGAATTCTCATCATTGTATCTAAGGGGCCGATTCAGGGCCAGGTGAGAATTCTCATCATTGTATATAAGGAGTCGATTCAGGGCCAGGTGAGAATTCTCATCATTGTATCTAAGGGGTCGATTCAGAGCCAGGTGAGAATTCTCATCATTGTATATAAGGGGCCGATTCAGGGCCAGGTGAGAATTCTCATCATTGTATATAAGGGGCTGATTCAGAGCCAGGTGAGAATTCTCATAATTAAATATAAGGGGCCGATTCAGAGCCAGGTGAGAATTCTCATCATTGTATATAAGGGGCCGATTCAGAGCCAGGTGAGAATTCTCATCATTGTATCTAAGGGGTCGATTCAGGGCCAGGTGAGAATCCTCATCATTGTATATAAGGGGCCGATTCAGGGCCAGGTGAGAATCCTCATCATTGTATATAAGGGGCCGATTCAGGGCCAGGTGAGAATTCTCATCATTGTATATAAGGGGCCGATTCAGAGCCAGGTGAGAATTCTCATCATTGTATCTAAGGGGTCGATTCAGGGCCAGGTGAGAATTCTCATCATTGTATATAAGGGGTCGATTCAGGGCCAGGTGAGAATCCTCATCATTGTATATAAGGGGCCGATTCAGGGCCAGGTGAGAATTCTCATCATTGTATATAAGGGGCCGATTCAGAGCCAGGTGAGAATTCTCATCATTGTATATAAGGGGCCGATTCAGGGCCAGGTGAGAATCCTCATCATTGTATATAAGGGGCCGATTCAGGGCCAGGTGAGAATTCTCATCATTGTATCTAAGGGGCCGATTCAGGGCCAGGTGAGAATTCTCATCATTGTATATAAGGAGTCGATTCAGGGCCAGGTGAGAATTCTCATCATTGTATCTAAGGGGCCGATTCAGGGCCAGGTGAGAATTCTCATTATTGTATATAAGGGGTCGATTCAGGGCCAGGTGAGAATCCTCATCATTGTATCTAAGGGGCCGATTCAGGGCCAGGTGAGAATTCTCATCATTGAATATAAGGGGCCGATTCAGGGCCAGGTGAGAATTCTCATCATTTAATATAAGGGGTCGATTCAGGGCCAGGTGAGAATTCTCATCATTGTATATAAGGGGTCGATTCAGGGCCAGGTGAGAATTCTCATCATTGTATATAAGGGGTCGATTCAGGGCCAGGTGAGAATTCTCATTATTGTATATAAGGGGTCGATTCAGGGCCAGGTGAGAATCCTCATCATTGTATCTAAGGGGCCGATTCAGGGCCAGGTGAGAATTCTCATCATTGAATATAAGGGGCCGATTCAGGGCCAGGTGAGAATTCTCATCATTTAATATAAGGGGTCGATTCAGGGCCAGGTGAGAATTCTCATCATTGTATAGAAGGGGTCGATTCAGGGCCAGGTGAGAATTCTCATCATTGTATATAAGGGGTCGATTCAGGGCCAGGTGAGAATCCTCATCATTGTATCTAAGGGGCCGATTCAGAGCCAGGTGAGAATTCTCATCATTGTATAAAGGGGCCGATTCAGAGCCAGGTGAGAATTCTCATCATTAAATATAAGGGGCCGATTCAGGGCCAGGTGAGAATTCTCATCATTGTATATAAGGGGCCGATTCAGAGCCAGGTGAGAATTCTCATCATTGTATATAAGGGGCCGATTCAGGGCCAGGTGAGAATTCTCATCATTGAATATAAGGGGCCGATTCAGGGCCAGGTGAGAATTCTCATCATTGAATATAAGGGGCCGATTCAGGGCCAGGTGAGAATTCTCATCATTGAATATAAGGGGCCGATTCAGGGCCAGGTGAGAATTCTCATCATTGAATATAAGGGGCCGATTCAGGGCCAGGTGAGAATTCTCGCTTCTTTTTTCAGGAGAGAAAGCTGCCATCGGCTTTTATTGTTTACCGGGTGTAAATTTTCTCCTGGCTCTGAATCAGCCTCACAGACTGGGAGCATTTGCTGTTGAATAAGGAAACAGATGGGAGTGCTTTATAGCGAAACATAACCCCGCAGCGGCTGGCCTGGAATCTATAAGATTCCAGGGCTGGCCACTGGCTTTTCCCCCTGTGGCATCCTGAATAGGACTGGCCCACTGTGTGAAACCCCCATAAAAATCCACCTTCCCTATCAAATAGCAACAATGTAACTAAATAAATGTAACTATCAAATAACAACAACGTAACTAAATAAATGTAACTATCAAATAGCAACAATGTAACTAAATAAGTGTAACTATCAAATAACAACAACGTAACTAAATAAGTGTAACTATCAAATAGCAACAATGTAACTAAATACGTGTAACTATCAAATAGCAACAATGTAACTAAATACGTGTAACTATCAAATAGCAACAATGTAACTAAATAAGTGTAACTATCAAATAGCAACAATGTAACTAAATAAGTGTAACTATCAAATAGCAACAATGTAACTAAATATGTGTAACTATCAAATAGCAACAATGTAACTAAATAAGTGTAACTATCAAATAGCAACAATGTAACTAAATACGTGTAACTATCAAATAGCAACAATGTAACTAAATACGTGTAACTATCAAAAAGCAACAATGTAACTAAATACACGTAACTATCAAATAGCAACAATGTAACTAAATAAGTGTAACTATCAAATAGCAACAATGTAACTAAATAAGTGTAACTATCAAATAGCAACAATGTAACTAAATAAGTGTAACTATCAAATAGCAACAATGTAACTAAATACGTGTAACTATCAAATAGCAACAATGTAACTAAATACGTGTAACTATCAAATAGCAACAATGTAACTAAATACGTGTAACTATCAAATAGCAACAATGTAACTAAATAAGTGTAACTATCAAATAGCAACAATGTAACTAAATACTTTTAACGATCAAATAGCAACAATGTAACTAAATACGTGTAACTATCAAATAGCAACAATGTAACTAAATAAGTGTAACTGACAAGTAGCCACAGTTACATTCAGCCAAGCCCAGGCTCGTGGTGACCAGAAGACACTGGACACAAAGGGTTTCCACCAGCAGGTGCAAGGGGGTTATTTAAGAAACGCCAGGTAGCGCCATGTAGCGTCGGGTGAACGCCGGGCGCTGCATGTGAAAATCATATATAACAAAGGCAATCTGGTGAGCGCCTCTAATTGCGTCATGTAGCGTCACATGTATCACTAGCAGTGGCTCAGTGTATAGCGCCGGCGCTCTAGGTTCAGCTGCGCCACGTCGCTCAGTGTCGCGCTCCCATACATTTCAATGGTGGTTGTGTATAATTAGCGTTTTCTAAATTTTATTTGCAATTTTCGAAATCTTTGGTTCAAATCATTGTGTATCTCTCCTGCCCGGCAACCAAACACTTTTATTGTGTTTATCTTATTTATTATTTTTTTATGCAGAATTGTATGTGCAGGTCGGCCATTGCAGCGTCAGCGTCACAGTGTTACACAATGTCATTCCATGTCGCTCTGGCGCTCATCTGTCGCTACCTGGCGCTATTAATGAATCGGCCTCCCCGTCCTTCCACGTGTTGTCGCTCTGGCGCTCATCTGTCGCTACCTGGCGCTATTAATGAATCGGCCTGCCCGTCCTTCCATGTGTTGTCGCTCTGGCGCCGGTGGATATGTGTTGAGAAACAGACTTTAATCAGGTTCTCATTGATTTTAATGGTTTGGGTCAAGTTTGGTAACAGAACAGAACTTTCGATCAAAGTTCGGCTGAGCTTTCCAAACCCGAACATTTCGGGGTTCGCCCAACACTAGTCATTGAGGAGCACCTCATGTAATGGACCCACACGCACGTCTATATCGCCCCCCCGGGGGGAGGGGTTAAACGATCGGCCGCAGCGAGCTGTCGGCGCTAATTAACGGACGGTGTCATTAAGGCCGTCGATGAGCCGAGCGAGGCGCGCGTTTATCCTCGCAGAAGCCTGCCCGGCGCTTTAATTAATGCGTCCGCTGTTAATTGTATTGATCGTCCGGCCGGCGCGATCGCCCGCCTCAGCAATTATCGCCTTGGCTCTCCGGGGGGAATCGATGAGGGGCCCTATCTGAGGACACCCATGTTACCAGTGTAATTGCTGCCGATCGATGGCTCTGCCGCTCCCTCGCTACAGGTCTCTCATGAGGGAGACGGGGAGGCTTTGTGTCCCTTATACAACCGACTATTTAATCCGGACCTTCACCAGGATTTACTGAAAAGCCCAAATCCTCATAAAACCATTCCCCAGCATCTACAATTAATATATTTTAAGTTTTTAGTCACTTATTATTCTTTCCCCCACTGGGCTGCAACTCTGCTCAGGACTCTAGGATACAGGCGCCGCCATCTTGACCCAGAAGCATCACATACTGAGGAGAGGAGAGTGGGATAAAGTGGAGGGGGGCGGGGTTATAGCTGTGATTTGCTCAGACAGAGCAGAGCTAAGGTCAGGGAAAGGACAGAAATCCCAGAATGCAGAGCAGCACAGTCAGGAGGCACTTCCTGTTTGCAGGCTGCCTGATGCTCCATGAGCTGCCACCTTGGATGTTTAAAGGCTCATAACGTGCAGTAGATGCAGGTAGGATGATTTTTAATGTGAGCAATCTGTATGTACAGGGTGTGGGAAACATATAAGATAGGCTCTTATTCAGGGTGAAGGTCCGGATTAATGTGGGCAATCTGTATGTACAGGGTGTGGGAAACATATAAGATAGGCTCTTATTCAGGGTGAAGGTCCGGATTAATGTGAGCAATCTGTATGTACAGGGTGTGGGAAACATATAAGATAGACTCTTATTCAGGGTGAGGGTCCGGATTAATGTGAGCAATCTGTATGTACAGGGTATGGGAAACATATAAGATAGGCTCTTATTCAGGGTGAAGGTCCGGATTAATGTGAGCAATCTGTATGTACAGGGTATGGGAAACATATAAGATAGGCTCTTATTCAGGGTGAGGGTCCGGATTAATGTGAGCAATCTGTATGTACAGGGTGTGGGAAACATATAAGATAGGCTCTTATTCAGGGTGAAGGTCCGGATTAATGTGAGCAATCTGTATGTACAGGGTATGGGAAACATATAAGATAGGCTCTTATTCAGGGTGAGGGTCCGGATTAATGTGGGCAATCTGTATGTACAGGGTGTGGGAAACATATAAGATAGGCTCTTATTCAGGGTGAAGGTCCGCTTTAAAGGACTCCTCCACCCTGCAGCGAGTGGGTGGATGGGGGCATCCCGATCGCAGATAGACGCCCACATACGCCCGGCTCGGTGGCTTGTGATGGGGTTCTGGTGGAAACATATCATGGGGACCCACCGAGGCTGTGGACCAAGAGCCAGGATAGTGAAAAGTTTTGACTCTCCTGGGTTTTGCTCCTTTCCCCCGGGGCCCCGCTACGTGAAACCCCCCAGATCTCCCCATCTCACTCCCATCCATTCCATTACTAGAGGCGTGGACATGCACAACCAATCAGTTATGAGGGGCGTGGCCATGCAAGTGATTTAGTTATGAGGGGCGTGGCCATGCAAGTCATTCAGTTACGAGGGGCGTGGCCATGCAAGTCAACGAGGGGCGTGGCCATGCAAATCATTCAGTTACGAGGGGCGTGACCATGCACGTCATTCAGTTACGGGGGGCGTGGTCATGCAAATCATTCAGTTACGAGGGGCGTGGCCATGCAAGTGATTCAGTTACGAGGGGCGTGACCATGCAAATCATTCAGTTACGAGAGGCGTGGCCATGCAAGTCATTCAGTTACGAGGGGCGTGGCCACGCACAGCTAGCAAAGGTGTGAAAAGGCGAGTGATGCCACCCATGTGCTGTAGGCTTGTTGGCAAGGAAAGAATAAGGACGCCTACTGACTTTTCAGAGTGGGAAAGAGGGACATTTGTTAAATTAGCCACGCCCCTTCACTGAGGGATGGATGAAGCCACGCCCCCTCATTGAGGGATGGGTGAAGCCACGCCCCCTCACTGAGAGATGGATGAAGCCATGCCCCCTCCCTGAGAGATGGATGAAGCCACGCCCCCTCATTGAGGGATGGATACAGCCACGCCCCCTCATTGAGGGGTGGATGAAGCTACGCCCCATCATTGAGGGATGGATAAAGCCACGCCCCTCATTGAAGGATAGATAAAGCCACACACCCTCATTGAGGGATGGATGAAGCCATGCCCCCTCATTGAGGGATAGATGAAGCCACGCCCCCTCATTAAAGGATGGATAGGAGATACATTGTAACAGTTACAATAATAGAAACACTTTGAATAGGCAAATGAATCATTTATTGCTGCAGATCTGCATGTTACACCTCAAAGAGGGACAAATGGGAACAACGAGGGACAGGGGCTTAAAAAGAGGGACAGTCCCTCCAAATCAGGGACACTTGGGAGGTATGCAGACCAGGATAACCCCAGGGAGAAGGAATGAAGCGTCTCAGAGACTCCAGGGCTAATATTGCTGCTATTACCACTTTGTGATTGAACAACCAGTAAAAAGAACAGAAGTGTGCTTACCTTTTGTCCCCCCCAGCTGATCAGCATGTGGGGTCGTGTTAGGCCCTCCCACACTCCCTCCATTGCATTGAATGGAGAGGCAATGGCAGCGCTGATCGCTGAACTCATCAGCGGCAGGGGGACAAAAGGTGAGTACTGTTTTTTTGTTTTTTTTAATTGGATCGTCTTTTAATTTGGATCGAATTCCTATTGGTCAGAATCGTATCGCTGGTCCCTAATGTGACGCAAAACACCAATCACAGGCTTCAAAGCCTTTTCTATTTGTTCCATGTTGTTTTGTCTTTATATAACACTGTGCGAGCGCCACGGCCGGGCCCCGGGGTGAGGTGAGTGACCGGCGTTACCCCGCGGGGATCCGATGGCGGCTGAATGGCGAGATGTCATCGCTCATATCCGTCTCTTTCCACCACCCAGCCGGGGAAAGTCTGCGCCGCGAGAGCGTGTGACAGCGAGATGACAGCGCTCACTGACCTAACCCGCAGGGCGACAACACAGAGCGGGCCCGGGACCCCCGGGGGGACGAGGAGACATATAAATAAAATGTCTGACGGGATGGTGGCTACTGAGATTGTCACCATCATGCAGAACCAGACAGAAAGAGAAGAGCTTACACTCTATTAGGGTATAAGGGAGGATACAGGAGGAGAAGAGCTTACACTCTATTAGGGTATAAGGGAGGATACAGAAGAAGAGCTTACACTCTATTAGGGTATCAGGGAGGATACGGGAGGAGAAGAGCTTACACTCTATTATGGTACATGGGAAGATACAGAAGGAGAAGAGCTTACACTCTATTAGGGTATAAGGGAGGATAAAGGAGGAGAAGAGCTTACACTCTATTAGGGTATAAGGGAGGATACAGAAGGAGAAGAGCTTACACTCTATTAGGGTATAAGGGAGGATACAGAAGGAGAAGAGCTTACACTCTATTAGGGTATAAGGGAGGATACAGGAGGAGAAGAGCTTACACTCTATTAGGGTATAAGGGAGGATAAAGGAGGAGAAGAGCTTACACTCTATTAGGGTATAAGGGAGGATACAGGAGGAGAAGAGCTTACACTCTATTAGGGTATAAGGGAGGATACAGGAGGAGAAGAGCGTACACTCTATTAGGGTATAAGGGAGGATACAGAAGGAGAAGAGCTTACACTCTATTAGGGTATAAGGGAGGATACAGGAGGAGAAGAGCTTACACTCTATTAGGGTATAAGGGAGGATACAGGAGGAGAAGAGCTTACACTCTATTAGGGTATAAGGGAGGATACAGGAGGAGAAGAGCGTACACTCTATTAGGGTATAAGGGAGGATACAGAAGGAGAAGAGCTTACACTCTATTAGGGTATAAGGGAGGATACAGGAGGAGAAGAGCTTACACTCTATTAGGGTATAAGGGAGGATAAAGGAGGAGAAGAGCTTACACTCTATTAGGGTATAAGGGAGGATACAGGAGGAGAAGAGCTTACACTCTATTAGGGTATAAGGGAGGATACAGGAGGAGAAGAGCTTACACTCTATTAGGGTATAAGGGAGGATACAGGAGGAGAAGAGCTTACACTCTATTAGGGTATAAGGGAGGATACAGGAGGAGAAGAGCTTACACTCTATTAGGGTATAAGGGAGGATACAGGAGGAGAAGAGCTTACACTCTATTAGGGTATAAGGGAGGATACAGGAGGAGAAGAGCTTACACTCTATTAGGGTATAAGGGAGGATACAGGAGGAGAAGAGCTTACACTCTATTAGGGTATAAGGGAGGATACAGAGGGAGAAGAGCTTACACTCTATTAGGGTATAAGGGAGGATACAGAGGGAGAAGAGCTTACACTCTATTAGGGTATAAGGGAGGATACAGGAGGAGAAGAGCTTACACTCTATTAGGGTATAAGGGAGGATACAGGAGGAGAAGAGCTTACACTCTATTAGGATATAAGGGAGGATACAGGAGGAGAAGAGCTTACACTCTATTAGGGTATAAGGAGGGCCTCGAACATTCATTTTAATGTTCACTATAGTTAAAAGGGGTTTTGTCTAAATTTTTTACCTTCATACACATTAGTTGGCTATTGGTGACCTTTGTCGTTATGTACAGACACAATAAGGTCGATTCATGGTCGGTGCGCAAAAAAGCTCAGACAGAGTGCAACCGATTGCGCATGTGCCTAGACGAATGATTCATGGCTGCATGCAAATCGCACCAAATGGGATGCGCAAGGGAGAAGTGCAAATTGCCTCTTTTTGCATTTTGAATCTGCTGTTTTGAAGTGCAAATGGCCCCGTCCCTTGAGCATTTGACTGGCAAAGCCCCTGGCCCCGATGGCTTCCCCATGTTTCTCCCCTTTCCTTTACTGTTTCTCTATAGCGATTTGATCTCTCCATCTTCTGTGTATTTTGAGAAGCTCTATTCGCCATTTTGGATGTGTATTATCTGGAGAACCTTTGTTCTCCTTTTTTTGGGGGGATATTCTGATTCCAGTTAACCCTTAACGATTTTTCGCCCAGTGTTTTTGCCCTGATGTTCACTTTAACCCTCCCTCCCCTGTTTGGTTGCCCTATTAACGCTTTTTTAATTTAACTATAATTTTTTTTATTGTTTTTGTTTTGGGGACGATATCCACATATTTGTTGCTTGGACCTTCATTTTTGTGCTTTTTTGGGGGAGGGAATCACGTGGCTTCTTATAGATTCAAGGGCCGTCCACTATGGGTTTCGGTCTAGTTTAACATGACCTAGTAAAGAGGTCCTCCCATATCCAACCAGAGCCTATAAGAGACAGGCAAGAGAAATGCAGCCTCTTTATGCACTCTTGTGATTGGCTGGAGGCCAGGGACTTTGGGGGGGGGGGGGGGGGAAGTAGTCCCCAGGGCACAACCTTTATTTCATTGGATAATTGGGGTCATGTGCCTGAGTACGCTGATAGCAGCAATTATAAGTAACAGCCATTAGTATGTGAAGCAATGATATAGTGTATTATATTATTATTAATATTGCTCCTCAGTAAAAGCCATTAGTATGCGAAGTTATGATATAATAAATATATTATTATTATTAATAATAATAATAATAATAATAATACTTAGTAACAGATATGCTTATATGAAATGTTCATTATTAGCAGCGCGGAGGGTCCGGACATCACAGAGGGTCCCGGCCTCACTCGGCGCCGGTGACTTTGATGGCGGCGGATCATTAGCGGATATCGCGGGTAAGTGGCGGCGAATAATGGGGAGGCCGGACGGACATTAACCTCCAAGAAGGAGATCAGCGTTGGCGACGTCGGTGACTAATATCCCGCACGCTGCCATCAATTAGCGCCGCAGCACGAGGGGCACTTTACCCGTCACTCAGCGAGATAAAATATAAATCAAAGAAATCGGCGGCGCCATCACCTCTCAGCATGGAGGATAATTCATTGGATAACGACGCTTCGCTATTAAAGGGCCGGCGCCACGAAAACAAGATGGTGTTTTCTTGCAATTCTGTGCCACGGAGGGTCCAGGTTTACCAACTACCACTGGTTGCCAGTCCTGACACCTTGTTGGCTAGTGTCTTCTTACTGGTCAGAGACACCATGATGGCCACCATCTCCTTACTGGCTAGCGATACCTTAATAGCCATCTCCTTACTGGTCACAGACACCATGATGGCTGGCGTCTCCTGACTGGTCAGAGACACCTTGATGGCCACTGTTTCCATACTGGCTAGTGATACCTTAATAGCCATCTCCTTACTTGTTAGAGACACCTTGATGGCCAGCATCTCCTTACTGGTCAGAGACACCTTGTTGGCCAGCGTCTCCTTACTGCTCAGAGACATCTTGATGGCCAGCGTCTCCTTACTGGTCAGAGACACCTTGTTGGCCAGCGTCTCCTTACTGCTCAGAGACATCTTGATGGCCAGCGTCTCCTTACTGGTCAGAGACACCTTGATGGCCAGCGTCTCCTTACTGGTCAGGGACACCTTGATGGCCAGCATCTCCTGACTGGTCAGAGACACCTTGATGGCCAGCATCTCCTGACTGGTCAGAGACACCTTGATGGCCAGCATCTCCTGACTGGTCAGAGACACCTTGTTGGCCAGCGTCCCCTTACTGGTCAGAGACACCTTGATGGCCAGCATCTCCTGACTGGTCAGAGACACCTTGTTGGCCAGCGTCCCCTTACTGGTCAGAGACACCTTGATGGCCAGCATCTCCTGACTGATCAGAGACACCTTGTTGGCCAGCGTCTCCTTACTGGTCAGAGACACCTTGATGGCCAGCATCTCCTGACTGGTCAGAGACACCTTGTTGGCCAGCATCTCCTGACTGATCAGAGACACCTTGTTGGCCAGCGTCTCCTTACTGGTCAGAGACACCTTGATGGCCAGCATCTCCTGACTGGTCAGAGACACCTTGTTGGCCAGCGTCTCCTTACTGGTCAGGGACACCTTGATGGCCAGCATCTCCTGACTGGTCAGAGACACCTTGATGGCCAGCATCTCCTGACTGGTCAGAGACACCTTGATGGCCAGCATCTCCTGACTGGTCAGAGACACCTTGTTGGCCAGCGTCCCCTTACTGGTCAGAGACACCTTGATGGCCAGCATCTCCTGACTGGTCAGAGACACCTTGTTGGCCAGCGTCCCCTTACTGGTCAGAGACACCTTGATGGCCAGCATCTCCTGACTGATCAGAGACACCTTGTTGGCCAGCGTCTCCTTACTGGTCAGAGACAACATGATGGCCAGTATCTCCTTACGGATGAGACACACCATCATGGCCAGCATCTCCTTACTGGCTAGTGATACCTTAATAACCATCTCCTTATTGGTTGATGACACCTTGCTGGCCAACGCCTTCTTACTGATGAGACACACCATTAAGGCCACCATCTCCTTACTGATGAGACACACCATGATGGCCAGCGTCTCCTTACTGATGAGACACACCATGATGGCCAGCGTCTCCTTACTGATGAGACACACCAGGATGGCCAGCATCTCCTTACTGGCTAGCGATACCTTAATAGCCATCTCCTTACTGGTTGATGACACCTTGCTGGCCAGCATCTCCTTACTGATGAGACACACCATGATGGCCACCATCTCCTTACTGATGAGACACACCATGATGGCCACCATCTCCTTACTGATGAGACACACCATGATGGCCACCATCTCCTTACTGATGAGACACACCATGATGGCCAGCGTCTCCTTACTGATGAGACACACCAGGATGGCCAGCATCTCCTTACTGGCTAGTGATACCTTAATAACCATCTCCTTACTGGTTGATGACACCTTGATGGCCAGCATCTCTTTACTGATGAGAAACACCATGATGGCCACCATCTCATTACTGATGAGACACACCATGATGGCCAGCGTTTCCTTACTGATGAGACACACCAGGATGGCCAGCATCTCCTTACTGATGAGACACACCATGATGGCCACCATCTCCTTACTGATGAGACACACCATGATGGTCAGCGTTTCCTTACTGATGAGACACACCATGATGGACAGCGTCTCCTTACTGATGAGACACACCAGGATGGCCAGCATCTCCTTACTCGCTAGTGATACCTTAATAGCCATATCCTTACTGGTTGATGACACCTTGATGGCCAGCATCTCTTTACTGATGAGACACACCATGATGGCCAGCGTCTCCTTACTGATGAGACACACCAGGATGGCCAGCATCTCCTTACTGGCTAGTGATACCTTAATAACCATCTCCTTACTGGTTGATGACACCTTGATGGCCAGCATCTCTTTACTGATGAGAAACACCATGATGGCCACCATCTCATTACTGATGAGACACACCATGATGGCCAGCGTTTCCTTACTGATGAGACACACCAGGATGGCCAGCATCTCCTTACTGATGAGACACACCATGATGGCCACCATCTCCTTACTGATGAGACACACCATGATGGTCAGCGTTTCCTTACTGATGAGACACACCATGATGGACAGCGTCTCCTTACTGATGAGACACACCAGGATGGCCAGCATCTCCTTACTCGCTAGTGATACCTTAATAGCCATATCCTTACTGGTTGATGACACCTTGATGGCCAGCATCTCTTTACTGATGAGACACACCATGATGGCCACCATCTCCTTACTGATGAGACACACCAGGATGGCCACCATCTCCTTACTGATGAGACACACCATGATGGCCAGCGTTTCCTTACTGATGAGACACACCAGGATGGCCAGCATCTCCTTACTGATGAGACACACCATGATGGGCAGCGTCTCCTTACTGATGAGACACACCAGGATGGCCAGCATCTCCTTACTGGCTAGTGATACCTTAATAGCCATCTCCTTACTGGTTGATGACACCTTGCTGGCCAGCGTCTCCTTACTGGTCAGAGACAGCTTGATGGCAGGTATCTCCTTACTGGCTAGTGATACCTTAAAAGCCATCTCCTTACTCGTCAGATGCACCTTGATCGCCAGCGTCTCCCGACTGGTCAGAGACACCTTGATGGCCACTATTTCCAATCGTGGGCAAGACTTTTAGGTCAATGGTTGTAATTGGTCAACGACACATTGTTTGCCAGTCCCTCCTTATTAGTGACATCTCGGTGGCCTACATCCACCTACTGATGACACCTTGATGGCCCAGCGTCTTTTTGGTTGCTTGATGTTCAGTAACACCTCAATGGCCAGTGGCACCTTATTATTGGTTAGTGTTTTTTTTTTTTGTTTGATGACACTAGGATGTCACTATATAATTACCCACAAGCAATGAAATATGTATCAGTAGGGATTTCGAATACCAGCTCTACCAGGGCCTATAGGTCCGGTACTGGCTTCAGGGGTCTGAGCCTGCCCTCCCCTGTTGTATACGCTCATGCTGAGCGCGGTGGCGAGAGATGACGGAGGATGAGGGAGAGAGAAGCAATTAATCTCACATGAAGTGGGTTTTATGGCAGCCGTATAACTGTCTCATCCCGCGTCATAAAATCACAATGAAGGGACTGTAAATTGTGGCCCTGTGCAGGGAGAGAGCAGCAACTGTGCACCAACCTGTTTATGTATCTGGAGGGATGGGGGAGGGGGAGTGCAGCTTATTGCTTAAAGGGGAACTCTGAACATCATCAAGACGTGCAGCATGGGACACAATCTTCACCTTTACCTTGATACAAGTGATAAGTGTCAGGGAACAACGAGTCACGTAATCCAACTAACAATCGAGCAAAGCACCGTCTGCTCACCCTCCTAGCGGGACTACAAGGCCCAGCAATGCCCCGGACACACAGGTTCTTGGCTAAGGCAAAAAGATCGCTCAAGTTAAATATAGGGTTTAATGCAATGAGCGCACACTAAGCTGTGATAACAATCTATTGGCTATAATGGAATATGAATGAATACAAATGTCGTTCTAAGAAGTGGGTCACAGGTTACAGTGAGTTACACACAGAGAGACAACAGTCAAAGTTGCCTTAAAATGCAGATGTAGAGTAGTGATGATGGGCTCCCACATGAAGGTGAGTGTTAAGCTTATTGTAGGGCACCTCCAGCATGCTTGCAATGCGACCTCCCCAGAAGTGACAACCACTGGCCCAGGGTCATCCCACTTTATGCCTCGGGACCCTTTTGCCTGCTCCCTTCTGTGGGGTGGACTATTCCCTCCCCCCATTGTAGAACCAGCTTTAGAACCTAAAACCCTTTAGGGGTTATAACTTTGGGCAGAGGGGTCATATGGCTCTGGATACGGCACCAAAAGACTGGGCTGGATGCCAGGTATCTGATGAGCCCAAAGATGGAGTCCCTAGATGGGTCAGAGCATGAGATCTCCATTTCTTTAGGTTCCCCTGGTCGCATGGCCCTGAGAATCGTATGTCTACATGCGGGTTCTGGTTCTGTATCTGGCTTGGTGCTGGGACACACAGTGGCCCAGCTATGGTTCGATTTGTGTTGGTGCCGGATGTCTGAGGCACTGGTGTTTGATGCGCGGGAGTTCTCTCCAGGGGTCACCTCTGCTTCAGACTCATCGGGGCTTTCCCGGCTCAGAGGTGTGAGAGAATCAGCAGGGAGTCTGTGATTTGCGCTTGGCTCAACTCACAGATGCTTATTCTCCTTCCTGGAAAGATTAGGTCCGGTGCGTGTTTATGCCTAGAAAGTCTTAATGCAAGAGGGGGAAATAAAGGGGGAACTCCGTACTTGTATCCGTGGGTTTTTACACATTTAAACTGGATTTTTGGCGCACTAAAACAGCTGGAGTGGGGCAAAATAAATCATGGGTGGGGCTGCGGAGTAAAGCCTGATATATATGGGGTCGCGGGTGTATTGTAACAATGAGCTTTACTGAAGGTAGAGACCTTTAAACCGGACCTTCACCATGATTTATTGAAAAGCCCAAACCCTTAAAAAACGATTCCCCATCATCTAAAGGTAATATATTGTAAGTTTTTAGTCACTTACTTATTTTTCTTTCCCCCACTGGGCTGCAACTCTGTTCAGGACTTTAGGATACGGGCGCCGCCATCTTGACTCAGAAGAATCCCACATGTGCTTTGCTTAGACAGAGCAGAGCTGGGGTCAGGAAAAGGTCAGCAATCCCAGAATGCAGAGCAGCACAGTCAGAAGGCACTTCCTGTTTGCAGGCTGACTGGCGTTCCATGAGCCACCATCTTGGATGTTTAAAGGTTCATAACATGCAGTAGATGCAGGTAATGTGAGCAATCTGTATGTACAGGGGGGAAACATACAAGATAGGCTCTTATTCAGGGTGAGGGTCCAGATTAATGTGGGCAATCTGTATGTACAGGGTGTGGGAAACATATAAGATAGGCTCTTATTCAGGGTGAAGGTCCGGATTAATGTGGGCAATCTGTATGTACAGGGTGTGGGAAACATATAAGATAGGCTCTTATTCAGGGTGAAGGTCCGCTTTAAGATTAACTTTTGCTATATTGTAACACCATTCTAACTAAATAGTTACGAACAGGTCTGGCAGAAAAGTCACCTGTGAAGGAAAAAACATAGATACAAGTCCGTAATTCTCCCCTTTATTTCTTCTTGTAGTATTAAGGCTTTCTAGCCATAAACATGCACAGGACCTAATCTCCCCCAGGAAGGAGAATTAGCATCTGTGAGTTGAGCCAAACACAGATTACAGACTTCCTGCTGATTCTCTCTGGGCCGGGAAGGCCCCGCTGTGGCTGAAGCAGAGGTGATCCCTGGCTGTGAGCTTCCTCACATCAAACACAAGCACCTCAGACAACCAGCACCAACACAAATCGGACCATAGCTGGGCCATTGTGTGTCCCATCACCAAGACAGGTACAGTACCAGAACGGGCCCACAAAACCACACGTAGAGGTATGATTCTCAGGGCCATGTGACCAGGGGGACCTAAAGAAATGGAGATCTCGGGTTCTGACCCATTTAGGGAATCCATCTTAGGGCTCATCGGACCCCCCCGGCCCAAAGTTATAACCCCTAAAGGGTTTTAGGTTCTAACGTAGGTTCCACAACAGGGAGGGAGCAAATACAGATTCTGCCGCAGACCCAGACACTGACCCTGGCACTGACCCAGACACAGACCCTGGCACTGACCCAGACACTGACCCTGGCACTGACCCAGACACAGACCCTGGCACTGACCCAGACACAGACCCTGGCACTGACCCAAACACCGTTCCTGCCGCAGACCCAGACACTGACCCTGGCACTCACCCAAACACCGATCATGGCACTGACCCAAACACCGATCCTGCCGCAGACCCAGACACAGACCCTGGCACTGACCCAGACACAGAACGTGGTGCACACCCAGACACTGACCCAGACACAGACCCTGGCACTGACCCAGACACAGACCCTGGCACTGACCCAGACACAGACCCTGGCACTGACCCAGACACAGACCCTGGCACTGACCCAGACACAGACCCTGGCACTGATCCAGACACAGACCCTGGCACTGACCCAGACACAGACCCTGGCACTGACCCAGACACAGACCCTGGCACTGACCCAGACACAGACCCTGGCACTGACCCAGACACAGACCCTGGCACTGACCCAGACACAGACCCTGGCACTGACCCAGACACAGACCCTGGCACTGACCCAAACACCGATTCTGCCGCAGACCCAGACACTGAGCCTGGCACTTACTGTGAATCTGACACAAACACCGGCCCTATCACAGAAAGCAAACCTACCAACTGTTCAGGGTGGGAAAGAGAACGCTTGTTAAATTAGGCCACGCCCCCTCATTGAGGGATAGATAGGTGATTGGTTAAAACAATATATATGCTTTAATTGGTCAAATGAATCATTGCTGCAGATCTGCATGTTACACCTCAAAGAGGGACATCTGGGCCACAGTCCACATCAGATCGTAACCCTGACATTGCTGCTGAAAACCTGGCGTGTGTTATATGTGGAGCGTTGTGTACCGGAAGCCCAGACGATTCAGCAGGACTCGGGCGCAGCGAGGAAATCGTTATATGTGTATGAGCGCCGCTCTTCTCGCCATCTTCTCGGTGTTTGCTGCTGCATCTCGCCGCTTTACTCAATTAACTGGGAACATGTGCTGTCACTAGTATGGTCGGGTAATTTTGCACATTATAATATGGGCCTTATTCATGAAGGGATAGCGCCAGGTAGTGCCTTGTAAATGACAGGTAGCGTCAGGTGAACGGCAGCAATTACACATTTATCAAGCAGAATCTATTGAGCGACTGGGATAACGCCATGTAGCGTCCGATTCATCATTAGCCCAGGCTCAGCGTACAGCGCCGGCGTTCAGCCTTGCAGAGCGCCACGTCTTACCTGTCGCTACCTGTCGCTCTCTCATACATTTCAATGGACGTTCTTTTATTTCTCTTTAAACAGGGTGTTTATATATATATATATATATATATATATATATATATTTTTTTTTATAATTATTCTCAAATAATGTTGTGACCTCTCTTGGCCTAGAAAAAGCAATTTTTTGTAAATATTTTTCATGTTTTATATATTTCTGCAGAATTGACATCACAGCTCTGCCATTAAAGTGTTCATGTCACAATGTTATTACAATGTCATTCCATATGTTTTCGCTTTGTTACTGGTGGATACATGTTAAAAAAACAACCTTTAATCACACAGCCTCCGGCGCTCTAGGCTACAACGAAGCATTTTTGAGCGCCGGAGTTGTGTGAGGCTGTTTTTTTGATGAATATGTTGTGAGTCAGTCGCACTGACCAGTCGCTAACCTGCGCTCCCATACAGTGCTGTACTGGTCATATAGCGACTCCCCACAATGTATTCATCATTGCTGCACAGCGACCGAGTCACTCTGAACTAGCGACCTGCGGCCGAGCACAGCGACTACTAGCGGGCGCTCTGAAATGCCTGCTACAGACGCTCATCTGTCGCTACCCGGCGTTAGTGATGAATCAGCCTGCCCGCCTTCTGGTTATTATTGAATGTCTGCACAGTGCACTTTAGGGGTCTTTTTGTGTCCTTAATATTGATTTTTTATTGTTTTTTAGGTCATTATTTGGCATGATATAGCTATTTGGTAAACTATATTTATTTGATTGAAATTGTTTATTTATTGTACACACCTTGTGATTGATATCGTCATTTTTTGTATATATATATTGTATACAGGCACTACCCAGTATTAGAATATTGCTCTAGTCACTTTATTATTATAACCCAGGACCTACAGAAACACCAAATCGTTATCAGATGCACCACTAATCCACAATTATAATATTGTGGATATAATAATAATAATAATAATAATAATAATAATAATTAGAGGGTTATATGCTGAGATGTCAATCTTACAATTTGTGAACCGCCAGGGAACTGGCCTCCTGCACCAACAGCCCTCAAATAGACACAATCAAATAAAGTTCATTAAATTGGTTTATTAGTAAAAGTTCATCTTTAAAAACATCCACTCACACACATACAAGATAACAAGGCGAGGAACGCTACACCTCTGGGAAAAACGCTAGACTAAATAAGTGATACTTTATAAACACCTCATCATAACTTGATACTAATGTCTATGGGGAGGTCGATTCATTAATAGCGGCAGGTAGCGACAGTTGAGCGACTGTAGCGGCATTTTCAGAGCGCCCGCTAGTAGTCGCTGTGCTTGGCCGTTGTTCGGTTGTTGATAGCGACTCAGTCGGTTTGCCGTAATGTTGAATATTGTGTGAGGAGTCGCTATTTGACAGGTTCCGCGATGTATGGGAGCGCATGATAGCAACTGGTCAGAGCGACCGGCTCCCACCATATTCATCAAAAAATCACGCTCAAAAAATTCTCGCGCTGTAAAATGCATGTTTAAAGCCCAGAGCGCTGGCGGCGATGTGTTAAAAGTCGTTTTTTAACCCCCAAACAACCATATTTTTGGAAACCAAAAATAAAATTTTTTTTTAAAGAATTTAGTAATATGAATACATTAATATCAGACCTGTAATATCAATTCTGTACTTTTTTTTTTTTTTACCTTAAAAAAATTATCTAACATTGCAGAAGTGGTCACAGAATTTTTCACATTAAAAAAAAAAAAAAAAACATTAATAACAATTAATTATTAATATTTAAAGATTGTTCCATTGAAATGCATTGGAGAGCACCAGGTAGCGAGAGGTCATACCTGTCACTGTTCAAGGTCGGACGCTGGCGCTGTGGGCTGAGGCTGGAATAATGATGAATGAGTGGCTATCTGGCGCTATCTCAGTCGCTAAGCAGGATTGGCTTGATAAATGTGTGGTTGTGGTGGGGAGCCGGCGTTCTCGTGGCGGGGCCTGTCATTACCGGCCGCTCACCAGTCGCTACCTGTCGCTATTCCTTCATAAATAAGGGCCTAAGTGTCAAACCTGATACAAATATAAAAAGTGCTGCAGTGCTAATTAAAGTGCTATAAAATGTGCAAATAAATGTATATATGCAAATCACCTACAATGTGAAGCCCATACAGATGGTGCCCCGCCGTCCCCCAAACAGGAGATTGGATTCGATTCCACGCGTTCCGTGGCTACATACCCAGCCACTTCATCAGGACATAACCCAGGACCTACCATTTATTTTTTGTGCCGGCACAAATAATATATCTTTTCCCCTCTCCTCCATTTTTGTGAGTCATTTCTGGGGTATTTGGTTCCCTGATGAATTATTTGTTCGTGTGATATTTCATGAATTGGGGCAAATGCAGTTGTTTTTAACTTTGTTTTATGTTGTGATTGTGTGTTCCTTTTTGTATGTGTAACAGTATTATTGGTATAATAAAAGTGTTGCTAATATAAAGAATTTTGTCTGGTGCTCCTAATTGGGGTGGATGTGGCGAGGTGTCCGCGGTCCCTCCTTTGCTTTGGCCTCTCGGCATCACGACGGGCCCTCTTGGCGGCTGGAGGAAGCCGTGTTATTCTTCACATAACAAGCTGCTCTGTGGCGTCTCTGCAGGGCCGCGCGCCGGCTTCTCACTGCCTTATTAAATCAGGATCTTCATTCAAGCTAAGAGTCTTATCACTCCGGCTGGAATTAGCTCAGCGGGAAACCCGAGCGCCTCTCCAGAGCTGCCTGTAAGTAACGAGGAAATATGGCCGACCTCCAGAGAGAAATCTGCCGTACCGCTGGGCCTGGGAGCGATGCCACTCCATAGAACGCTGGGCCTGGGAGCAATGCCGGGCCTGGGAGCAATGCCACTCCATAGAACACTGGGCCTGGGATCAAAGCCTGGCCTGAGAGCAGCACTGGACCTGGGAGCAACACCGGGCCAGGGAGAAATGGTGAGCCTGGGAGCAACGCCGGGCATGGGAGCAAAGCCTGGCCTGGGAGCAGCACTGGACCTGGGAGCAATGCCACTCCTTAGAACGCTAGGTCTGGAAGCAGTGCCCTGCCTGAGAGCAACTTCAGGCCTTGGAACACCGGGTCTGGGAGCAATGGCGGGCCTGGGAGCAATGCCACTCCATAAAACGTTGGGCCTGGGAATAATGCTGGGCCTGGAAGCAAAGCCTGGCCTGTGAGCAGCACTGGACCTGGGAGCAGCACCGGGCCTGTGAGCAATGGCACTCCTTAGAATGCTGGGTCTGGGAGCAGTGCCCTGCCTGGGAGCAGCTTCAGGCCTTGGAACGCCGGGCCTGGGAGCAATGCCGGGCCTGGGAGCAATGCCGCTCCTTAGAATGCTGGCCCTGGGAGCAATGCCGCTCCTTAGAACGCTGGCCCTGGGAGCAATGCCGCTCCTTAGAACGCTGGCCCTGGGAGCAATGCCGCTCCTTAGAATGTTGGGCCTGGGAGCAAAGCCTGGCCTGGGAGCAGCACTGGATGTGGGAGCAATGCCGCTCCTTAGAATGCTGGGTCTGGGAGCAGTGCCCTGCCTGGGAGCAGCTTCAGGCCTTGGAACGCCGGGTCTGGGAGCAATGCCACTCCATAAAACGCTGGGCCTGGGAATAATGCTGGGCCTGGGAGCAAAG
>CM051237.1:483505429-483900429 GCA_027917425.1 Gastrophryne carolinensis | reverse complement strand
CAATGAGCGGCATCCATCATTACACTCAATGAGCGGCATCCCTCATTGCACTCAATGAGCGGCATCCCTCATTACAGCCAGTGAGCGACATCCCTCATTACACTCAATGAGCGACATCCCTCATTACACTCAATGAGCGGCATCCCTCATTACACTTAATGAGCGGCATCCTTCATTACACTCAATGAGCGGCATCCCTCATTACACTCAATGAGCGGCATCCCTCATTACACTCAATGAGCGGCATCCCTCATTACACTTAATGAGCGGCATCCCTCATTACACTCAATGAGCGGCATCCCTCATTACACTCAATGAGCGGCATCCCTCATTACACTCAATGAGCAGCATCCCTCATTACACTCAATGAGCGACATCCCTCATTACACTCAATGAGCGGCATCCCTCATTACACTCAATGAGCGGCATTCCTCATTACAGTCAGTTAGCGGCATCCCTCATTACAGCCAGTGAGCGACATCCCTCATTACACTCAATGAGCGACATCCCTCATTACACTCAATGAGCGGCATCCCTCATTACACTCAATGAGCGGCATCCATCATTACACTCAATGAGCGGCATCCCTCATTGCACTCAATGAGCGGCATCCCTCATTACAGCCAGTGAGCGACATCCCTCATTACACTCAATGAGCGACATCCCTCATTACACTCAATGAGCGGCATCCCTCATTACACTTAATGAGCGGCATCCTTCATTACACTCAATGAGCGGCATCCCTCATTACACTCAATGAGCGGCATCCCTCATTACACTCAATGAGCGGCATCCCTCATTACACTTAATGAGCGGCATCCCTCATTACACTCAATGAGCGGCATCCCTCATTACACTCAATGAGCGGCATCCCTCATTACACTCAATGAGCAGCATCCCTCATTACACTCAATGAGCGACATCCCTCATTACACTCAATGAGCGACATCCCTCATTACACACAGTAAGGGGCATCCCATATTACAGCCAGTGAGTGGCATCCCTCATTACAGTCAGCAAGCGGCATCCCTCATTACAGTCAGCGAGCAGCATCCCTCATTACAGCCAGTGAGTGGCATCCCTCATTACACACAGTAAGGGGCATCCCATATTATAGCCAGTGAGCAGCATCCCCATTACAGTCAAAGAGTGGCATCCCTCAATTCACTCAATGAGTGTTCCGGGGATAGGTACCACTGGTGATTTCTGATTTGGGATACCCCGCTCTTTGAACCCCTCCCTGTTGGCACACTTACAGGACTGACCTATACCCTATCATCTGGGCATCCTGATTAGGGATGCTCTACTTCGTGAAAACTTCCCAGCTTACAAGGCTGAACTATTTTGAGCCCATGCATGTGCCCTGAGCATATGGGCATTGCTGGGGGGTTTCACACACTGGGGCATCCCAAATCCTTGGTTAAAGACCCGAGGTACAGTCTCCCCAGAGTAATGACAGATGTCTGCAGCCGTCTTGTATCTCTATTACTATGGCGGCGATGGCGGGGGCGGTGAGATCAGAGCTGGCCGCGGGCCTCTTCCCCTTGTTGTCATTCTTTATCCGTTCCATAAACAGAACTTTTCATCATGTAAGAAGAGACCGGCGGGCCCCCGCAGATGCAGCGCCCGCCGCGGTGGCTCTGCTTCACAATCGATACGAGGAGACTAGATTAAAGGCTGGATCAGGCGGCGAAATCCGGGGGAAGAGATATTTTTTTTTTCTTGCTTTCTCAGGGATTGAGCGAAAGGCGCGGGGCACACACACAAAGCCCTCCGCTTCCCATTATGCCTGTATGCGCGCAGCACGGGGCGGGAAGTTTTCATTAGCGGAGGATCGATAGCGAGGAAGGCTTGATTGTTTCCCCCCGCGGCCCCTGGTACTTCACTTCACTCTCCATGTTACATCTTAAAGGGGCCCTTGACCCCGGCACCCGGACTCTTCTGCGGCACTTTACCATTATGGGCTTCAGTCCATCAAGCCGCCGAGATTTCTCCATGAGAGTAATGGAGGGAAAACAAATGGCTCTGAGACTCATTATACCGGCGCTAAAAGCCGCCGCCACCGCAGGATTTATTCCACCGCCAAGAACCTCAACAAGGAGGCGCTAGAATCACCCGCAGCGGACACTTATCCCCCCCCCCCCCCCCCCGGGTGGGTGATGAGACGTCCTATGGGCTTAGTGGCCCACAGTGTGGCTAAAAGGGTCCTCCTTCCACCAGTCCACTCCTTCTCCAGTCTGATCCTCTAGGCTAAAGGGGTCCTCCTTCCCCAGTTTGATCCTCTAGGCTAAAGGGGTCCTCCTTCCCCAGTCTGATCCTCTAGGCTAAAGGGGTCCTCCTTCCCCAGTTTGATCCTCTAGGCTAAAGGGGTCCTCCTCCCCAGTCCACTCCTTCCCCAGTCTGATCCTCTAGGCTAAAGGGGTCCTCCTTCCCCAGTCTGATCCTCTAGGCTAAAGGGGTCCTCCTTCCCCAGTTTGATCCTCTAGGCTAAAGGGGTCCTCCTTCCCCAGTCTGATCCTCTAGGCTAAAGGGGTCCTCCTTCCCCAGTCTGATCCTCTAGGCTAAAGGGGTCCTCCTTCCCCAGTTTGATCCTCTAGGCTAAAGGGGTCCTCCTTCCCCAGTTTGATCCTCTAGGCTAAAGGGGTCCTCCTCCCCAGTCCACTCCTCCCCCAGTCCGATCCTCTAGGCTAAAGGGGTCCTCCTCCCCAGTCCACTCCTTCCCCAGTCCGATCCTCTAGGCTAAAGGGGTCCTCCTTCTCCAATCCGATCCTCTAAACTAAAGGGGTCCTCCTTCCCCAGTCCACTCCTTCCCCAGTCTGATCCTCTAGGTTAAAGGGGTCCTCCTTCTCCGATCCGATCCTCTAAACTAAAGGGGTCCTCCTTCCCAAGTCCACTCCTAACCCAGTCTGATTCTCTAGGCTAAAGGGGTCCTCCTTCCCTAGTCTGATCCTCTAAGCTAAAGGGGTCCTCCTTCCCCAGTCCACTCCTTCCCCAGTCTGATCCTCTAGGTTAAAGGGGTCCTCCTCCCCAGTCCGATCCTTCCCCAGTCCACTCCTTCCCCAGTCTGATCCTCTAGGCTAAAGGGGTCCTCCTTCCCCAGTCCACTCCTTCCCCAGTCTGATCCTCTAAGCTAAAGGGGTCCTCCTTCCCCAGTCTGATCCTCTAGGCTAAAGGGGTCCTCCTTCCCCAGTCTGATCCTCTAAGCTAAAGGGGTCCTCCTTCCCCAGTCTGATCCTCTAGGCTAAAGGGGTCCTCCTCCCCAGTCCACTCCTTCCCCAGTCTGATCCTCTAAGCTAAAGGGGTCCTCCTTCCCCAGTCTGATCCTCTAGGCTAAAGGGGTCCTCCTCCCCAGTCCACTCCTTCCCCAGTCCGATCCTTCCCCAGTCCACTCCTTCCCCAGACCGATCCTCTGAGCTAAAGGAGTCCTTCTTCTCCAATCTGATCCTCTAGGCTAAAGGGGTCCTCCTTCCCCAGTCTGATCCTCTAGGCTAAAGGGGTCCTCCTTCCCCAGTCTGATCCTCTAGGCTAAAGGGGTCCTCCTCCCCAGTCCACTCCTTCCCCAGTCCACTCCTTCCCCAGACCGATCCTCTGAGCTAAAGGGGTCCTTCTTCTCCAATCCGATCCTCTAGGCTAAAGGGGTCCTCCTTCCCAAGTCCACCCCTAACCCAGTCCGATTCTGTAGGCTAAAGGGGTCCTCCTTCCCCAGTCTGATCCTCTAGGCTAAAGGGGTCCTCCTTCCCCAGTCCACTCCTTCCCCAGTCTGATCCTCTAGGCTAAAGGACCAATGGCTCTGATTGGACGAGTGGCACGTGCATGCGCAGTAGAACCGAGGAAGGGCGAGTCAGATCGGGCGATTTGGGTGTTTCACACAGTGGAGCATCCCCAATCAGGATGCCCCAGGGGCAGGGCCCGAGACCCAGAAAAGTCAACATCCTGGGTTTCGGTCCACTTTAAATAAGAGCAAAATGCCCTAGTGTTTATGTGCAATATATACAGAGGCTGTAATGTTCGCACACAGGACACTAGAGGCAGCGTACATGCAACCGGCTGGGAATAGGCTCATAGTAGCACAGGACGCCCCCTAGTGTTTATCTTATTATATAGGATGTAATATCTCATATGGGACACTTTTCTGCAACAAACTAAGAGGCTGATTTATTAATAGCGGCAGGTAGCGACAGTTGAGCGACTGTAGCGGCATTTTCACAGCGCCCGCTAGTAGTCGCTGTGCTTGGCCGTTGTTCGGTAGTTGACAGCGACTCGGTTTGCCGTAATGTTGAATATTGGGTGAGGAGTCGCTATTTGACAGGTTCCGCGATGTATGGGAGCGCATGATAGCGACTGGTCAGAGCAACCGGCTTCCGCCATATTCATCAAAAAATCACGCTCAAAAAATTTTCGCGCTGTAAAATGCTTGTTTAAACCCCAGAGCGCTGGCGGCGATGGGTTAAAAGTAGTTTTTTAACCCCCAAACAACCATATTTTGGGAAACCAAAAAAAAAAGTTTTTTGAATAATTTAGTAATATGAATACATTAATATCAGACCTGTAATATCAATTCTGTACAATTTTTTTAAAAATTTTTTTCCCTTAAAAAAATTATCTAACATGGCAGAAGTGGTCACAGAATTTTTCACATTAAAAAAAAAAAAAAAAAAAAAACATTAATAACAATTAATTATTAATATTTAAAGATTGTTCCATTGAAATGCATTGGAGAGCGCCAGGTAGTGAGAGGTCATACCTGTTGCTGTTCAAGGACGGACGCTGGCGCTGTGGGCTGAGGCTGGAATAATGATGAATGAGTCGCTATATGGCGCTATCTCAGTCGCTAAGCAGGATCGGCTTGATAAATGTGTGATTGTGGTGGGGAGCCGGCGTTCTCGTGGCGGGGCCCGTCATTACCGGCCGCTCACCAGTCGCTACCTGTCGCTATCCCTTTATAAATAAGGGCCTAAGAATAGAACAGGATGCCCCCTAGTGTTTACCTGCAATATTATTTAGGATGTAATGTCACACAGGGGACACTAGAGGGGGCACTCTTCTGTAACTAAGAATAGAACAGGATGCCCTCTAGTGTTTATCTGTAATATTATTCAGGATGTAATGTCACATATGGGACACTAGAGGGAGCACACTATTGCAATGAATGAAGAATAGAACAGGATGCCCCCTAGTGTTTGCCTACAATATTATTTAGGATGTAATGTCACACAGGGGACACTAGAGGGGGCACTCTTCTGTAACTGACCTGATTCCCTATTCTCGCTGCATTAAAGTGGACCAAAACCCAGGATTTTGACTATCCTGGGTCTTGGTCCACTTCGGTGGGGCACCCCCGATCGTGGTGCCCCGCTGTGTGAAACCCCCCCGATCACCCGAAAAACTCACCTCTCCCCGCTCCCAGCGCCGACGGACAAGAGGTTTGACAGGCGCGGACAAGCGGCTCCCCCGCCGCTGCCTCCCGCGCGTCACTCTTGACGCGCGCCGGCCATTCACAGACGGGCGCCGCCGAAGACAAGGTAAGGGGATTTGGGGTGTTTGGGGGGGTTTCCCGATCTCGGATGTCCCGCGGGGAGGGAGGTGATCGGCCCGGGAATCTTATAGATTCCCGGGCCGATCACCGGAGGGTGATGGTCCACTTTAAGGATATTCTGTTAGCGCCTGCGACACTGGTTAATAAGCAGGAAGGCGATTGGCTGTCACACACCGGCCCGAAAGCCGCAATCCAATAAGGCCGACAATGCTCGGCGGGTTCAAAGCCGGCGGAATAATCCGGGCCCAGGAAATCCCTTTAAAGCGACTCGAATAATCATCCTTCAGGGAGCTCAGACTGAATTACTCCCTAATCCCCTCAACTTGTACCTTCCAGCTTGACAAGACGATTGGCCGCCGCCGCTGTGGCAGGGGCGCGCCGCCCTCCCGCCCTCACCCTCACTTTTATTAAAACAACAGCGGCCACGGCGTTAAATACTCCACCAAATCCCTGCGGCGTGCGCACGTGCGTTCCTCCATCTGCTCCGAGTGGGAGAGCGGCACGAGAACGCGGAGGAAGATTATTATTCTGGGTCCTGGATTAACGTAAAAAACTGGCGCCGAGTTATAAAGTCCTCCCCTGTTTTGTAATTTCTATATATTGCACGGTCACTTTGTGAGAGGGGATATAAACATTTTATTTATTTCTTTTATTTTTTTTTATTTTTTTGCCGGCACAAAATTAACATTATATTTATTATTAATTGCGTCCCTCTTATCATGGTTATGTAATTTATGTTGTGGGTTATTTAGAGGTTGGATGAGATTGAGGCAGCTGTTGTTTTTAATTGTCATGTGTGTATAGGTTGATTTTAGGTTTTTTGTTTAATTGAATTGTTTGGTGGTGCTCCCTTATTGGTGCCGCCTCAACTACATCTTTTCTATAAAATCACTAGAGACCAGTGACATCACTGAGAATGCAGCCTATCCAATCACTAGAGAGCGGTGACATCACTGAGAATGCCTCCTATCCAATCACTAGAGAGCGGTGACATCACTGAGAATGCCGCCTATCCAATCACTAGAGAGCGGTGACATCACTGAGAATGCCGCCTATCCAATCACTAGAGAGCGGTGACATCACTGAGAATGCCGCCTATCCAATCACTAGAGATCGATGACATCACTGAGAATGCCGCCTATCCAATCACTAGAGACTGGTGACATCACTGAGAATGTCTCCTATCCAATCACTAGAGACCAGTGACATCACTGAGAATGCCTCCTATCCAATCACTAGAGAGCGGTGACATCACTGAGAATGCCTCCTATCCAATCACTAGAGAGCGGTGACATCACTGAGAATGCCGCCTATCCAATCACTAGAGATCGATGACATCACTGAGAATGCCGCCTATCCAATCACTAGAGACTGGTGACATCACTGAGAATGCCTCCTATCCAATCACTAGAGACCAGTGACATCACTGAGAATGCCTCCTATCCAATCACTAGAGACCAGTGACATCACTGAGAATGCTGCCTATCCAATCACTAGAGACCAGTGACATCACTGAGAATGCCTCCTATCCAATCACTAGAGACCAGTGACATCACTCAGAATGCAGCCTATCCAATCACTAGAGACTGGTGACATCACTGAGAATGCCTCCTATCCAATCACTAGAGACCAGTGACATCACTGAGAATGTCTCCTATCCAATCACTAGAGACCAGTGACATCACTGAGAATGCCGCCTATCCAATCACTAGAGACCAGTGACATCACTGAGAATGCCTCCTATCCAATCACTAGAGACCAGTGACATCACTGAGAATGCCTCCTATCCAATCACTAGAGACCAGTGACATCACTGAGAATGCCGCCTATCCAATCACTAGAGACCGGTGACATCACTGAGAATGCCGCCTATCTAATCACTAGAGACCAGTGACATCACTGAGAATGCCGCCTATCTAATCACTAGAGACCAGTGACATCACTGAGAATGCCGCCTATCCAATCACTAGAGAGCGGTGACATCACTGAGAATGCCGCCTATCCAATCACTAGAGAACAGTGACATCACTGAGAATGCCGCCTATCCAATCACTAGAGACCAGTGACATCACTGAGAATGCCGCCTATCTAATCACTAGAGACCAGTGACATCATTGAGAATGCCGCCTATCTAATCACTAGAGACCAGTGACATCACTGAGAATGCTGCCTATCCAATCACTAGAGACCAGTGACATCACTGAGAATGAGGCCTATCCAATCACTAGAGAGCGGTGACATCACTGAGAATGCCGCCTATCCAATCACTAGAGACCAGTGACATCACTGAGAATGAGGCCTATCCAATCACTAGAGAGCGGTGACATCACTGAGAATGCTGCCTATCCAATCACTAGAGACCAGTGACATCACTGAGAATGAGGCCTATCCAATCACTAGAGAGCGGTGACATCACTGAGAATGCTGCCTATCCAATCACTAGAGACCGGTGACATGACAGCCGGACAATATAAATCTGCTCGTTCCCATAGTGTACGGCTCTCTCTCTCTCTGCGTTGTCCCCAGCACACCCCGGGGAGGGGGGGGGCGGCGCGCACCTTCCGATCGGCGAACTATTAAGCGCAATTTATTTGCCGGCCGGACGCGGTGTCAGGCTCCATCAATAGCGCCGGGAATAAGGAACGAATGATTTCTCCGGCTCAAATGAGTTTAGAAGCGGCGGCGCGATGTCGGCGCGGGAGGCGGGCGGCGGCTTCAGCACTTGTTAGAGGTGAAGGAAGATCAATTACTGGTTGTCGGAGGTGATGGCGGAGGGGGAGCGCCTCGCTTACCGGATTTTTCCATTCTTAAAGGGGCAGTGGCTGCAGAGGAGGATAGCGCTCGCCGCGCCCCCGCAGCAGCTGCATTACTCCCCTGACTCTCTACTGAGCGCTTGAGCGTTGATTACTCCAATGTTCCAAGGCTCCGCCCTCAGGAGGGCTGTATCTATTGTCTTCTGCTTACTAAAGACAATGCAATGATTAAAGCACTTTAAAGCCCTTTGGCTTCTTCAGCGCACTGTTTGTCAGTTTAGTCGCTCTTTAGGGTGTTTGCATCCGGATGCGGCCAGAGCACACACAGGAGCCCTGTCTAGCGTGCACCCCCACTTTCTACAGGGGGTATCCTGATCGGAAACGGCGCAATAACCCTCTAAGGAGAAAAAGGAGCTGTATTTGGCAAACACCCTAAAGAGCGACTAAACTGGCAAACAGTACGCTGAAGAAGCCAAAGTGCGAAACGCGTCCATACCCCCAAAAAACACTTGCTGCAATAAGGATATCATCTCGCTCCAAACACCAGCAGCAGGATAATCAAATCCTACAGACCAAATGAAAAGGATTTCAGGGGAACCCAGAAAAAAACCCTAAAAAAACTGCATTACCTTTATGCATTTTTTCTAATAATAATGTGATTGATTGTATCTATAAATCTATGACTATGAGTGAATAGCCTCCTGGTCGGCTCCTGTGCCATTGTCTTCTCCCCTCCTCTGATGGCATCCGGATGCCCCGTCATAGAGGAACAACACCCAAACAAATCATTTCATTGGGTGTTGTTTCTCTTTGATACCCGGTCCCCGAGCCTGGGGCATCCCGATATGGGCAGCGCTAGGCTCTAGGTCCAGGTCAGCTTTGGTGCCATTTTCCCCGAGCCTGGGGCATCCGGATATGGGTAGCACTAGGCTCTAGGTCCAGGTCAGCTTTGGTGCCATTTTCCCCGAGCCTGGGGCATCCGGATATGGGTAGCGCTAGGCTCTAGATCCAGGTCAGCTTTGGTGCCATTTTCCCCGAGCCTGGGGCATCCCGATATGGGTAGCACTAGGCTCTAGGCTCTAGGTCCAGGTCAGCTTTGGTGCCATTGTCCCCGAGCCTCGGGCATCCCGATATGGGCAGCACTGGGCTTTAGGTCCAGGTATGAAGGCATCTGGTCGGCTTTGGTGCTATTGTCCCCCCCTCCTCCTCCGATGGCATCCGGATGCCCCGTCATAGAAGAACAACACCCAAACAAATCATTTTGTTGGGTGTTGTTCCTCGTCGATACCCAGTCCCTGAGCTTGAGGCATCCCGATATGGGCAGCGCTAGGCTCTAGGTCCAGGTCAGCTTTGGTGCCATTGTCCCCGAGCCTGGAGCATCCCGATATGGAAAGCACTAGGCTCTAGGTCTAGCTATGAAGGCATCTGGTCGGCTCTGGTGCCATTGTCCCCCCTCCTCTGATGGCATCCGGATGCCCCTTCATTGGGGAACAACACCCAAAAGCTAGGAGACAATGGCACCAAAGCTGACCTGGACCTAGAGCCTAGCACTACCCATATCGGGATGCCCCAGGCTCTGGGACCGAATATCAACGAGGAACAACACGCAATGAAATGATTTGTTGGGGTGTTGTTCCTCTATGACGGGGCATCCCGTTGCCATCGGAGGAGGGGACAATGGCATCGGAGCCGACCAGATGCCTTATACCTGGACCTAGAGCCTAGCGCTACCCATATCGGGATGCCCCAGACTCAGGAACAATGGCACCAAAGCTGACCTGGACCTAGAGCCTAGTGCTACCCATATCGGAATGCCCCAGACTCAGGAACCGGGTATTAAAGAAGAACAACACCCAATGAAATGATTAGTTTGGGTGTTGTTCCTCAATGACAAGGCATCCGGATGCCATCAGAGAAGGGGAGGGGACAATGGCAACAAAGCTGACCTGGACCTAGAGTCTGGCGCTGCCCAAATCGGGATGCCCCAGGCTCTAGGACCAGGTATCAAAAGGAGCAACACCCAACCAAAAGATTTGATTGGGTGTTGTTCCCCTATGACAGGGCATCCGGATGCCATCAGAGGAGGAGGGGGCAATGGCATCGGAGCCGACCAGATGCCTTCATACCTGGACGCCTTGTGCTGCCCATATCGGGATGCCCCAGGCTCGCGGACGATGGCACCAAAGCTGACCTGGACATAGAGCCTAGTGCTACCCATATCGGGATGCCCCAGGCTCTAGGAACCGGGTATCAAAGAGGAACAACACCCAACAAAATGATTTGTTTGGATGTTGTTCTTCTATGATGGGGCATCCGGATGCCATCGGAGGAGGAGGGGGACAATGGCATCGAAGCTGACCAGATGCCTTCATACCTGGACCTAGAGCCTAGCGCTGCCCATATCGGGATGCCCCAACACCCAACAAAATGATTTGTTTGGGTTCCTGAGCCTGGGGCATCCCGATATGGGCAGCGCTAGGCTTTTGTGCCATTGTCCCCCCAATACACGCCCCCCTCCTCCGATGGCATCCTATTTCTGATGCCCTGCATTGGGTTCAGTGATCCCCGGTTGGTACGTTTAGCTTTGTGACGGCAGGCTGCACATGGAGCGAGGTGAGCGTTAAATGGGCCGCACCTAATGTCTCATGGCGGCCGCGGCTGTCACTCGAATTTTCCGCTGTAACTGATGTGAGGCGCATAAAAAGGAATCCGGGAGGATAATTGTCCGGCGCATCCCGTTGTTGTCTTCACGCCTCTATATTGAGTGTGATCTCTCATTTGGAGGGAGGTGAGTATTACAATATGCAGGAGGGAGGCGGCGGGTGTGCGGAGCCGCTGCACTGTTTCGGAATGGCGGATAGAGCGCGTGAGAAGCCAAGAATAAGAGATAATATGTCATGTAGCACTAAAGTGGCGACGATTACATTGCAATAGAGAACGTGCCTTTCGTAAACATTAGCTGCCTAGTTCAAATGTTAACGTGCCTTTCATAGACGTTAGTCGCCTTGTTCGTAGTTCAAATGTAATGTCCTGGGGAAATCGTCATCAATATGTCATCGCGCCGCACCCTGCCGCTAACAAACAGGAGCGCAAGGTGCGAGATGGGCGGAGCTGATGACTTGACGCCCTGCAATAATGTGAATACAATTCATCTCCCATAACATCTAATATATTAGTCGCGGAGAGAGGAAGTGTATTCTGTTTGTATGAATCAAATGATGCCAATACCAAACTGTAATGTTATAAATGTGGAGGGGAGATATAAATCAACTAAGGCCCTTATTTAACAAGGGATAGCGCCAGGTAGCGACTGGTGAGCGGCCGGTAATGACGGGCCCCGCCACGAGAACGCCGGCTCCCCACCACAATCACACATTTATCAAGCCGATCCTGCTTAGCGACTGAGATAGCGCCATATAGCGACTCATTCATCATTATTCCAGCCTCAGCCCACAGCGCCAGCGTCCGACCTTGAACAGCGACAGGTATGACCTCTCGCTACCTGGCGCTCTCCAATGCATTTCAATGGAACAATCTTTAAATATTAATAATTAATTGTTATTAATGTTTTTTTTTTTTAAATGTCAAAAATTCTGTGACCACTTCTCTAATGTTAGATATTTTTTTTAAGGTAAAAAAAAAAAAAATGTGCAGAATTGATATTATAGGTCTGATATTAATGGATTCATATTACAAAATGTTTTTAAAAACTTTTTTTTTTGTTTCCAAAAATATGGTTGTTTGGGGGTTAAAAAACTACTTTTAACCCATCGCCACCAGCGCTCTGGGGTTTAAACAAGCTTTTCACAGCGCGAGAATTTTTTGAGCGTGATTTGTTAATGAATATGGTGGGAGCCGTTCGCTATGGCCATTCGCTATCATGCGCACCCATACATCGCGGAACCTGTCAAATAGCGACTCATCACCTTGTATTCAACATTACCGCACACCGACTGAGTCGCTATCAACAACCGAACAACGGCCAAGCACAGCGAATACTAGCGGGCGCTGTGAAAATACTGCTACAGTCGCTCATCTGTCGCTACCTGGCGCTATTACTGAATCGGCCTCCCCATAAAAAACTATGGGCCTTATTCATGATGGGATAGCGCCAGGTAGTGCCTGTACAGCGGCAGGAGAACGCCGGACACGGCAGCAATTACACATTTATGAAGCCGAATCTGGTGAGCGACTGGAACAGCGCCATGTAGCGTCCTATTCATCATTATCCCAGGCTCAGCTTACAGCGCCGGCGTTCAGCCTTGCAGAGCGCCATGTCTAACCTGTCGCTACCCAGCGTCTCCCATACATTTCTATGGACGTTCCCTAAATCCCTTTCCTGATCCCAATTTTTTTTTTTTCTTAAAAAAAATCTCAAAACTTTCTGATATGTATCTTGGGCAAGAAAATGACATTTTTGAAAACGTTTTTGATTTATAATATTTTTATGCAGAATTGTCCTGACACGTCTGGTATTAAAGTGTCATGTTACAATGTGATAACAATGTCATTCCATGTGTTTTCGCTTTGTTACTGGTGGATACATGGTCATAAACAGACTTTAATCACACAGCTTCTGGTGCTCTGGGCTACAACTACATGATTTTGAGCGCCGGCGATGTTTGAAGCTGTTTTTTTGATGAATGTGGTGTGAGTCGGTCGCACTGAGCTGGCGCTACCATTCGCTCCCATACAGCGTAGTACTGCGACTCACACATCATATTCATCAATGCCGGCCAGCGACTGAGGCGCTCTGAAACAATGATCCATGGGCGAGCACAGCGACTACTAGCGGTCACTCTCAAATCCGCGTACGTGCATACCACAGCGGCTCTGAGCGCTCTGATTGGACGAGCGCTCGCGTAGGAGCGGGGTGAGGTGAGTGTTTCTGGGCGTTCTGGGGGGTTTCACACAGCGGGGCACCCCCGATCGGGGTGCCCCACCGAAGTAGACCAAAACCCAGGATAGTGAAAATCCTGGGTGTTGGTCCACTTTAAGAAGCTGTGCTTCAGCACCACAGACAGTTCCATGCCCACACAATACCAGAGAAATAAGCCATAAAACTGCCCGATGTAATTAAAGTGGACCATAACCCAGGATATTGACTATCCTGGATTTTGGTCCTTCCGGGATCAGGGATGCCTCGCTGTCTGAACCCCCCCCCCCCCCAGGTTGCCCAAAGAAACTCACCTCCTCTCGGCCCTATGGCGCATGCGCAGCTGCTCGTCCAATTAACACGTTCAGATTGGACGAGCGCTCGCGTAGGAGCGGAGTGAGGTGAGTGTTTCTGGGCGTTCTGGGGGGTTTCACACAGCGGGGCACCCCCGATCAGGGTGCCCCACCGAAGTGGACCAGAACCCAGGATAGTCAAAATCCTGGGTGTTGGTCCACTTTAACAATACTTATGAAGCGGCGCCACCGCGGACCTGGCACCAATTGGTAAATGTAAGTGTGCCCCGGCCTTTACTATTATGTATATACAGATATATGTGAGATGGGCGGGAGGGAACTGTGCCATGATTACACACTAAGCGCTGGGTAACAATGGAAAAGGACCTCAGGGTTTTAGTTAACAATAAGCTTAAAGTGGACCAAAACCCAGGATTTTGACCATCCTGGTTTTTGGTCCCCGCTGTCTGCAACCCTCCAGATCGCCGAGCGCAACTCGCCTCTTCATGGTCCTACGGCGCATGTGTGGCCACCCGTCCAATCAGCGCACCCCCCCCGATTCCCTCTAAAAGGGAGTGTGACAGCGTCAGCCATTCACAAATGTCTGGCCCTGCTGGAGGGATAGCGGGGATCCGCCCGTGGCTCGCTCATGCGCTGTTGGACCAGAAGGTAAGTGTATGGGGCGACCTGGGGGGTGTCACACGGCGGGGCATCCTGATTTTGGATGCCCCAGAGGAAAGGGAATCGATCCACCCAGGGATCTTATCTAATCCCGGGCCGATCGGCATGGGCTTTGGTCCACTTTAAAACAAAAAACCCTTCAGACCTATAGTAGTCAATGATAAAACTTTTTCTGCAATGGATAGGTCAGGGTGCCAGGGACGAGGTGTCTCAGCGCGCCTACGTGTGTCTGCGCGCCTACGTGTCTCCGCGCTCCTATGTGTCTCCGCGCCCCTACGTGTCTCCGCGCCCCTACGTGTCTCCGCGCCCCTACGTGTCTCCACGCCCCTACGTGTCTCCGCGCCCCTACGTGTCTCCGCGCCCCTCCGTGTCTCCACGCCCCTACGTGTCTCCACGCCCCTACGTGTCTCCGCGCCCCTACGTGTTTCCGCGCCCCTCCGTGTCTCCACGCCCCTACGTGTCTCCACGCCCCTACGTGTCTCCGCGCCCCTACGTGTTTCCGCGCCCCTCCGTGTCTCCGCGCCCCTACATGTCTCCACGCCCCTACGTGTCTCCGCGCCCCTCCGTGTCTCCACGCCCCTACGTGTCTCCGCGCCCCTACGTGTTTCCACGCCCCTACGTGTCTCCAGGCCCCTACGTGTCTCCGCGCCCCTACGTGTTTCCGCGCCCCTCCGTGTCTCCACGCCCCTACGTGTCTCCGCGCCCCTACGTGTTTCCACGCCCCTACGTGTCTCCGCGCCCCTACGTGTTTCCGCGCCCCTCCGTGTCTCCGCGCCCCTACATGTCTCCACGCCCCTACGTGTCTCCACACCCCTACGTGTCTCCGCGCGCCTACGTGTCTCCGCGCCCCTACGTGTCTCCACGCCCCTACGTGTCTCCGCGCCCCTACGTGTCTCCACGCCCCTACGTGTCTCCGCGCCCCTACGTGTCTCCACGCCCCTACGTGTCTCCACGCCCCTACATGTCTCCACGCCCCTCCGTGTCTCCACGCCCCTACGTGTCTCCACGCCCCTACGTGTCTCCGTGCCCCTACTTGTCTCCGCGCCCCTACGTGTCTCCACGCCCCTACGTGTCTCCACGCCCCTACATGTCTCCACGCCCCTCCGTGTCTCCACGCCCCTACGTGTCTCCGCGCCCCTACGTGTCTCCACGCCCCTACTTGTCTCCGCGCCCCTACGTGTCTCCACGCCCCTACGTGTCTCCACGCCCCTACGTGTCTCCGCGCCCCTACGTGTTTCCGCGCCCCTCCGTGTCTCCACACCCCTACGTGTCTCCACGCCCCTACATGTCTCCACGCCCCTCCGTGTCTCCACGCCCCTACGTGTCTCCACGCCCCTCCGTGTCTCCACGCCCCTACGTGTCTCCGCGCCTCTACGTGTCTCCACGCCCCTACGTGTCTCCGTGCCCCTACTTGTCTCCGCGCCCCTACGTGTCTCCACGCCCCTACGTGTCTCCACGCCCCTACATGTCTCCACGCCCCTCCGTGTCTCCACGCCCCTACGTGTCTCCGCGCCCCTACGTGTCTCCACGCCCCTACTTGTCTCCGCGCCCCTACGTGTCTCCACGCCCCTCCGTGTCTCCGCGCCCCTACGTGTCTCGGCGCGCCTACGTGTCTCGGCGCGCCTACGTGTCTCCACACCACTACGTGTCTCCACACCACTACGTGTCTCCGCGCCCCTACGTGTCTCCGTGCGCCTATGTGTCTCCGCGCCCCTCCGTGTCTCCGCGCCCCTCCGTGTCTCCGCGCCCCTCCGTGTCTCCGCGCCCCTACGTGTTTCCGCGCCCCTACGTGTCTCCGCGCCCCTACGTGTTTCCGTGCCCCTACGTGTTTCCGTGCCCCTACGTGTTTCCGCGCCCCTACGTGTCTCCGCGCCCCTACGTGTTTCCGCGCCCCTACGTGTCTCCGCGCCCCTCCGTGTCTCCGCGCCCCTACGTGTTTCCGTGCCCCTACGTGTTTCCGTGCCCCTACGTGTCTCCGCGCCCCTACGTGTTTCCGCGCCCCTACGTGTCTCCGCGCCCCTACGTGTTTCCGTGCCCCTACGTGTTTCCGCGCCCCTACGTGTCTCCGCGCCCCTACGTGTTTCCGCGCCCCTACATGTCTCCGCGTCCCTACGTGTCTCCGCGCCCCTACGTGTTTCCGCGCCCCTACGTGTCTCCGCGCCCCTACGTGTTTCCGTGCCCCTACGTGTTTCCGCGCCCCTACATGTCTCCGCGCCCCTACGTGTTTCCGCGCCCCTACGTGTCTCCGCGCCCCTACGTGTCTCCGCGCCCCTACGTGTTTCCGTGCCCCTACGTGTCTCCACGCCCCTACGTGTCTCCGCGCCCCTACGTGTTTCCGCGCCCCTACGTGTCTCCGCGCCCCTACGTGTTTCCGCGCCCCTACGTGTTTCCGCGCCCCTACGTGTCTCCGCGCCCCTACGTGTTTCCGCGCCCCTACGTGTGTCCGCGCCCCTCCGTGTCTCCTCGCCCCTCCGTGTCTCCTCGCCCCTCCGTGTTTCCTCGCCCCTCCGTGTTTCCGCGCCCCTCCGTGTCTCCTCGCCCCTCCGTGTCTCCTCGCCCCTCCGTGTCTCCTCGCCCCTCCGTGTTTCCGCGCCCCTCCGTGTCTCCGCGACCCTCCGTGTCTCCGCGCCCCTACGTGTCTCCGCGCGCCTACGTGTCTCCTCGCCCCTCCGTGTCTCCACGCCCCTCCGTGTCTCCACGCCCCTACGTGTTTCCGCGCCCCTACGCGTCTCCGCGCCCCTACGCGTCTCCGCGCCCCTACGTGTCTCCGCGCCCCTACGCGTCTCCGCGCCCCTACGTGTCTCCGCGCCCCTACGCGTCTCCGCGCCCCTACGTGTCTCCGCGCCCCTACGTGTTTTCGCGCCCCTACGTGTTTCCGCGCCCCTCCGTGTCTCCTCGCCCCTCCGTGTTTCCTCGCCCCTCCGTGTTTCCGCGCCCCTCCGTGTCTCCTCGCCCCTCCGTGTCTCCTCGCCCCTCCGTGTCTCCTCGCCCCTCCGTGTCTCCTCGCCCCTCCGTGTTTCCGCGCCCCTCCGTGTCTCCGCGACCCTCCGTGTCTCCGCGCCCCTACGTGTCTCCGCGCGCCTACGTGTCTCCTCGCCCCTCCGTGTCTCCACGCCCCTCCGTGTCTCCACGCCCCTACGTGTTTCCGCGCCCCTACGCGTCTCCGCGCCCCTACGCGTCTCCGCGCCCCTACGTGTCTCCGCGCCCCTACGCGTCTCCGCGCCCCTACGTGTCTCCGCGCCCCTACGTGTTTTCGCGCCCCTACGTGTTTCCGCGCCCCTACGTGTCTCCGCGCCCCTACGTGTTTCCGCGCCCCTACGTGTCTCCGCGCCCCTACGTGTTTCCGCGCCCCTACGTGTCTCCGCGCCCCTACGTGTCCCCTCACCCCTCCGTGTCTCCGCGCCCCTACGTGTCTCCGCGCCCCTACGTGTTTCCGTGCCCCTACGTGTCTCCGCGCCCCTACGTGTTTTCGCGCCCCTACGTGTCAGACAAGGAGGCCGCCATTGCTTTGCCATCACATGGTCCCAGTATTTTGTGGCCTTCCCTGGAGGCCGGCTCATTACATTCATAGCAGCGAGCTCACTGAATGCACCATGCGGCCTGCAATGGGGGGATTTGCTGCACCCCCCCCCACCCCCCTCCTCCCTGGAGTCCATTCTCTCGCCGGCCATGGATCGCAAACGCTGCATCTGACAGTCTGATAATAGCAACGCGCCGGAGAACAATGCGCCATTGTGCGCCATTCAATTCCCGTCCTTGTAAGAATTTGTCCTGGAACAAATAGCGGCGACGATGCGCGTCCTCGCCAACAATGGCGCCTGGCCCTTTAACGGCTTTCCCACTGGGAATGTTAATGATTATCACAACAGCGCCGCCCGGTATGGAATGCGGGACCACCGGGAATGACTGCCACCGCGCACAGCGAGCCCGATCCCGCCGCCAAACACAAAAACGTATCGCTTAAAGTGGACCTCCCCCCTGAATAAGAGCCTATCTTGTATTTTCCCAACCCTGTACGTACAGATTGCCTGCATTAATCCGGACCCTCACCCTGAATAAGAGCCTATCTTATATGTTTCCCACACCCTGTACATACAGATTGCCCACATTAATCCGGACCCTCACCCTGAATAAGAGCCTATCTTATATGTTTCCCACACCCTGTACATACAGATTGCTCACATTAATCCAGACCTTCACCCTGAATAAGAGCCTATCTAGTATTCCCCCCCCCGTACATACAGATTGCCCACATTAATCCAGACCTTCACCCTGAATAAGAGCCTATCTAATATTCCCCCCCCCCGTACATACAGATTGCCCACATTAATCCAGACCTTCACCCTGAATAAGAGCCTATCTAGTATTTTTCCCCCCCTGTACATACAGATTGCTGACATTAATCCGGACCCTCACCTTCAAAAAGAGTCTATCTTATATGTTGCCCCCCTGTACATACAGATTGCTCACATTAATCCGGACCCTCACCCTGAATAAGAGCCTATCTTATATGTTTCCCACACCCTGTACATACAGATTGCTCACATTAATCCGGACCTTCACCCTGAATAAGAGCCTATTTTACATGTTTCCCACACCCTGTACATACAGATTGCTCACATTAATCCGGACCTTCAACCTTAATAAGAGTCTATCTTATATGTTTCCCACACCCTGTACATACAGATTGCTCACATTAATCCGGATCTTCAACCTTAATAAGAGTCTATCTTATATGTTTCCCACACCCTGTACATACAGATTGCTCACATTAATCCGGACCTTCACCCTGAATAAGAGCCTATCTTGTATGCTCCCCCCCCCGTACATACAGATTGCCCACATTAATCCGGACCCTCTCCCTGAATAAGAGCCTATCTTATTTGTTTCCCACACCCTGTACATACAGATTGCTCACATTAATCCGGACCCTCACCCTGAATAAGAGCCTATCTTGTCTGTTTCCCACACCCTGTACATACAGATTGCTCACATTAATCCGGACCTTCACCCTGAATAAGAGCCTATCTTGTATGCTCCCCCCCGTACATACAGATTGCCCACATTAATCCGGACCCTCTCCCTGAATAAGAGCCTATCTTATATGTTTCCCACACCCTGTACATACAGATTGCTCACATTAATCCGGACCTTCACCCTGAATAAGAGCCTATCTTGTATGCTTCCCCCCCGTACATACAGATTGTCCACATTAATCCGGACCCTCTCCCTGAATAAGAGCCTATTTTACATGTTTCCCACACCCTGTACATACAGATTGCCCACATTAATCCGGACCCTCACCCTGAATAAGAGCCTATCTTGTATGTTTCCCACACCCTGTACATACAGATTGCTCACATTAATCCGGACCCTCACCCTGAATAAGAGCCTATCTTGTATGTTTCCCACACCCTGTACATACAGATTGCTCACATTAATCCGGACCCTCACCCTGAATAAGAGCCTATCTTGTCTGTTTCCCACACCCTGTACATACAGATTGCTCACATTAATCCGGACCTTCACCCTGAATAAGAGCCTATCTTATATGTTTCCCACACCCTGTACATACAGATTGCTCACATTAATCCGGACCTTCACCCTGAATAAGAGCCTATCTTATATGTTTCCCACACCCTGTACATACAGATTGCTCACATTAATCCGGACCCTCACCCTGAATAAGAGCCTATCTTGTCTGTTTCCCACACCCTGTACATACAGATTGCTCACATTAATCCGGACCTTCACCCTGAATAAGAGCCTATCTTGTATGTTTCCCACACCCTGTACATACAGATTGCTCACATTAATCCGGACCTTCACCCTGAATAAGAGTCTATCTTATATGTTTCCCACACCCTGTACATACAGATTGCTCACATTAATCCGGACCTTCACCCTGAATAAGAGCCTATCTTATATGTTTCCCACACCCCGTACATACAGATTGCCCACATTAATCCGGACCCTCACCCTGAATAAGAGCCTATCTTATATGTTTCCCACACCCCGTACATACAGATTGCTCACATTAATCCGGACCTTCACCCTGAATAAGAGCCTATCTTATATGTTTCCCACACCCTGTACATACAGATTGCTCACATTAATCCGGACCCTCACCCTGAATAAGAGCCTATCTTGTCTGTTTCCCACACCCTGTACATACAGATTGCTCACATTAATCCGGACCTTCACCCTGAATAAGAGCCTATCTTGTATGTTTCCCACACCCTGTACATACAGATTGCTCACATTAATCCGGACCTTCACCCTGAATAAGAGCCTATCTTATATGTTTCCCACACCCTGTACATACAGATTGCTCACATTAATCCGGACCTTCACCCTGAATAAGAGCCTATCTTATATGTTTCCCACACCCTGTACATACAGATTGCTCACATTAATCCGGACCCTCACCCTGAATAAGAGCCTATCTTGACTGTTTCCCACACCCTGTACATACAGATTGCTCACATTAATCCGGACCTTCACCCTGAATAAGAGCCTATCTTGTATGTTTCCCACACCCTGTACATACAGATTGCTCACATTAATCCGGACCTTCACCCTGAATAAGAGTCTATCTTACATGTTTCCCACACCCTGTACATACAGATTGCTCACATTAATCCGGACCTTCACCCTGAATAAGAGCCTATCTTATATGTTTCCCACACCCCGTACATACAGATTGCCCACATTAATCCGAACCCTCACCCTGAATAAGAGCCTATCTTATATGTTTCCCACACCCCGTACATACAGATTGCCCACATTAATCCGGACCCTCACCCTGAATAAGAGCCTATCTTGTCTGTTTCCCACACCCTGTACATACAGATTGCTCACATTAATCCGGACCCTCACCCTGAATAAGAGCCTATCTTGTCTGTTTCCCACACCCTGTACATACAGATTTCTCACGTTAAAAATCATCCTACCTGCATCTACTGCATGTCATGAGCCTTTAAACATCCAAGATGGCTAAAAACTCAAAATAGACTAATTTTAGATGCTGGGGAATTTCATTAAATTATGCTGAAGGTCCGGTTTAAAGTGGACCAAAACCCAAGTCGATTGGCCCGGATGCAGCAGGGCGTCCTGATTTCAAACGCCCCGTGTGCAGGTCCCTTTTAGAGTCCAGGACAAGCCGGTTTGGCTTTTGAGCCGCTTTAATATGCACATCGCTGATTGGCTGAGAGCCCGCACATGCTCTGAGGGGGAGGGGCTTCACACAGCGGGGGGGAATCCCAAATCCGGATGCTCCAGGGTCAAAGACCAAAACTTGGGATAATACTTCCCACAACTCTCCCTTATGGCTTCCATTTTATTCTTGTTGCATCTATTTAAAGTGGACCAAAACCCAGGATTTTGACTATCCTGGGTTTAGGTCCCCGATCGGGGATGCCCCGCTGTGTGACACCCCTCCAGGTCACTGAAACCAACTCACCTCATCCCAGTGCCATGGCGCATGTGCGGCCGCTCGTCCAATCAGCGCGCTCCGAGAGCAGTGACAGACGCGCCCCCCGCTTCCCTCTAACAGGGACCGGCCATTCACAAATGCCTGACACACGGCCTGGTAGAGGGATAGCGGGGATACTGCTGCGGCTCGCTCATGCGCCTTTAGACCAGGAAACAAGGTAAGTGTATGGGGCCACCTGGGGGGTATGGCACAGCGGGGCATCCCGATTTTGCATGCCCCGGGAGGAAGGAATTGATCTATAAGATTCCCGGGGTCGATCAAGCTGGGTTTTGGTCCACTTTAAAGCGTAAGAAAACCGTCTAAAAGACTCCAGGACCGCTGGCAGGGTGAATCCTGAATTGGGATGCCCCGTTATGTGAACCTCCCAGAGGCGCCGCAAAACTCACCTGTGTCTGTGCAATGCGGGGCGAGCGTTCAGCAATGGCCAATCAGCAGACTGACGTCAACCTGCCGCCATGAAGGAATTGTTGCGACCAGCATGACCTGCGACGCTGCGCTCAGATCCGCATCCCTGGTCCCCCCCCCTGCGCCAGCCTATGTGAATGGAAGAAGCGCACTTCAGCTACAGGGAACCGCTATTGTAACTGTTACATCCTATCTCTTATCCATCCCTCAATGAGGGGGCGTGGCTTCATCCATCCCTCAATGAGGGGGCGTGGCTTCATCCATCCCTCAACAAGGAGGCGTGGCTTCATCAATCCCTCAATGAGGGGGCGTGGCTTCATCAATCCCTCAATGAGGGGCATGGCTTCATCCATCCCTCAATTAGGGGGCGTGGCTTCATCCATCCCTCGATGAGGGGTTGTGGCTTCACCCATCCCTCAATGCGGGGGTGTGGCTTCACCCATCCCTCAATGAGGGGGCGTGGCTTCATCCATCCCTCAATGATGAGGCGTGGCTTCATACATCCCTTTAATGAGGGGGTTTGGCTTCATCAATCCCTCAATGAGGGGGCGTGGCTTCATCCATCCCTCAGTGAGGAGGCGTGGCTTCATACATCCCTCAATGAGGAGGCGTGGCTTCATCAATCCCTCAATGAGGGGACGTGGCTTCATCAATCCCTCAATGAGGAGGCGTGGCTTCATACATCCCTTTAATGAGGGGGCGTGGCTTTATTTACATATCATCCCTCGTTGTGGTGTAACATGCAGATCTGCAGCAATAAATGATTCATTTGCCTATTCAAAGTGTTTCTATTGTTGTAACTGTTACATTATATTTCCTGTTTATGCCTCAATGAGGGGGTGTGGCCAAATGTAACAGTTAGCCCTGTTTCCCACCCTGAAAATTTTGGAAGCTATGCCTTAACTTGGCGCTGACACTGCGTTGCATAGCGAGGGGGTCATGCCACTCATCTCACTGCACGGCGGGATATCTTGCGATCGGCGCGCCATGCAGCTCCGAGTTTCCGCCGCTCCCTTTTGCATGAAGATGAAGCCGTACGATATTCTCTCTCTCCATATTAGATTGGTTTCCGGATGTCTCGCGTTCGCCGCTTCCCCCTCCGCCTGATGTATTTATCGGCGTAATTTATGTGTCGCCGGGTGTGGGCCGCGATACCATCCGCGCTTCCCAATAAATCTAAAGTTCCGGTGGAGCAGAGCGGGACACGCGCATGCAGGCGGCGAGCGTTTGGGAGAGTCGTTGGCGTTCTGCGCTCTTCATCTGACCGGGCAGTGGCGGTGACGGCGCGGCGTTGGCGCATTGTGCCGAAGGAATTTATGGCGGCAGATAAGTGAGGTGACAGCGACGGATATTTACGGCCAATATATTTACCAGATGAGCAGCATATGGAAGCCGGAGCCGCAATGAAATCACTACCAGGTGGAGGCCGCGCTTCATCGCCACGCCGCCGCGACGGGGATCGGAAATGGATTACAAGACCTTCAACCTGACCCCAAACTATTCATAACCTGACCCCAAACTATTCATAACCTGACCCCAAACTATTCAGAACCTGACCCCAAACTATTCATAACCTGACCCCAAACTATTCATAACCTGACCCCAAACTATTCATAACCTGACCCCAAACTATTCATAACCTGACCCCAAACTATTCATAACCTGACCCCAAACTATTCAGAACCTGACCCCAAACTATTCATAACCTGACCCCAAACTATTCATAACCTGACCCCAAACTATTCATAACCTGACCCCAAACTATTCAGAACCTGACCCCAAACTATTCAGAACCTGACCCCAAACTATTCAGAACCTGACCCCAAACTATTCAGAACCTGATCCCAAACTATTCATAACCTGACCCCAAACTATTCATAACCTGACCCCAAACTATTCAGAACCTGACCCCAAACTATTCATAACCTGACCCTAAACTATTCATAACCTGACCACAAACTATTCATAACCTGACCCTAAAAAATTCAGAACCTGACCCCAAACTATTCATAACCTGACCCCAAACTATTCAGAACCTGACTCCAAACTATTCAGAACCTGACCCCAAACTATTAATAACCTGACCCCAAACTATTCAGAACCTGACCCCAAACTATTCATAACCTGACCCCAAACTATTCATAACCTGACCCTAAACTATTCATAACCTGACCCCAAACTATTCATAACCTGACCCCAAACTATTCAGAACCTGACCCCAAACTATTCAGAACCTGACCCCAAACTATTCAGAACCTGACCCCAAACTATTCATAACCTGACCCCAAACTATTCATAACCTGACCCCAAACTATTCATAACCTAACCCCAAACTATTCAGAACCTGACCCCAAACTATTCAGAACCTGACCCCAAACTATTCAGAACCTGACCCCAAACTATTCATAACCTGACCCCAAACTATTCATAACCTGACCCCAAACTATTCAGAACCTGACCCAAAACTATTCAGAACCTGACCCCAAACTATTCAGAACCTGACCCCAAACTATTCATAACCTGACCCTAAACTATTCAGAACCTGACCCCAAACTATTCATAACCTGACCCCAAACTGCTCTGACACTATACCCCACAGGACCCGGCTGTCAGGCCCCCTGGGACACCCGCCTTCAGGGGTGTTAGAGGGAAATAGGATTGGAATTAATATTTGCTGCACATTAATCTCCTATATTTCTATTAGAGATTAATATTATATATAATGCAAATACTAATAATCATATCAGCCCAGCGACCATCACTCTGATACAAACCAATGGTAGCAGATATGCAGCAATAAATGATTAATTTGTCTATTCAAAGTGTTTCTATTGTTACAATGTATCTCCTATCCATCCCTCAATGAGGGGGCGTGGCTTCATCCATCCCTCAATGAGGGGCGTGGCTTCATTCATCCCTCAATGAGGGGCGTGGCTTCATCCATCCCTCAATGAGGGGCGTGGCTTCATCCATCCCTCAATGAGGGGCGTGGCTTCATCCATCCCTCAATGAGGGGCGTGGCTTCATTCATCCCTCAATGAGGGGCGTGGCTTCATCCATCCCTCAATGAGGGGCGTGGCTTCATCCATCCCTCAATGAGGGGCGTGGCTTCATCCATCCCTCAATGAGGGGCGTGGCTTCATTCATCCCTCAATGAGGGGCGTGGCTTCATCCATCCCTCAATGAGGGGCGTGGCTTCATCCATCCCTCAATGAGGGGCGTGGCTTCATCCATCCCTCAATGAGGGGCGTGGCTTCATTCATCCCTCAATGAGGGGGCGTGGCTCCATTTACACATTGTCCCTCTTTGAGGTGTAACATGCAGATCTGCAGCAATAAATGATTCATTTGCCTCCTCAGTGTTTCTATTGTTGTAACTGTTACAATGTATCTCCTATCTATCCCTCAATGAGGGGGCGTGGCTTCATCCATCCCTCAATGAGGGGCGTGGCTTCATTCATCCCTGAATGAGGGGGCGTGGCTCCATTTACATATTGTCCCTCGTTGTTCTCATTTGTCCCTCTTTGAGGTGTAACATGCAGATCTGCAGCAATAAATGATTCATTTGTCTCTTCAGTGTTTCTATTGCTGTAACTGTTACATTGTATCTCCTATTCCATTTTTGCTACTTTACTTTAATACATTTGTGTTGCGTTATTCTGCGTCTCTCAGGCTTTGCGTGTAACATAGAGGGACTGTGCGCATATTAATGTATCTATTCTGGAGACTGTATGAGATTGTAGTGTATTGTTGCAAGCTATATTATAGCTTTATATACCCTGTTTCCCCGAAAATAAGACACTGTCTTATATTAATTTTTCCCCGGAAATATGGCACTTGGCCTTATTTTCGGGGGATGTCTTGACAGAAGACAGGCAGTGTGCGTCTCCTCCACCTCCCTGGAGCTCCCCCCTTACGTGCCCCGTCATTACGCCCCCTAGTGGTTACAATACAATTTTCGGGGGATGACTTAAATAACGATATCCTCCGAAAGCAGGCACTAGGCCTTATTTTCGGAGGATGTCTTATTTTCGGGGAAACAGGGTATATATATAATATTATATTTGTATTATTTCTACCTATATGAAGCTAATATGGGTCTATATTTCTAAGTAAATAATCCATGTTATATTCTCACTTGGTGTGCGGCTGATGATTGATATATTGATTGATATACATTAGTGGTGAATTAAGGATCCCCATAACACAAACCTGTGTGATAATAAGACCATAGAATTGTGTCACTTATCCATAATTATAGCCCCGAATTATTCCCAACATGGTCCCGAGCCAACATCAGACCCCAAACTTAGCTTATCCTGCCCATAAGCCATCCGATGCCTAACACCAATCGTTGCACAACATTTCCCCGTGTGTCGTTCCTCTGTGCGGCGGCGGCGGCGGCGGCATCCCGAATTGGGATACTCCGCTGTGTGTACCCCCCTCCCGCCTAGGTCACCACCTGTCACTCACCTTCCTGCCGCACACGCGGCACAGCGAGTGCGCTAATCGGCTGAGCGCCGCGCCTCAACTTCCCACCCTCAGAATTTGGATGGTACGGCTGAGCACGTGCGGCCCCTTATCTCCAATCAGATCTAAACCTGTGGCTCACCCGATCCCAAGCTTTCCCCAACTGAAAGTGACCCCAAACCATCCCGAACTCTCCCTAACCGTATCTCTGCCGGACACGCTCATTAAAGCGGACCTTCCCCCTGAATAAGAGCCTATCTTATATGTTTCCCACACCCTGTACATACAGATTGCCCACATTAATCCGGACCTTCACCCTGAATAAGAGCCTATCTTATATGTTTCCCTCACCCTGTACATACAGATTGCTCACATTAATCCAGACCCTCACCCTGAATAAGAGCCTATCTTATATGTTTCCCCCTGTACATACAGATTGCCCACATTAATCTGGACCCACACCCTGAATAAGAGCCTATCTTATATGTTTCCCACACCCAGTACATACAGATTGCTCACATTAATCCGGACCCTCACCCTGAATAAGAGCCTATCTTATATGTTTCCCACACCCTGTACATACAGATTGCCCACATTAATCCAGACCCTCACCCTGAATAAGAGCCTATCTAATGTTTCCCCCCTGTACATACAGATTGCTCACATTAATCCGGACCCTCACCCTGAATAAGAGCCTATGTTGTATGTTTCCCCCTGTACATACAGATTGCTCACATCAATCGGGACCCTCACCCTGAATAAGAGCCTAACTTATATGTCTCCCACACCCTGTACATACAGATTGCTCACATTAATCCAGACCTTCACCCTGAATAAGAGCCTATCTAATATGTTTCCCACACCCTGTACATACAGATTGCCCACATTAATCCAGACCCTCACCCTGAATAAGAGCCTATCTAATGTTTCCCCCCTGTACATACAGATTGCTCACATTAATCCGGACCCTCACCCTGAATAAGAGCCTATGTTGTATGTTTCCCCCTGTACATACAGATTGCTCACATCAATCGGGACCCTCACCCTGAATAAGAGCCTAACTTATATGTCTCCCACACCCTGTACATACAGATTGCTCACATTAATCCAGACCTTCACCCTGAATAAGAGCCTATCTAATATGTTTCCCACACCCTGTACATACAGATTGCCCACATTAATCCAGACCCTCACCCTGAATAAGAGCCTATCTAATGTTTCCCCCCTGTACATACAGATTGCCCACATTAATCCGGACCCTCACCCTGATTAAGAGCCTATCTTATATGTTCCCCCCCCCCCTGTACATACAGATTGCTCACATTAATCCGGACCCTCACCCTGAATAAGAGCCTATCTTATATGTTTCCCACACCCAGTACATACAGATTGCTCACATTAATCTGGACCCTCACCCTGAATAAGAGCCTATCTTGTATGTTTCCCCCTGTACATACAGATTGCTCACATTAATCCGGACCTTCACCCTGAATAAGAGCCTATCTTGTATGTTTCCCCCTGTACATACAGATTGCTCACATTAATCCGGACCTTCACCCTGAATAAGAGCCTATCTTATATGTTTCCCACACCCTGTACATACAGATTGATCACATTAATCCGGACCCTCACCCTGAATAAGAGCCTATGTTGTATGTTTCCCCCTGTACATACAGATTGCCCACATCAATCGGGACCCTCACCCTGAATAAGAGCCTATGTTGTATGTTTCCCCCTGTACATACAGATTGCCCACATCAATCTGGACCCTCACCCTGAATAAGAGCCTAACTTATATGTTTCCCACACCCTGTACATACAGATTGCTCACATTAATCCGGACCTTCACCCTGAACAAGAGCCTATCTTATATGTTTCCCCCCTGTACATACAGATTGCTCACATTAATCCAGACCCTCACCCTGAATAAGAGCCTATCTTGTATGTTTCCCCCCTGTACATACAGATTGCTCACATTAATCCAGACCTTCACCCTGAATAAGAGCCTATCTTGTATGTTTCCCCCCTGTACATACAGATTGCTCACATTAATCCAGACCCTCACCCTGAATAAGAGCCTATCTTGTATGTTTCCCCCCTGTACATACAGATTGCCCACATTAATCCAGACCTTCACCCTGAATAAGAGTCTATCTTATATGTTTCCCACACCCTGTACATACAGATTGCCCACATTAATCCGGACCCTCACCCTGAATAAGAGTCTATCTTATATGTTTCCCACACCCTGTACATACAGATTGTCCACATTAATCCAGACCCTCACCCTGAATAAGAGCCTATCTAATGTTTCCCCCCTGTACATACAGATTGCCCACATTAATCCGGACCCTCACCCTGATTAAGAGCCTATCTTATATGTTTCCCCCCCTGTACATACAGATTGCTCACATTAATCCGGACCCTCACCTTGAATAAGAGCCTATCTTGTATGCCCCCCCCCCGTACATACAGATTGCTCACATTAATCCGGACCCTCACCCTGAATAAGAGCCTATCTTATATGTTTCCCCCCCTGTACATACAGATTGCTCGCATTAATCCGGACCGTCACCCTGAATAAGAGCCTATCTTATATGTTTCCCACACCCTGTACATACAGATTGCTCACATTAATCCGGACCCTCACCCTGAATAAGAGCCTATCTTATATGTTTCCCCCCCTGTACATACAGATTGCTCGCATTAATCCGGACCCTCACCCTGAATAAGAGCCTATCTTATATGTTTCCCACACCCTGTACATACAGATTGCTCACATTAATCCGGACCCTCACCCTGAATAAGAGCCTATCTTATATGTTTCCCCCCCTGTACATACAGATTGCTCGCATTAATCCGGACCGTCACCCTGAATAAGAGCCTATCTTATATGTTTCCCACACCCTGTACATACAGATTGCTCACATTAATCCGGACCCTCACCCTGAATAAGAGCCTATCTTATATGTTTCCCCCCCTGTACATACAGATTGCTCGCATTAATCCGGACCCTCACCCTGAATAAGAGCCTATCTTATATGTTTCCCACACCCTGTACATACAGATTGCTCACATTAATCCGGACCTTCACCCTGAACAAGAGCCTATCTTATATGTTTCCCCCCTGTACATACAGATTGCTCACATTAATCCAGACCCTCACCCTGAATAAGAGCCTATCTTGTATGTTTCCCACACCCTGTACATACAGATTGCCCACATTAATCCAGACCTTCACCCTGAATAAGAGTCTATCTTATATGTTTCCCACACCCTGTACATACAGATTGCCCACATTAATCCGGACCCTCACCCTGAATAAGAGCCTATCTTATATGTTTCCCACACCCTGTACATACAGATTGTCCACATTAATCCAGACCCTCACCCTGAATAAGAGCCTATCTAATGTTTCCCCCCTGTACATACAGATTGCCCACATTAATCCGGACCCTCACCCTGATTAAGAGCCTATCTTATATGTTTCCCCCCCTGTACATACAGATTGCTCACATTAATCCGGACCCTCACCTTGAATAAGAGCCTATCTTATATGTTCCCCACACCCTGTACATACAGATTGCCCACATTAATCCGGGCCTTCACCCTGAACAAGAGCCTATCTTGTATGCCCCCCCCCCCCCCCGTACATACAGATTGCTCACATTAATCCGGACCCTCACCCTGAATAAGAGCCTATCTTATATGTTTCCCCCCCTGTACATACAGATTGCTCGCATTAATCCGGACCGTCACCCTGAATAAGAGCCTATCTTATATGTTTCCCACACCCTGTACATACAGATTGCTCACATTAATCCGGACCCTCACCCTGAATAAGAGCCTATCTTATATGTTTCCCACACCCTGTACATACAGATTGCTCGCATTAATCCGGACCCTCACCCTGAATAAGAGCCTATCTTATATGTTTCCCCCCCTGTACATACAGATTGCTCGCATTAATCCGGACCCTCACCCTGAATAAGAGCCTAACTTATATGTTTCCCCCACCCTGTACATACAGATTGCTCACATTAAAAATCATCCTACCTGCATCTACTGCATGTTATGAGCCTTTAAACATCCAAGATGTCAACTCAAGGAGCATCAGGCAGCCTGCAAACAGGAAGTGTCTTCTGATTATGCCACTTTGCATTCTGGGATTGCTGTCCTTACCCTGACCCCAGCTCTGCTCTGTCTGTGCAAAGCACAGCTATAACCCCCCCTGCACTTTATCCTCCTCTCCTCAGTATGTGATGCTTCTGAGGCAAGATGGCGGCGCCCGTATCCTAGAGTCCTGAACAGAGTTGCAGCCCAGTGGGGGAAAGAATAATAAGTAAGTGAATAAAAACGTACATTAGTTTTAGATGCTGGGGAATCGTTTTTTTAAGGGTTTGGGCTTTTCATTAAATCATGGTGAAGGTCCGGTTTAACCCTTTGTGTTCCCTGTGAGTGGAAAGGGAGCCCCTGATATTTGCCCCATTCCATTTCCTTTTTCTTGCTCTGATGTGAGGAAGTTGGGGGTTAGAACCCCTCCTCGCCGTCTCATTAGGAGATGGAGGTTGGCCACCGGCCAGATGAGCCGCTCGTCTGCTTTCTGGGAAACGGTCAACAAGCCGCTCGGAGGCTTTAACATTTGTTTCCCAGCAAAACAATGAATAGAAATGTCTACTGACCCCTCGCTGCAGAGGATTAGCTGGGACTATGGCGCCCCCCTGACCTGCTGCGCCCGGGGCAAGTGCGCTCCTGTTCACACCCACCTACGCCCCTGTCTCAGCACTGGCGGAGAACAAGAGGACGAAAAGGAGCCGGGAGTATATCTCCCAAGTGTCCCTGATTTGGAAGGACTGTCCCTCTTTTGAATCCATGTCCCCCTGTCCCTCGTTGTTCTCATTTGTCCCCATTTGAGGTGTAACATGCAGATCTGCAGCAATAAATGATCCATTCAATGGAATAGTTTATGTTGTTACATTGTATCGCCTATCCATCCCTCAATGAGGGGCGTGGTTTCATCCACCCCCAATGAGGGGGCGTGGCTTCACCCATCCCTCAATAAGGGGGCGTGGCTTCATATATCCCTCAATAAGGGGGCGTGGCTCTATTTACATATTGCCCCTCTTTGAGGTGTAACATGCAGATCTGCAGCAATAAATGATTCATTTACCTATTCAAAGTGTTTCTATTGTTGTAACTGTTACAATGTATCTCTCAATGAGGGGGCGTGGCCTAATTTAACATATGTCTCTCTTTCTCACCCTGAAAAGTTGGTAGGTATAGGGCAGAGCACCAGGAGGGACCAATCAGCTTGGGACAGTTACTAGGATGACATACACTAAGCCGCCTGCACAGCCTTAATTGATGTCACTTTAATTGTAGCTTATGTCCAATACATACAAATTTAGATTTTAGGAAACGCAATAAATTGTGACGCCCCGCTGTATAAAATCCCCCAGAAGTCCCCTTTCACTCACCTTGTCCAGGAGCCCTCGCCCATGTCTCTGCTCCCCGGCTCGCCCACGTCTCTGCACCCCGGCTCGCCCACGTCTCTGCACCCCGGCTCGCCCACGTCTCTGCACCCCGGCTCGCCCACGTCTCTGCACCCCGGCTCTGCACCCCGTCTCTCCCACGTCTCTGCACCACGTCTCTGCACCCCGGCTCTGCACCCCGGCTCTGCACCCCGGCTCGCTCACGTCTCTGCACCACGTCTCTGCACCCCGGCTCTGCACCCCGTCTCTCCCACGTCTCTGCACCACGTCTCTGCACCCCGGCTCTGCACCCCGTCTCTCCCACGTCTCTGCACCACGTCTCTGCACCCCGGCTCTGCACCCCGGCTCTGCACCCCGGCTCGCTCACGTCTCTGCACCCCGGCTCGCCCATGTCTCTGCACCCCGGCTCGCCCACGTCTCTGCACCCCGGCTCGCCCACGTCTCTGCACCCCGGCTCTCCCACGTCTCTGCACCCCGGCTCGCCCATGTCTCTGCACCCCGGTTCGCCCACGTCTCTGCACCGCGGCTCGACCACGCCTCTGCACCCCGGCTCACCCACGTCTCTGCACCCCGGCTCTGCACCCCGGCTCGGCCATGTCTCTGCACCCCGGCTCTGCACCCCGGCTCGCCCACGTCTCTGCACCCTGGCTCTGCACCCCGGCTCGCCCACGTCTCTGCACCCCGGCTCGCCCACGTCTCTGCACCCCGGCTCGCCCACGTCTCTGCACCCCGGCTCGCCCATGTCTCTGCACCCCGGCTCTGCACCCCGGCTCGCCCACGTCTCTGCACCCTGGCTCTGCACCCCGGCTCGCCCACGTCTCTGCACCCCGGCTCACCCACGTCTCTGCACCCCGGCTCTGCACCCGGCTCGCCCACGTCTCTGCACCCCGGCTCGCCCACGTCTCTGCACCCCGGCTCTGCACCCCGGCTCTCTCACGTCTCTGCACCCCGGCTCGCCCACGTCTCTGCACCCCGGCTCGCCCACGTCTCTGCACCCCGGCTCGCCCACGTCTCTGCACCCCGGCTCGCCCACGTCTCTGCACCCCAGCTCGCCCACGTCTCTGCACCCCGGCTCACCCACGTCTCTGCACCCCGGCTCTGCACCCCAGCTCGCCCACGTCTCTGCACCCCGGCTCACCCACGTCTCTGCACCCCGGCTCTGCACCCCGGCTCGCCCACGTCTCTGCACCCCGGCTCGCCCACGTCTCTGCACCCCGGCTCGGCCATGTCTCTGCACCCCGGCTTGGTGCGGGCACGCGACAGCTAGAAGGTGAGCGGGGGCAACGCACTCACCTCTCTTCCTAGCCATCCAAGCGGCACCTAAGGGAGACGAGTGAAAGCGAGCGCGCTGATTGGTTGAGTGGGATGCTCAGTCAATCAGCAAGCTTCTTCTAGCCCCCCAAGTCTGCGCCGTGGGAGCTACAGAGGGAGCCCCCAAATGGGGCCCAGGACTGAGCCTTCTCCTATGTCATATAGGCACCTGGACCTCCTGCCTGTGGGGTGGCGCCCTCTGCCATTGCCAGCCCTAAACACAAATGATTTGCCCTGTCACCAGCCAGGCTGCCGCTGACCCATCATGCACAGGGGCGCGCTCGCTGGTCCTGAACAACAAGGGGGGGATATCTGCGGCGAGAGCGCGGCACGGAGATGAAAGCGCCGCTGGAGGAGCGCACAGTGGTCCTTGTTCTCGGGTTCGGTGACCCGGCAGTTACTCTCCTCAGTGTCACTGCCATGAGAATCCCGGATCTCCGAGGGTGCGCGCCGACTGTGGCGCCATAACAAAGCGCCATTGTTCCCCGATCCCTCGCCACACACAACCCGCCTGTGTTCCAACCTCCACTAATCCTTCCCGGTCCTCGCCCCCACATCACATTCACACGGGTCACCAGGAAAACCCGCTCACCCGCACAGCTCACACACTGTTATTATACATTATATAGCGCTGACATATACCACAGCGCTGTACATAGAAGCAGTCACATGACCTCCTGTCCCTCAGAGCTCACACTCTAATGTCTCCCCCACACTCACACAATGTTATTATACATTATATAGTGCTGACATATACCACAGCGCTGTACATAGAAGCAGTCACATGACCTCCTGTCCCTCAGAGCTCACACTCTAATGTCTCCCCCTCACTCACACACTGTTATTATACATTATATAGCGCTGACATATACCACAGCGCTGTACATAGAAGCAGTCACATGACCTCCTGTCCCTCAGAGCTCACACTCTAATGTCTCCCCCTCACTCACACACTGTTATTATACATTATATAGCGCTGACATATACCACAGCGCTGTACATAGAAGCAGTCACATGACCTCCTGTCCCTCAGAGCTCACACTTTAATGTCTCCCCCTCACTCACACACTGTTATTATACATTATATAGCGCTGACATATACCACAGCGCTGTACATAGAAGCAGTCACATGACCTCCTGTCCCTCAGAGCTCACACTCTAATGTCTCCCCCACACTCACACAATGTTATTATACATTATATAGTGCTGACATATACCACAGCGCTGTACATAGAAGCAGTCACATGACCTCCTGTCCCTCAGAGCTCACACTCTAATGTCTCCCCCTCACTCACACACTGTTATTATACATTATATAGCGCTGACATATACCACAGCGCTGTACATAGAAGCAGTCACATGACCTCCTGTCCCTCAGAGCTCACACTCTAATGTCTCCCCCTCACTCACACACTGTTATTATACATTATATAGCGCTGACATATACCACAGCGCTGTACATAGAAGCAGTCACATGACCTCCTGTCCCTCAGAGCTCACACTTTAATGTCTCCCCCTCACTCACACACTGTTATTATACATTATATAGCGCTGACATATACCACAGCGCTGTACATAGAAGCAGTCACATGACCTCCTGTCCCTCAGAGCTCACACTCTAATGTCTCCCCCTCACTCACACACTGTTATTATACATTATATAGCGCTGACATATACCACAGCGCTGTACATAGAAGCAGTCACATGACCTCCTGTCCCTCAGAGCTCACACTCTAATGTCTCCCCCTCACTCACACACTGTTATTATACATTATATAGCGCTGACATATACCACAGCGCTGTACATAGAAGCAGTCACATGACCTCCTGTCCCTCAGAGCTCACACTCTAATGTCTCCCCCTCACTCACACACTGTTATTATACATTATATAGCGCTGACATATACCACAGCGCTGTACATAGAAGCAGTCACATGACCTCCTGTCCCTCAGAGCTCACACTCTAATGTCTCCCCCTCACTCACACACTGTTATTATACATTATATAGCGCTGACATATACCACAACGCTGTACATAGAATGTATCAGAGTGTTACAATTATCTCTATGTAGCAGATTAAACAAACAATAACGTTACATCAGCTATTTTATTGATTGGTGTAGTGCCACCTGCAGCCTGTAGGGGTCAATGTTGTGTTGGCTGACTCCCAGTAAACAGTGCAACAGCTTGTAGGATGGGAAAAACACTGATACCGTGCGGCTACAAATCTATCACACATGCCCCTGAGTATAAGGGAGGCTACAGGAGGAGAAGAGCTTACACTCTATTAGGGTATAAGGGAGGATACAGGAGGAGAAGAGCTTACACTCTATTAGGGTATAAGGGAGGATACAGGAGGAGAAGAGCTTACACTCTATTAGGGTATAAGGGAGGATACAGAAAGAGAAGAGCTTACACTCTATTAGGGTATAAGGAAGGATACAGGAGGAGAAGAGCTTACACTCTATTAGGGTATAAGGGAGGATACAGAAGGAGAAGAGCTTACACTCTATTAGGGTATAAGGGAGGATACAGAAGGAGAAGAGCTTACACTCTATTAGGGTATAAGGAAGGATACAGGAGGAGAAGAGCTTACACTCTATTAGGGTATAAGGGAGGATACAGGAGGAGAAGAGCTTACACTCTATTAGGGTATAAGGGAGGATACAGAAGGAGAAGAGCTTACACTCTATTAGGGTATAAGGGGGGATACCCATTATCCCCATTATCCCTCCTATCGGTCCGCACATGCACTATGGGTTCGCCGGAAATATCATGTGATCATAAGCCTGCAAGCAGGGCGTTTATTCCTTATGTTTCAAAGGTTTAGTCAATTGTTGCTGTGTAATTTAGTTCTGCTTGTATTTGAAGCCTCTAATTGTAAAGCACTTCTGAACATGTTGGCGCTATATAAAGATTATTATTATAAATGTACGTTTTACAGCAATCCCAGAGAATTTTGCATTAATCACATTCCCAGGGATTTCTAAACGGGATGCCCCGGGGGGTTGGGAATTTGCTGGCTCTGAAGGGTTTTGGTCCACTTTAAGGGAGGGGTTTCTCCTATCAAATGCATTTGTTGCTATTATCTAAGGAAAATACTGATGTGAAAGTGGACCAAAACCTAGGTAACCCAGCTCCGGAGTCCAAAAAAGAATCCAGGGCTGGGTTACAGCATTCCAAATTCGAATGCCAAAAAGAAAACCCTGGTTCGGCCCACAACCATCTCGATCCAGCAATTGTATGGCAGATGCCCCGGCAGGCAATACTGGATTATACCCTTGCTCAGACCACTATTCAGTCATTGCAGTTTAATTTCAACTAACAGTGATTAAACACTTCTTCAGAACACTTGGGTGTCATTAATGGTGGGGCATACTCTTGCTCAGACCACTGTGCTGTAATTGCAGTTTAATTTCAAGTAATACTGGATTATACTCTTGCTCAGGCTACTGTGCTGTAATTGTAGTTTAATATCAAGTAATACTGGGGTATACCCTTGCTCAGGCCTCTGTTCTGTAATTGAAGTTTAATATCAAGTAACAGTGATTAAGCCCCTTCTTCAGAACACTTGGGTGTCATTAATGGTGGGGTGTACTCTTGCTCAGGCCACTGTGCTGTAATTGCAGTTTAATATCAAGTAATATTGGGGTATACCCTTGCTCAGAGTACTGTGCTGTAATTGAAGTTTAATATCAAGTAACAGTGATTATACCCTTGCATGGTGCGCATGCACACCCGGGATGCCGCAGGAGGCCTCAGCGTGTGCCATAGGATCGCCAGGTAAAGGTGAGTACAAAATGGGGCATTAAAGGAAGGTGGTGTAAAGATAAGACGCAATAGTGACACGGGGGGAAATTGATTGCTTCCACATGTATTACATCATGGAGACCCCCCGCCTCCCCATTATACAGATTGCTAGCTCTGCAGGACAGGACCCTCTCTCTATTGTACATGCTCCAGCATTTTCTCTCACAGATGTGGCAAATAAAGTGGACCAAAACCCTACTTAGGGTCTGTAACACTCATATATAAGCTGCGGCTGAGCCACGTACAGGCCGTGGGATCGAGGACCAGGGTTAGAATGTTGTGTTCCCATGCAGTGGGGGGGCATCCTGAATGAGCATGCTTAGGCCCTTATTTATGAAGGAATAGCGACAGGTAGCGACTGGTGAGCGGCTGGTAATGACGGGCCCCGCCACGAGAACGCCGGCTCCCCACCACAATCACACATTTATCAAGCCAATCCTGCTTAGCGACTGAGATAGCGCCATATAGCGACTCATTCATCATTATTCCAGCCTCAGCCCACAGCGCCAGCGTCCGACCTTGAACAGCGACAGGTATGACCTCTCGCTACCTGGCGCTCTCCAATGCATTTCAATGGAACAATATTTAAATATTCATAATTAATTGTTATTAATTGATTTTTTTTTTTTTTTTAATGTGAAAAATTCTGTGACCACTTCTGCCATTTTTAATAATTTTTTTAAGGTAAAAAAATAAAAAAAAAAGTACAGAGTTGATATTACAGGTCTGATATTAATGTATTCATATTACTAAATTATTTTAAAAACTTGTTTTTTTTTGGTTTCCAAAAATATGGTTGTTTGGGGGTTAAAAAACGACTTTTAACACATCGCCGCCAGCGCTCTGGGGTTTAAACAAGCATTTCACAGCGCGAGAATTTTTTGAGCGTGATTTGTTAATGAATATGGTGGAAGCTGCTCGCTCTGACCAGTCGCTATCATGCGCTCCCATACAGCACGGAACCTGTCAAATAGCGACTCCGCACCCAATATTCAACATTACGGCAAACCGACTGAGTCGCTATCAACTACCGAACAACGGCCAAGCACAGCGACTACTAGCGGGCGCTCTGAAAATGCCGCTACAGTCGCTCAACTGTTGCTACCTGCCGCTATTAATGAATCGGCCTCCCCGTCCATTTTAATACAGTAAATACACAAGGATCTTTATTTTGCCTATAAAAAGTAATATGCCCAGCGCACCACCAATCCCCAAATTGATATAAGAAGACCACGTGCTGGAGGTGATTCCCTAAAAGGTAAAACCAAAAGCAAACTACAATGAAGTTGTGGCTCCAGCAGCCACTAGGGGTAAACCCGCTGCACCAAAGGTCCTCAAATAAAGTCATTAATTCAATCCATCAAAATATAATTTATTGATAAGAAGAAAAATTCATTCATTACATGATAAAAAAAATCCACTCACACACACACTTACATGGCGGGTAATCACCTCTAGGCTGAAAAAATCACAAATACTACTCCCTAAATAACATTAAACCTACTCTCAAATACATATATATATATATATATATATATATATATATATATATATATATATCTAATGTGTAAATACATAATATAATTCATCTAACCAGACAATAAAGTGCTATAGTGCTGTATAAAGTGCAAAAAGAGTTTACAATTCATGATCTTTATTTTGCCCATTTCAATGGCTTGGCGACGTGTTAACTCCTTGCGGCATAATATTGAGCTGTAGTGAAATAAAATATTCGGGAATATAATCCTGTATTCCCCCAAAAAACTTGCTAACCACTATTATCTTCAGAATGTATTTATTCCCGCGGAGTATATTAGATTTTAGATCTATAGTAATTTAATAATATTGATCTCTACCACATTTGTATCTGTGTCTTTATAAAACTCTACACACACACATTGAGCCCTATACAACACTGGCCCCACCTTGTAACCTATATGCCACCAGGCTGACCTCCATATTCACACTATGGCCTCAATTCAAGGTAGAAAAAAAGTCTCATGGTAGTAAAAGATTCAATTCATGAGAAAAAAGCCTGAGAATGTCACTGTTACTGAATCACTAGATAGAAAGACAATGAAAGTGAATGGCACTTTTTTACTCCTAAGAAAAGTAGAGAACTGTTTCCTCCTTTCTACACTGTAATAAAAGCTTTATTGTCTTTTTATCTAGTGATTCAGTAACATTCTCAGGCTTTTTTCTCATGAATTGAACTTTTTACTACCATGAGAATTTCTTCTACCATGAGAATTAGTTTGCAACAGGCCCTGGTGCTCAGACTATATAGGAAACTGGAGCTCAAACAGCAAGCCTAGCCATTAGATTACAGTCCATATAATCTAATATAACAATACATGCTGCACAATACACGCGTCTGTCTCCCAACTTATATGTGATGGATGGGCCCCTAGTGTATATTATTGGATCCCAAAGCAAAGCAGCCCAGGAGGGCAGACGGCAGGTCTCAGAACTGGACCAGGGCCCACTTTTCTCAGCCAGTCCCATTGGCTGCCTCTCCCGGATGGCTGCCCTGTATAAATAATATCTATCTATCTATCTATCTATCTATCTATCTATCTATCTCATATCTATCTATCTATCTATCTATCTATCTATCTATCTATCTCATATCTATCTATCTATCTATCTATCTCATATCTATCTGTCTATCTATCTATCTATCTATCTATCTATCTATCTATCTATCTATCTATCTCTCCCATATCTATCTATCTATCTATCTCATATCTATCTATCTATCTATCTATCTCTCCCATATCTATCTATCTATCTATCTATCTATCTATCTATCTATCTCATATCTATCTATCTATCTATCTATCTCTCCCATATCTATCTATCTATCTATCTATCTATCTATCTATCCCATATCTATCTATCTATCTATCCCATATCTATCTATCTCCTATCTATCTATCTATCTATCTATCTATCTATCTATCTATCTCATATCTATCTATCTATCTATCTATCTATCTATCTATCTCATATCTATCTATCTATCTATCTATCTATCTATCTATCTATCTCATATCTATCTATCTATCTATCTATCTATCTATCTATCTATCTATCTCATATCTATCTATCTATCTATCTATCTATCTATCTATCTATCTCCTATCTATCTATCTATCTATCTCATATCTATCTATCTATCTATCTATCTATCTATCTATCTATCTCATATCTATCTATCTATCTATCTATCTATCTATCTATCTATCTATCTATCCCATATCTATCTATCTATCTATCCCATATCTATCTATCTTCTATCTATCTATCTATCTATCTATCTATCTATCTATCTATCTATCTCATATCTATCTATCTATCTATCTATCTATCTATCTATCCCATATCTATCTATCTCCTATCTATCTATCTATCTATCTATCTATCTATCTATCTATCTATCCCATATCTATCTATCTATCTATCCCATATCTATCTATCTCCTATCTATCTATCTATCTATCTATCTATCTATCTATCTATCTATCTATCTCATATCTATCTATCTATCTCTCCCATATCTATCTATCTATCTATCTATCTATCTATCTATCTATCTATCATCTATCTGTATATCCATCCCCTATCTATTGAATCTATCTAACTTCAGTATCTATCGCATCTATCTCATATGTTTGGCTCCAGCTGTATTATTCTGTTGCCTTGGCTCCTTTATCCTGCCCAGGTTGGTATATATGACCCTGCAATGTGTTGCAGTCCTCCCTGTGCCTCACCGTTGCATCGCCCCATTCTTGCCCCTATTACAATGAGCAGCAGCTGGGTGATGCCGATGGCAAACTAACTGTCACTGTGACACACTGTCACAGCCTCTGTCACTGATGAGGCTTGCTGGGACTTGTGGTTCAGCAGCAGAGGCTCAGTGTATGTGTTACAAGGTGATGAACAGAGGTGCGGTGCAGGCGCTCGGGATACCGCGGGGCCCATGTTGGATTCTTATGATGTCATGGATCAGCGTGTCGGGGGGGGGGGATTGTTCCGGCTATTGACAATCACATCACATCCAATAACCAATCACACGTCAGGGCAGCCGGTGATAAATCCCACGCGGATACAATAATGCGTCGCCTTCATTACAGGGCAGGAGACCCTTGTGGATGTGGCTGTGACATATGAGATAATATCCGCCTGATATTGATTTTTTACTTTTACTTAATATGAGACGGAGAAGCTCAGAAGCCGAAGATCCAGACTATTCACATCAGTGTCCAGCGGAGCCGTGCGAGCTGCGCAGTCACACGGGGCGCCGTCACAATCTCTCTATAAGGGGGGCGCCGTCACAATCTCTCTATAAGGGGGGCGCCGTCACAATCTCTCTATAAGGGGGGCGCCGTCACATTCTCTCTATAAGGGGGGCGCTGTCACAATCTCTCTATAAGGGGGGCGCCGTCACAATCTCTCTATAAGGGGGGTGCGTCACAATCTCTCTATAAGGGGGGCGCCGTCACAATCTCTCTATAAGGGGGGCGCCGTCACAATCTCTCTATAAGGGGGGCGTCATCACAATCTCTCTATAAGGGGGGCGCCGTCACAATCTCTCTATAAGGGGGGCGCCGTCACAATCTCTCTATAAGGGGGGCGCCGTCACAATCTCTCTATAAGGGGGGCGCCGTCACAATCTCTCTATAAGGGGGGCGCCGTCACAATCTCTCTATAAGGGGGGCGCCATCACAATCTCTCTATAAGGGGGCGCCGTCACAATCTCTCTATAAGGGGGGCGCTGTCACAATCTCTCTATAAGGGGGGCGATGTCACAATCTCTCTATAAGGGGGGCGCCGTCACAATCTCTCTATAAGGGGGGCGCCGTCACATACTCTCTATAAGGGGGGCGCCGTCACAATCTCTCTATAAGGGGGGCGCCGTCACAATCTCTCTATAAGGGGGGCGCCGTCACAATCTCTCTATAAGGGGGGCGCCGTCACAATCTCTCTATAAGGGGGGCGCCATCACATTCTCTCTATAAGGGGGGCGCCGTCACAATCTCTCTATAAGGGGGGCGCTGTCACAATCTCTCTATAAGGGGGGCGCCGTCACAATCTCTCTATAAGGGGGGTGCGTCACAATCTCTCTATAAGGGGGGCGCCGTCACAATCTCTCTATAAGGGGGGCGCCGTCACAATCTCTCTATAAGGGGGGCGCCGTCACAATCTCTCTATAAGGGGGGCGCCGTCACAATCTCTCTATAAGGGGGGCGCCGTCACAATCTCTCTATAAGGGGGGCGCCGTCACAATCTCTCTATAAGGGGGGCGCCGTCACAATCTCTCTATAAGGGGGGCGCCGTCACAATCTCTCTATAAGGGGGGCGCTGTCACAATCTCTCTATAAGGGGGGCGCTGTCACAATCTCTCTATAAGGGGGGCGCCGTCACAATCTCTCTATAAGGGGGGCGCTGTCACAATCTCTCTATAAGGGGGGCGATGTCACAATCTCTCTATAAGGGGGGCGCTGTCACAATCTCTCTATAAGGGGGGCGCCGTCACAATCTCTCTATAAGGGGGGCGCTGTCACAATCTCTCTATAAGGGGGGCGCTGTCACAATCTCTCTATAAGGGGGGCGCTGTCACAATCTCTCTATAAGGGGGGCGCCGTCACAATCTCTCTATAAGGGGGGCGCTGTCACAATCTCTCTATAAGGGGGGCGCCGTCACAATCTCTCTATAAGGGGGGCGCCGTCACAATCTCTCTATAAGGGGGGCGCCGTCACAATCTCTCTATAAGGGGGGTGCGTCACAATCTCTCTATAAGGGGGGCGCCGTCACAATCTCTCTATAAGGGGGGTGCGTCACAATCTCTCTATAAGGGGGGCGCCGTCACAATCTCTCTATAAGGGGGGCGCCGTCACAATCTCTCTATAAGGGGGGCGCCGTCACAATCTCTCTATAAGGGGGGCGCCGTCACAATCTCTCTATAAGGGGGGCGCCGTCACAATCTCTCTATAAGGGGGGCGTCATCACAATCTCTCTATAAGGGGGGCGCCGTCACAATCTCTCTATAAGGGGGGCGCCGTCACAATCTCTCTATAAGGGGGGCGCCGTCACAATCTCTCTATAAGGGGGGCGCTGTCACAATCTCTCTATAAGGGGGGCGCCGTCACAATCTCTCTATAAGGGGGGCGCTGTCACAATCTCTCTATAAGGGGGGTGCCGTCACAATCTCTCTATAAGGGGGGCGCCGTCACAATCTCTCTATAAGGGGGGCGCTGTCACAATCTCTCTATAAGGGGGGCGCCGTCACAATCTCTCTATAAGGGGGGCGATGTCACAATCTCTCTATAAGGGGGGCGCCGTCACAATCTCTCTATAAGGGGGGGCGCTGTCACAATCTCTCTATAAGGGGGGCGATGTCACAATCTCTCTATAAGGGGGGCGCCGTCACAATCTCTCTATAAGGGGGGCGCTGTCACAATCTCTCTATAAGGGGGGCGCCGTCACAATCTCTCTATAAGGGGGGCGCTGTCACAATCTCTCTATAAGGGGGGCGCTGTCACATTCTCTCTATAAGGGGGGCGCTGTCACAATCTCTCTATAAGGGGGGCGCCGTCACAATCTCTCTATAAGGGGGGCGCCGTCACAATCTCTCTATAAGGGGGGTGCGTCACAATCTCTCTATAAGAGGGGCGCCATCACAATCTCTCTATAAGGGGGGCGCCGTCACAATCTCTCTATAAGGGGGGCGCCGTCACAATCTCTCTATAAGGGGGGCGCTGTCACAATCTCTCTATAAGGGGGGCGCCGTCACAATCTCTCTATAAGGGGGGCGCCGTCACAATCTCTCTATAAGGGGGGCGCTGTCACAATCTCTCTATAAGGGGGGCGCCGTCACAATCTCTCTATAAGGGGGGCGCCGTCACATTCTCTCTATAAGGGGGGCGCCGTCACAATCTCTCTATAAGGGGGGCGCCGTCACAATCTCTCTATAAGGGGGGCGCCGTCACAATCTCTCTATAAGGGGGGCGCTGTCACAATCTCTCTATAAGGGGGGCGCCGTCACAATCTCTCTATAAGGGGGGCGCTGTCACAATCTCTCTATAAGGGGGGCGCCGTCACAATCTCTCTATAAGGGGGGCGCTGTCACAATCTCTCTATAAGGGGGGCGCCGTCACAATCTCTCTATAAGGGGGGTGCGTCACAATCTCTCTATAAGGGGGGTGCGTCACAATCTCTCTATAAGGGGGGTGCGTCACAATCTCTCTATAAGGGGGGCGCCGTCACAATCTCTCTATAAGGGGGGCGCCGTCACAATCTCTCTATAAGGGGGGTGCGTCACAATCTCTCTATAAGGGGGGCGCCGTCACAATCTCTCTATAAGGGGGGCGCCGTCACAATCTCTCTATAAGGGGGGTGCGTCACAATCTCTCTATAAGGGGGGCGCCGTCACAATCTCTCTATAAGGGGGGCGCCGTCACAATCTCTCTATAAGGGGGGCGCCGTCACAATCTCTTTATAAGGGGGGCGCCGTCACAATCTCTCTATAAGGGGGGCGTCATCACAATCTCTCTATAAGGGGGGCGCCGTCACAATCTCTCTATAAGGGGAGCGCCGTCACAATCTCTCTATAAGGGGGGCGCTGTCACAATCTCTCTATAAGGGGGGTGCGTCACAATCTCTCTATAAGGGGGGCGCCGTCACAATCTCTCTATAAGGGGGGCGCCGTCACAATCTCTCTATAAGGGGGGCGCCGTCACAATCTCTCTATAAGGGGGCGCCGTCACAATCTCTCTATAAGGGGGGCGCCGTCACAATCTCTCTATAAGGGGGGCGCTGTCACAATCTCTCTATAAGGGGGGCGCCGTCACAATCTCTCTATAAGGGGGGCGCCGTCACAATCTCTCTATAAGGGGGGCGCCGTCACAATCTCTCTATAAGGGGGGTGCGTCACAATCTCTCTATAAGGGGGGCGCCGTCACAATCTCTCTATAAGGGGGGCGCCGTCACAATCTCTCTATAAGGGGGGCGCTGTCACAATCTCTCTATAAGGGGGGCGCCGTCACAATCTCTCTATAAGGGGGGCGCCGTCACAATCTCTCTATAAGGGGGGTGCGTCACAATCTCTCTATAAGGGGGGCGCCGTCACAATCTCTCTATAAGGGGGGTGCGTCACAATCTCTCTATAAGGGGGGCGCCGTCACAATCTCTCTATAAGGGGGGCGCTGTCACAATCTCTCTATAAGGGGGGCGACATCACAATCTCTCTATAAGGGGGGCGCTGTCACAATCTCTCTATAAGGGGGGCGCTGTCACAATCTCTCTATAAGGGGGGCGCCGTCACAATCTCTCTATAAGGGGGGCGCTGTCACAATCTCTCTATAAGGGGGGCGCCGTCACAATCTCTCTATAAGGGGGGCGCTGTCACAATCTCTCTATAAGGGGGGCGCCGTCACAATCTCTCTATAAGGGGGGCGCCGTCACAATCTCTCTATAAGGGGGGCGTCATCACAATCTCTCTATAAGGGGGGCGCCGTCACAATCTCTCTATAAGGGGGGCGCCGTCACAATCTCTCTATAAGGGGGGCGCCGTCACAATCTCTCTATAAGGGGGGCGCCGTCACAATCTCTCTATAAGGGGGGCGATGTCACAATCTCTCTATAAGGGGGGCGATGTCACAATCTCTCTATAAGGGGGGCGCCGTCACAATCTCTCTATAAGGGGGGCGCTGTCACAATCTCTCTATAAGGGGGGCGCCGTCACAATCTCTCTATAAGGGGGGCGCTGTCACAATCTCTCTATAAGGGGGGGCGCAGTCACAATCTCTCTATAAGGGAGGCGCTGTCACAATCTCTCTATAAGGGGGGGCGACGTCACAATCTCTCTATAAGGGGGGCGCCGTCACAATCTCTCTATAAGGGGGGCGCCGTCACAATCTCTCTATAAGGGGGGGCGCCGTCACAATCTCTCTATAAGGGGGGCGCTGTCACAATCTCTCTATAAGGGGGGTGCGTCACAATCTCTCTATAAGGGGGGCGCCGTCACAATCTCTCTATAAGGGGGGCGCCGTCACAATCTCTCTATAAGGGGGGTGCGTCACAATCTCTCTATAAGGGGGGCGCCGTCACAATCTCTCTATAAGGGGGGCGCTGTCACAATCTCTCTATAAGGGGGCGCCGTCACAATCTCTCTATAAGGGGGGCGCTGTCACAATCTCTCTATAAGGGGGGCGCTGTCACAATCTCTCTATAATGGGGGCGCCGTCACAATCTCTCTATAAGGGGGGCGCCGTCACAATCTCTCTATAAGGGGGGCGCCGTCACAATCTCTCTATAAGGGGGGCGCCGTCACAATCTCTCTATAAGGGGGCGCCGTCACAATCTCTCTATAAGGGGGGCGCCGTCACAATCTCTCTATAAGGGGGGCGCTGTCACAATCTCTCTATAAGGGGGGCGCCGTCACAATCTCTCTATAAGGGGGGCGCCGTCACAATCTCTCTATAAGGGGGGCGCCGTCACAATCTCTCTATAAGGGGGGCGCCGTCACAATCTCTCTATAAGGGGGGCGCTGTCACAATCTCTCTATAAGGGGGGCGCCGTCACAATCTCTCTATAAGGGGGGCGCCGTCACAATCTCTCTATAAGGGGGCGCTGTCACAATCTCTCTATAAGGGGGGCGCCGTCACAATCTCTCTATAAGGGGGGGCAACGTCACAATCTCTCTATAAGGGGGGCGCTGTCACAATCTCTCTATAAGGGGGGCGCCGTCACAATCTCTCTATAAGGGGGGCGCCATCACAATCTCTCTATAAGGGGGGCTCCGTCACAATCTCTCTATAAGGGGGGCGCCATCACAATCTCTCTATAAGGGGGGCGCCGTCACAATCTCTCTATAAGGGGGGCGCCATCACAATCTCTCTATAAGGGGGGCGCCATCACAATCTCTCTATTAGGGGGGCGCCGTCACAATCTCTCTATAAGGGGGGCGCTGTCACAATCTCTCTATAAGGGGGGCGCCATCACAATCTCTCTATAAGGGGGGCGCCGTCACAATCTCTCTATAAGGGGGGCGCCGTCACAATCTCTCTATAAGGGGGGCGCCGTCACAATCTCTCTATAAGGGGGGGCGCCGTCACAATCTCTCTATAAGGGGGGGGCGCCGTCACAATCTCTCTATAAGGGGGGCGCCGTCACAATCTCTCTATAAGGGGGGCGCCGTCACAATCTCTCTATAAGGGGGGGCAACGTCACAATCTCTCTATAAGGGGGGGCAACGTCACAATCTCTCTATAAGGGGGGGCAACGTCACAATCTCTCTATAAGGGGGGCGCTGTCACAATCTCTCTATAAGGGGGGCGCTGTCACAATCTCTCTATAAGGGGGGCGCTGTCACAATCTCTCTATAAGGGGGGCGCTGTCACAATCTCTCTATAAGGGGGGCGCTGTCACAATCTCTCTATAAGGGGGGCGCCGTCACAATCTCTCTATAAGGGGGGGCAACGTCACAATCTCTCTATAAGGGGGGGCAACGTCACAATCTCTCTATAAGGGGGGGCAACGTCACAATCTCTCTATAAGGGGGGCGCTGTCACAATCTCTCTATAAGGGGGCGCTGTCACAATCTCTCTATAAGGGGGGCGCCGTCACAATCTCTTTATAAGGGGGGCGCCATCACATTCTTTCTATAAGGGGGGTGCGTCACAATCTCTCTATAAGGGGGGCGCCGTCACAATCTCTCTATAAGGGGGGCGCCGTCACAATCTCTCTATAAGGGGGGCGCTGTCACAATCTCTCTATAAGGGGGGCGCCGTCACAATCTCTCTATAAGGGGGGCGCCGTCACAATCTCTCTATAAGGGGGGCGCCGTCACAATCTCTCTATAAGGGGGGCGCCGTCACAATCTCTCTATAAGGGGGGCGCCGTCACAATCTCTCTATAAGGGGGGCGCTGTCACAATCTCTCTATAAGGGGGGGCGACGTCACAATCTCTCTATAAGGGGGTGCCATGGGACACTATTCTGACTCTTTCTTTCTTTATTTTGCCTATTGCCTTCATCATCCTCTTGATCATTTTTATTTTCCCATCACTTTTTTTCTTTCTTTCTTGCCTCCATCATTCTCTCTCTCTTGATTTTCACTGCCCAGTCCTTTCTCTTTTTTATGTAATCCCTCCCTTTCTATTTAAATGCCCTTCATTGCATTTTCCTTCCACATCCCTTCTATCTTACTTTTTGTTAAACTTCTGTGTCTTTCTCTATTTTTACCTTTCTTCTCCCTCTTCACCAAGTCTCCTTCTTCTGTCTCTCTCCGTCTTTTGCACATTCCATCCTTCTCTTTCTTTCTTTCTGTTTTTCAGATGTTCTTCCCTCTCTTTTCCACATTTTCTCCTCTCTTGTTCAAGTTTTCTTCAAGTTCAAGTTTTCTCTCTCTTTTCCACACCCCACCCTTCTCTTTCTCTTTTTCAGATGTTTCTCATGTACTCTCTCTCTCAGTCTCTATTCCACATTCTACCCTTCTATTTCGCTATCTTTTTTCTTCTCATTCACTCTCTCTCTATTTCACATTTCTGCCTTCTCTCTCTCTCTTTTGCATTTTTTTCTCTTTTTTTCCATATTTCCCCCTCTCTCATTTTTCCATCCTTCTCTCTCACTGTCTCTAGTCCACATTTTCTTCCTCTTTTTTCCACATTCCACCCTTCTCATTCTTGGTCTTTTTCATATTTTCTTATTTACTCTTTCTCTTAAACATGTTTGCCTTCTCTCTCTCTCTCTCTTTTTTTTTCTCTCTTTTATTTTCGCCCCTCTCTGTTTTTCACCCTTCTGGCATTGCCAGCCTTGCTGTGCCCCCTATGCCACCTTACTATAGGACCATTGCCAGCCTCACTGTGCCCCCTATGCCACCTTACTATAGGACCATTTCCAGCCTTGCTGTGCCCCCTATGCCCACCTTACTATAGGACCATTGCCAGCCTTGCTGTGCCCCCTATGCCCACCTTACTATAGGACCATTGCCAGCCTTGCTGTGCCCCCTATGCCCACCTTACTATAGGACCATTGCCAGCCTTGCTGTGCCCCCTATGCCACCTTAATATAGGACCATTGCCAGCCTCACTGTGCCCCCTATGCCCACCTTACTATAGGACCATTGCCAGCCTTGCTGTGCCCCCTATGCCACCTTACTATAGGACCATTGCCAGCCTTGCTGTGCCCCCTATGCCCACCTTACTATAGGACCATTTCCAGCCTTGCTGTGCCCCCTATGCCCACCTTACTATAGGACCATTGCCAGCCTTGCTGTGCCCCCTATGCCCGCCTTAATATAGGACCATTGCCAGCCTTGCTGTGCCCCCTATGCCCACCTTACTATAGGACCATTGCCAGCCTTGCTGTGCCCCATATGCCCACCTTGATATAGGACCATTGCCAGCCGTGCTGTGCTCCCTATGCGCACCTTACCATAGGACCATGTTCAGCCTCGCTGTGCCCCCTATGCCCACCTTACCATAGGACCATGTTCAGCCTCGCGGTGCCCCCTATGCCCACCTTACTATAGGACCATTGCCAGCCTCTCTGCCCCCTCCCTCACCTTTCCTACTTTAGGATCATTGCCAGCTTTTGTACCCACAACGTCTCCCTCACTATATGAGTTTGCCAGCCTCTGTGCCCACTCTGCCATTCATAATAAAAGATCATTGCCAGCGTCTATGTCCCTCAGACTACATTAATGTAGGATCATTGCAACCCGCTGTACTCTCCTGCCTCTGTATATGCCCATTGCCAGCCTCACTGTGCCCCGTATGCCCCTCACTATATGACCATTGCCAGCCTCTGTGCCCTCTGCCTCCTTTACTATTTGACCATTGCCTGCTTCTGTGCCCTCTGCCTCCTTTACTATTTGACCATTGCCAGCCTCTGTGCCCTCTCCGACTCCTTACTACACTGTACAGCTATTGCCGGCATCTTTGCTCCCTCGCCTTTTTTTTAACTATAGGATTATTGTCAGGTGCTATGCCCTTTGCTTTCTTACTGTAGGACCATTGCCAGCGTCTGTGCCCTCTGATCCCTTTGCTATTTGTCCATTGCCAGCCTCTGTACCCTCTGACCCCTTTACTATTTGTCCATTGCCAGCCTCTGTGCCCCCTCTGCCTCCATTACTATTTGTCCATTGCCAGCCTCTGTACCCTCTGCCTCCTTTATTATTTTCCATTGCCAGCGTGTGTACCCTCTTGCCTTCTTCACTATTTGACTTTTGTCAGCATCTGTGCCCTCGGCCTCCGTTACTATTTGACCATTGCCAGCCTCTGTGCCCCCTCTGCCTTCTTCACTATTTGACCATTGCCAGCCTCTGTACCCCCTCCGACTCCTTACTACACAGTACAACTATTGCCATCATCTTTGCTCCCTCGCCTTTTTTTTAACTATAGGATTATTGTCAGTTGCTATGCCCTTTGCTTGCTTACTGTAGGACCATTGCCAGCGTCTGTGGACCTTTGCCAGCCTGTGTGCCTTTTCTGATTCCTTACTATACAACCATTGCCAGCCTCTATTTCCTTCTACCTTTAATACCATAGGGCCATTGCCAGCCTCAGTGCCCATTTGCCTCCCTTTATAGCTGATTCTTATCTGTTTAGTTGCCCCTCCACTTTCCAAAAAAACTACATACTATAGGCAAGGTTGGATGCCCATCATAAATGCCCCCTCGGTCCCTTACCATAACCATTGTTGTCCCCTATATTTCTCTTACTATACGATCATAGCCTCTGTGCCTTTCTACCCTGATGTTTCCTGTCAGCCCCCTGTGTGCCCACCAGTGAGCCCACATACTATAGGCAAGGATGGCTAGTCATCATATACTGCACCCCTTACAATGATCATAGTGTTGCCCACAGTACGCACTATTACTATATGCTTCTTATTGCCCACCGCACCCCTATCCTCATGGGCTTCCAATTGCCCAGTGTGGCCCATTTGCCCCAAGAGCCTAAACATCCCACTACACCCCTTCTGGTATGATCATAGTGTTGCCCACTGTATGCGCTATTACTATTGCTTTTCGTCGAACACTGAGCCCACTATTATTAAGGGCTTCTTACTGCCCACCGCACTCCTATCCCCATGGGCTTCCAATTGCCCGATGTGCCCCATTTATCAAAAGCCTCAACACCCCACTTGCATGATCATAATGTTGCCCACAGTGCCCCCCATTACTATGGGTGCCTTTTATTTTAGGCTTCTTGTGGCGCCCTATGTGCCCTCAGTATTCTAATGAGCCCATATACTGGAGGCAAGGCTGGATGCCCGACATAGCCTGCACCCCCCTACCATGACCATAGCATTCCCAACTGCTCTTTCATTGGACCTCCTGTGCCGCTTGTCACTTCTTATTGCCTGCGGTGCCCCTTTTACCATAGGCATCTTGTTGCCCACTACACCTTCACTGACTACTATAGCAGTCCTTCACTGCCAACCTTATCATAGACATTGTATCGCTTCCAGTGAACCGAGCATCACACACAGTGTGGGCTTCTTGTTGCCCGCTGTACCCACTAGCGTGTATTTCTTGTTAACCAATGTGCTTCCAAAACTATGCCCATTTGTGCCCCCAAATACTATGAGCTTCTTGTGCCCCTAATACTATGATTATACTGTGCCTCTTTCATCATAGGCTTCTTTTTGCACACTCTGCCCCCAATACTATGCACTTCTTGTGCCCCCAATACTATGCGCTTCTTGTGCCCCCCAATACTATGCGCTTCTTGTGCCCCCAATACTATGCGTTTCTTGTGTCCCCAATGCTATGCGTTTCTTGTGCCCCCAATACTATGCACTTCTTGTGCCCCCCAATACTATGCGCTTCTTGTGCCCCTAATACTATGATTATACTGTGCCTCTTTCATCATAGGCTTCTTTTTGCACACTCTGCCCCCAATACTATGCACTTCTTGTGCCCCCAATACTATGCACTTCTTGTGCCCCCAATACTATGCGTTTCTTGTGTCCCCAATGCTATGCGTTTCTTGTGCCCCCAATACTATGCACTTCTTGTGCCCCCCAATACTATGCGCTTCTTGTGCCCCCCAATACTATGCACTTCTTGTGCCCCCAATACTATGCACTTCTTGTGCCCCCAATATTATGCGCTTCTTGTGTCCCCAATACTATGCGCTTCTTGTGCCCCCCAATACTATGCACTTCTTGTGCCCCCAAATACTATGCGCTTCTTGTTCCCCCAATACTATGCGCTTCTTGTGCCCCCAATACTATGCACTTCTTGTGCCCCCAAATACTATGAGCTTCTTGTGCCCCTAATACTATGATTATACTGTGCCTCTTTCATCATAGGCTTCTTTTTGCACACTCTGCCCCCAATACTATGCACTTCTTGTGCCCCCAATACTATGCACTTCTTGTGCCCCCAATACTATGCGTTTCTTGTGTCCCCAATGCTATGCGTTTCTTGTGCCCCCAATACTATGCACTTCTTGTGCCCCCCAATACTATGCGCTTCTTGTGCCCCCCAATACTATGCACTTCTTGTGCCCCCAATACTATGCACTTCTTGTGCCCCCAATATTATGCGCTTCTTGTGTCCCCAATACTATGCGCTTCTTGTGCCCCCCAATACTATGCACTTCTTGTGCCCCCAAATACTATGCGCTTCTTGTTCCCCCAATACTATGCGCTTCTTGTGCCCCCAATACTATGCACTTCTTGTGCCCCCCCAATACTATGCGCTTCTTGTGCCCCCAATACTATGCACTTCTTGTGCCCCCAATACTATGCGCTTCTTGTGCCCCCCAATACTATGCGCTTCTTGTGCCCCCCAATACTATGAGCTTCTTGTGCCCCCAATACTATGCACTTCTTGTGCCCCCAATACTATGCACTTCTTGTGCCCCCCAATACTATGCGCTTCTTGTGCCCCCCAATACTATGCGTTTCTTGTGCCCCCAATACTATGCGTTTCTTGTGCCCCCAATACTATGCACTTCTTGTGCCCCCCAATACTATGCGCTTCTTGTGCCCCCAATACTATGCACTTCTTGTGCCCCCCAATACTATGCGTTTCTTGTGCCCCCAATACTATGCGTTTCTTGTGCCCCCAATACTATGCACTTCTTGTGCCCCCCAATACTATGCACTTCTTGTGCCCCCCAATACTATGCACTTCTGGTGCCCCCAATACTATGCACTTCTTTTACCTCCAATACAATGCGCTTCTTGTGACCCCAATACTATGCACTTTTTGTGCCCCCAATATTAAACACTTCTTTTACCTCCAATACTATGCACTTCTTGTGCCCCCAATACTATGAGCTTCCAGATGCCCACTGTGCCTCCCAATACTATGAGCTTTTTATCACTGTACCCCCAATACGTTCTTCTTACCCATTGTGCCCCTAATAATATAAGCTTTTTGTTGTCCAGTGTGCCCAATACTATGCGCTTTAGCTGTTTGCTGTGCCTCTCCAGCACTATTATCTTCTTGTTGCCTACTGTGCCTCCTTAACATTGATCATGTTGGCAAGTGAGCCCCCTCCACCAGTACTATATGCTTTTTGTTGCCCACTGTGCCCAAAAAGTACTATATAAGCTTCTTGTGGCCCACTGTGACCCCCAAATATTTGGGCTTCTTGATGACCACTGTTCTTCCCCAATACTATGAGCTTCTTGATGCCCGCTGTGCTCCCCAACAATATGAGCTTCTTGATGCCCACTGTGCCCCCCAACAATATAAGCTTCTTGATGCCTGCTGTGCTCCCAAATACTATGAGCTTCTTGATGCCTGCTGTGCCCCCCAATTCTATGAGCTACTTGATGCAATTTTTCCAAATCTACTAATGGTTAGCCCCTGATACGGGGTCAACCTATCATTACTTGATCCTCCAAAAACCAAATAGTCTACTGCAAGGTGAGTGATTAGAAAAAAACAAAACATAAGGGGATAGGCTGGTCAAGTGTTAAGGCTCTCTAGTAAGGTTTAGAATTGTAAGCAAAGGGGTTTGGACCATCCCCTTAGCCAAAATTGATTGTCTGGAGCTCAAAACGGTTTGACCTCGCCAAAATAGATAATTAAATCTTATCTAATTATTTATTATAAAAGCTTCTTGATGCCCCAAATACTATGAGCGTCTAGATGCACATTGTACCCCCAATACTATAAACATCTTGATGCCCACTATGTCCCCGAATACTATGAGCTTCTTGATGCCCACTGAGCCCCCAAATACTATGAGCTACTTGATGCCCACTGTGCTGCCAACACTATAAGCATTTTGATGCTTGCTGTGCCCCCCACTACTATGAGCATCTAGATGCGCACTGTGCCCCCAAATACTATGAGTGTCTAGATGCACACTGTACCCCCAATACTATAAACATCTTAATGCCCACTATGTCCCCGAATACTATGAGCTTCTTGATGCCCACTGAGCCCCCAAATACTATGAGCGTCTAGATGCGCACTGTACCCCCAATACTATAAACATCTTGATGCCCACTATGTCCTCAAATACTATGAGCTTCTTGATGCCCGCTGTGTCCCCCAATACTATGTGCTACTTGATACCCACTGTGCCCAAAACAATATAAGCATTTTGATGCTTGCTGTGCCCCCCAATATACTATAAGCGTCTAGATGCTCAATGAACCCCCAATACTATAAACGTCTTGATGCCCACTATGTCCCCAAATACTATGAGCTTCTTGATGCCCACTGTGCCCCCAAATACTATGAGCGTCTAGATACGCACTGTGCTTCCAAATACTATGAGTGTCTAGATGCGCGCTGTACCCCCAATACTATGAGCGTCTAGATGCGAACTGTGCCCCCAAATACTATGAGCGTCTAGATGCGCGCTGTACCCCCAATACTATAAATGTCTTGATGCCCACTATGTCCCAAAATACTATCAGCTTCTTGATGCCCACTGTGCCCCCAAATACTATGAACTTCTAGAAGCGCACTGTACCCCCAATACTATAAACCTCTTGATGCCCACTATGTCCCCGAATACTATGAGCTACTTGATGCCCGTTGTGCCCCCCAATACTATGAGTTTCTTAATGCCCATTGTGCCCCCCAATACTAGTTCTTGTTGCCGACTTAGCCCCGTTTATATTGACAATGTTGCCCCCTAATACTACGAGCATCACCCTAGGCTTCTTATTGCCCCACAGCCCCCCCGCCACTTACCGTAGGAGCCTTGGCCCTGGGTGGGGCCGTGGATGAGGGCCAGGAAGAGCAGCCCCAGTATCTCCATCCTCCAGCTTCACAGCTCGGGCCACTTCCACACACATCCAGCAGATCAGATCGGATCCTCACATCCAACGAGCAGCGGCCATGACAAATCCAAATAATTGCCTCCAGACAATTGCCCCCCTTCCTGCAGAGCTGGATGTGCCCAGATGCCCAGTGCTTCTCCTGGGGGCAGAATCCAACAGGTGCCCGATGGATGTCAGAAACACCCGAATCTCACCCTCCTCCGGCCTGCGGGGGGTAGATGGGGGTCAGATGAAGTCCAGGAAGGGGCAATAAACCTCCAACCCTCAACGAGCCGGTGCCCAGATGCCCCCAAGAATGCAGAAAATAACCATCTGCCCCCTCAGGGGCTCCAATAAAGTCTGTTGCTCCTGTGTAAGGTTAATACCCCGCACCCATTAATGCCACAGGGTGGGGGGACACCTCCAGATAAGTTGCCCCAGGTCAAGGATGGGGTCCAGAGAAGGGTTAATAACTGGGGAGCACGTCTCCCAACTCAGCGATCCCCCAAAAACTGCCCCCGGCTCCGATCCTCCTGCCAGGGGCAGATAGATGGGGCAGATCCTGCAATCCAGCAAAGGGTTAATAATCTGCCCCTCTCCTTTCTCTTGCTTCCCGACAATTGCCCCAGCTCGGGATATCTTATGTTTTCCGGGCGCAGCGGGGTGTATTCGGGTGTTGGGGTCTCCTGCTGCCCGCTGGTACCGGAGATGATGCCCCGACAATTGCCCCAGCTCGGGATATCGGGTGTCGGGTACACGGAGATGATGCCCCCGACAATTGCCCCAGCTCGGGAATTCGGGTGTCGGGTACCCGGAGATGATGCCCCCGACAATTGCCCCAGCTCGGGAATTCGGGTGTCGGGTACCCGGAGATGATGCCCCCGCTCGCCGCTGTCTCCGCTCTCCGCTCGCCCGGTCCCCTCCGGTTTATATGAAAGTCCCGCCGACCAATCAGGAGAGGAGGGCGGGGCTCCGCTGCCCAAATTCCCGGCCTCCCGGAGGACCAATTAGAGGGCTCGCTCCGGCGGAGGAGAGAAGGATGGATGGGAAACGGGGAGTGATAAAGGGGTCCTCCAGCTCCATCCCTTATACAGTAATGCATCAAGGCAGCTGGAGTGACTATTATTCTTATAGGCGTTTGGCTAGTCATCAAACGTCTTGTTGCCTTGATTTATTACTTAAGATTTATCACGATCTGGAAGCTTCATCCTTTAAATTCACCCCCTTACCCCCAGCTCTGGGCTCTAACCCTCCCTCCCCTTCCTCCTCCAGATTCATCCTCCTATATCATCAGCTGTGGGCTCTAACCTTCCATCCCCTCCCTTCTCCAGATTCATCCCCTTACCCTCAGCTCTGAGCTCTAACCCTCCCTCCCCTCCATCCTTCAGGTTCATCACCTTACCCCCAGCTCTGGCTCTAACCCTCCCTCCTCTCTATTCATCCCATTATCCTCAGCTCTGGTCTTTAACCCTCCCTCCCCTCCTTTCTCCAGATTCATCCTCCCATCTTTAGTTCTGGGCTCTAACCTCCCTCCCCTCCATCCTCCATATCCATCCCCTTATCCTTAACTCTGGGCTTTAACCCTCCCCTCCTTCCTCCAGATTCATCTCCTTATCCCCAGCTCTGGGCTCTAACCCTCCTTCCTCCATATTCATCCCCTTATCCTCAGCTCTGGGCTCTAACTTTCCCTCCTCCATATTCATCCCCTTATTCTTAACTCTGGGCTCTAAACCTCCCTCCCCTCCATCCTTCAGATTCATCTCTTTATCCCTAGCTCTGGGCTCTAACCCTCCCTCCTCCAGATTCATTCCCTTGTCCCCAGCTCTGGGCTCTAACCCTCCCTCCATCCTCCAGATACATCTGCTTATTCCCAACTCTGGGCTCTAACCCTCCCTCCTCTTCATCCTCCAGATTCATTTCCTTATCTTCAATTCTGCCCTTTAACCCTCTCTCCCCTCTATCCTCCAGATTCACTTTCTTATCCCCAGCTCTGGACACTAACCCTCCCTTTATCCTCAGCTCTGGTCTTTAACCCTCCCTCCTCCAGATTCATCCCCTTATCCTTAGCTCTGGGCTCTAACCCTCCCTCCCCTCCTTTCTCCAGATTCATCATCCCATCTTTAGTTCTGGGCTCTAACCTCCCTCCCCTCCATCCTCCATATTCATCCCCTTATCCTTAACTCTGGGCTTTAACCCTCCCCTCCTTCCTCCAGATTCATCTCCTTATCCTCAGCTCTGGGCTCTAACCCTCCCTCCCCTCCTTTCTCCAGATTCATCATCCCATCTTTAGTTCTGGGCTCTAACCTCCCTCCCCTCCATCCTCCATATTCATCCCCTTATCCTTAACTCTGGGCTTTAACCCTCCCCTCCTTCCTCCAGATTCATCTCCTTATCCTCAGCTCTGGGCTCTAACCCTCCTTCCTTCATATTCATCCCCTTATTCTTAACTCTGGGCTCTAACCCTCCCTCCATCCCTCAGATTCATCTCTTTATCCCCAGCTCTGGACACTAACCCTCCCTTTATCCTCAGCTCTGGTCTTTAACCCTCCCTCCTCTAGATTCGTTCCCTTATTCCCAGCTCTGGGCTCTAACCCTTCCTCCTCTTCATCCTCCAGATTCATTTTCTTATCCTCAGTTCTGCCCTTTAACCCTCTCTCCCCTCTATCCTCCAGATTCATTTTCTTATCCCCAGCTCTGGACACTAACCCTCCCTTTATCCTCAGCTCTGGTCTTTAACCCTCCCTCCTCTAGATTCGTTCCCTTATTCCCAGCTCTGGGCTCTAACCCTCCCTGCCTCCCTCCATCCTTCTAATTCACTCCCTTTATCCTCAGCTCTGGGCTCTAACCCTCCCTCCCTCCACCAGAGTCATCTCCTTATCCCCAGCTCTGGGCGCTAACCCTCCCTCCCCTCTCGGGATGCTCACTGTGTGAAACCGCCCAGATTGCTGATATTTACTCACCTTTTACTGGTTTGAACTGCACATGCGCGGGCTCTCATCCAATGAGAGATGTGTGCCGAGACTATATCATTGGGCAGACGGCTCCCATTGACTTCAATGGGGAGCGTGCGATACTGCATCCCCCGTATCCCCAGTGGAGCACTCCGCCCCCAACTTATCTGGCGCTCTCATTGGACGGGAGCCCGAGCATGCCCCGCTGGAGCCGGGAAAGGTGAGTGTTTACGGGTGCCTTGAAGGGTTTCACAAAGCAGAGCATCTAGATTTGGGATGTCCCAGGCTGATGCCAGTGGCCAGGCTGGCCCTGGAATATTTTCCCAGGTGGGTTTTGTTCTGCTTTAAGGATGACCATAGATGCACACTGGGAGCACATGAGCTTACAATCTATATCACGCTGGAATGTAAAGAATGATTCCGCTGAACAAAGACAACATTTATCTCTTCTGATCATCCAATAGCTCAAGAATTGTGTGGTAGGTAATCTTAAAGCGGAACTAAACCCAACTGGACATTATATATGCGCAGCAGATGGCTCAGTTTGGATGTGAGCCCGCGCATGCACCATAGGACCGGGGGGGGGGGGGAGGGTACGTTTTATTGGGCGATCTGGAGGTTTACACACAGCGGGGCATTCCAAATCTGCAACGGACAAAACTTGGGATTTTTTTGTTCCACTTTAAGTCAACAGATATTATTCATCTTCCATGGCGCTATATATAGATATCAGATAAAACTGCATTGTAGGGGTCAGGTGACTCCTCCCACTGCAGAGGCTCACCTGCTGTACAATCAGATTGTAAGCTCTTCTCCTCCTGTATCCTCCCTTATACCCTAATAGAGTGTAAGCTCTTCTCCCTCCTGTATCCTCCCTTATACCCTAATAGAGTGTAAGCTCTTCTCCTCCTGTATCCTCCCTTATACCCTAATAGAGTGTAAGCTCTTCTCCTCCTGTATCCTCCCTTATACCCTAATAGAGTGTAAGCTCTTCTCCCTCCTGTATCCTCCCTTATACCCTAATAGAGTGTAAGCTCTTCTCCTCCTGTATCCTCCCTTATACCCTAATAGAGTGTAAGCTCTTCTCCTCCTGTATCCTCCCTTATACCCTAATAGAGTGTAAGCTCTTCTCCTTCTGTATCCTCCCTTATACCCTAATAGAGTGTAAGCTCTTCTCCTCCTGTATCCTCCCTTATACCCTAATAGAGTGTAAGCTCTTCTCCTCCTGTATCCTCCCTTATACCCTAATAGAGTGTAAGCTCTTCTCCTCCTGTATCCTCCCTTATACCCTAATAGAGTGTAAGCTCTTCTCCTTCTGTATCCTCCCTTATACCCTAATAGAGTGTAAGCTCTTCTCCTCCTGTATCCTCCCTTATACCCTAATAGAGTGTAAGCTCTCCTCCTCCTGTATCCTCCCTTATACCCTAATAGAGTGTAAGCTCTTCTCCTCCTGTATCCTCCCTTATACCCTAATAGAGTGTAAGCTCTTCTCCTTCTGTATCCTCCCTTATACCCTAATAGAGTGTAAGCTCTTCTCCTCCTGTATCCTCCCTTATACCCTAATAGAGTGTAAGCTCTTCTCCTCCTGTATCCTCCCTTATACCCTAATAGAGTGTAAGCTCTTCTCCTTCTGTATCCTCCCTTATACCCTAATAGAGTGTAAGCTCTTCTCCTCCTGTATCCTCCCTTATACCCTAATAGAGTGTAAGCTCTTCTCCTCCTGTATCCTCCCTTATACCCTAATAGAGTGTAAGCTCTTCTTCTCCTCCTGTATCCTCCCTTATACCCTAATAGAGTGTAAGCTCTTCTCCTTCTGTATCCTCCCTTATACCCTAATAGAGTGTAAGCTCTTCTCCTCCTGTATCCTCCCTTATACCCTAATAGAGTGTAAGCTCTTCTCCTTCTGTATCCTCCCTTATACCCTAATAGAGTGTAAGCTCTTCTCCTCCTGTATCCTCCCTTATACCCTAATAGAGTGTAAGCTCTTCTCCTCCTGTATCCTCCCTTATACCCTAATAGAGTGAAAGCTCTTCTCCTCCTGTATCCTCCCTTATACCCTAATAGAGTGTAAGCTCTTCCTCCTGTATCCTCCCTTATACCCTAATAGAGTGTAAGCTCTTCTCCTCCTGTATCCTCCCTTATATCCTAATAGAGTGTAAGCTCTTCTCCTCCTGTATCCTCCCTTATACCCTAATAGAGTGTAAGCTCTTCTCCTGCTGTATCCTCCCTTATACCCTAATAGAGGGTATTTACTTGTAACCCTGTGGGCCAGTCCGAGTCTGAGCCTCAGCGATGCTGCACTTACATGGGAGAAGGAGGCTGTTGGCTGATGCAGAAAGTCATGACGTCATCATCCACAGATCTGCCGCCTGGGTGCAATGCCGGTGCTGTCCACTGGGGGCGCTGCTCAATCAGTTGTGCGCTTATGGCATTGCATTGCTGCTGCTGCAGATGGAAGCTCTCATTCAGGGCTCAGACATAAATGACCCGTCTCCAGTATAAGGGAAATAGGTGAGTAATTGGGGGGAACATTTCCTACAGCACATAGCACAGCACTAAAGAGTCACATTCACTGCAAACTTTATTGAATCGGAACAAAACTGACTTTCCCGGATTTTGTTCGATTCCGAATCGGGATGCCCCCACTGTGCAAAAACCCCTGAGAAAGACATTTCCACTCACCTCGCGACAACGTCGTTTGGCAAACAAAACAGGGAAGATTTTAGATTTTTAGGTTTTGTTCCACTTTAAAGGGGGTTTCTTCTATTTTTCTCTACTTTTAAATGCATGATGTGACCTCCGCCCATCATCCATGGCTGCCGTATCCCTGCCGGCATGCACGCTCCTGTCCCGGCCCATGCATCCACCGGGGATGCGGCAGCGCGCTACCCATTCACAACAATGAGAAAGCCACTGGAGCGGGGAAAGGTGAGTTCTTACAGGTTTGCCCGATTTGGGATCAACGGCGCATGCGCGGACTCTCGTTCAAACCGTACATATGCAATGTTTGGCTCTGTTTTGTGGTCAGCCGGTTGGATTTAGTTCTGCTTTAAGCTTACTGGCCGCCGCATCCCGAATCTGGATGCTACACTGCGTGAAACCGTAAACACTCACCTTTCCCCCGGCCCTACAGCGCATTCTCAGGCTCTCGTCCAAACCGTATATATGTATTGTTCAGCTGTTTTATGGCCAGCCAGCCGGGTTTAGTTCCCCTTTAAGCTTTACTGGCCGCACAATTTTTGTACGCGAGCGATTGGATGATGTCTTTGTTAGTCGGAGTCATTCTTTACGTTCCAGCGTGATATAGATTGTAAGCTCTGTTTCTACCAGTGTGCATCTTTGGTCCTCCTTAAAGCAGAACAAAACCCATTGCGGTCGGCTCTGGAATCTAAACGATTCCGGGGCCGGCCGCTGGCCTTAGCCCGCTGTGTGAAACCCCTCAAGGCACCCGTCAGCGCTCACCTTTCCCTCTTCCAGTGGCGCATTCTCGGGCTCTCATCCAAATCGCGCATATCTAATGTACGCCTCTGGCCAGCTAGTTGGGTTTAGTTCCGCTTTAAGATTACTGGCCGCACAATTTGTGGACGCGAGCTATTGGATGATGTCTTTATTAGTCGGAGTCATTCTTTACGTTCCAGCGTGATATAGATTGTAAGCTCTGTTTCTCCCAGTGTGCATCTATGGGCGTCCTTAAAGCAGAACAAAACCCATCCGGGTCGGCCCTGGAATATAAACAATTCCGGGGGCCGGCCGCTGGCTTTAGCCTGGGGCATCCCAAATCTGGATGCTCCACTGTGTGCAACCCCCCCAAGGCACCCGTAAACACTCACCTTTCCCCCGGCCCTACAGCGCATTCTCAGGCTCTCGTCCAAACCGTATATATATATTGTTCAGCTCTGTTTTATGGCCAGCCAGTTGGGTTTAGTTCCGCTTTAAGCTTACTGGCCGCACAGTTTTTGTACGCGAGCGATTGGATGATAAATGTTGTCTTTATTAGTCGGAGTCGATTCTTTACGTTCCAGTGTGATATAGATTGTAAGCTGTGTTTCTCCCAGTGTGCATCTATGGGCGTCCTTAAAGCAGAACAAAACCCATCCGGCTCGGCCCTGGAATCGCTGGCCACTGTGGCATCCCAAATCTGGATGCTCCACTGTGTGAAACCCCTCAAAGCACCTGTACACACTCACCTTTCCCCCGGCCCTACGGCGCATGCGCGGGCTCTCGTCCAAACTGTGCATATGTAATATTCGGCTCTGCTTTATGGCCAGACAGTTGGGTTCAGTTCCGCTTTAAGCTTACTGGCCGCACAATTGTTGTACGCGAGCGATTGGATGATAAATGTCTTTTTAAGTCGGAGTCGTTCTTTACGTTCCAGCGTGATATAGATTGTAAGCTCTGCTTCTCTCAGTGTGCATCTACGGGCGTCCTTAAAGCAGAACAAAACCCATCCAAACCTAAACGATTCCAGGGCTGGCCGCTGGCCTCCCAAATCTGGATGCTCTGCTGTGTGAAACCCCCCGAGGCACCCGTAAACGCTCACCTTTCCCCGTTCCAGCGGCGCACGCGTGCGCTCTCGGCCAATGAGAGCTGTCTTAGCTGCGCCTCCCTCTCCTTCGCAGCCCGTGCCTTCTATTTTTCTTATGATTGTGATAATTGCTCTTTGCATTTATAATGTGATCTTACAATTTCTGATTCTCAATTTGGTTATCTGTGCAATATATATAGATACTCACTTATTAATAGGTTTTTCTGCGCAATATAGATATAGGCCCCTATTCATGAAGGGATAGCGCCAGGTAGCGCCTTGTTAATGACAGGTAGCGACAGGTAGCGGCAGGTGAACGCCGGACACGGCAGCAATTACACATTTATCAAGCAGAATCTATTGAGCGACTGGGATAGCGCCACGTAGCGTCCGATTCATCATTTTCACAGCCTCAGCGTACAGCGCCGGCGTTCACCCTTGAGCGCCACGTAATACCTGTCGCTACCTGTCGCTCTCCCATACATTTCAATGGACGCTCTTTTATTTGTCTTTAAACAGGGTTTTTGTTTAAGTAATTTTTTTTTTTATTCTCAAATAATGTTGTGACCTCTCCTGGCCTAGAAAAAGCCATTTTTTCCTTTTTTAAATTTTTTTTATATATTTATGCAGAATTGACATTACAGGTCTGGCATTAAAGTGTCATGTTACAATGTAATTTCATATGTTTTCGCTTTGTTACTGGTGGATACATTTTAAAAAATAACCTTTAATCACACAGCCTCCGGCGCTCTGGACTACAGAGAAGCATTTTTGAGCGCTGTTTTTTTGATGAATATGTTGTGAGTCGGTGGCACTGACCAGTCGCTAACATGCGCTCCCATACAGCGCTGTACTGGTCATATAGCGACCCTCCACAATGTATTCATCATTGCTGCACAGCGACTGAGTCTACTACTAGAACTAGCGAACCACAGCCGAGCACAGCGACTACTAGCGGACGCCTGACTAGCGTCTGTAGCAGGCATTTTCAGCGTCGCTGTGCTCGGCCGTGGGTCGCTAGTTTATAGCGACTCAGTCGCTGTGCTGCAATGATGAATACATTGTGATGAGTCGCTATTTGACCAGTACAGCGCTGTATGGGAGCGCATGTTAGCGACTGGTCAGTGCGACCGACTCACACCATATTCATTAAAAAAACATCCTCACAAAACACTTCTCTGAAGCCCAGAGCGCAGGAGGCGGTGTGATTAAAGTCTGTTTTTCAGCATCTATCCACCAGTAACAAAGCGAAAACATATGGAATTACATTGTAACAACATTGTAACATGACACATTAATGGCAGAGCTGTGATGTCATTTCTGAAGAAATATATAAAACATAAAAATTTTTTGAAAAAACTGCTTATTCAATGGCAGAAGAGGTCACAACATTATTTGAGATTTTTTTAAAAAACAAAACAAAAAAAACGCTGTTTAAAGAGAAGAAAAGGATCGTCCATAGAAATGTATGGGAGAGCGACAGGTAGCGAGAGGTCATACCTGGCGCTGTGCAAGGCTGAACGCCGGCGCTGTTCGCTGTGGCTGTGAAAATGATGAATCGGACGCTACATGGCGCTATCCCAGTCGCTCAACAGAATCTGCTTGATAAATGTGTAATTGCTGCCGTGTCCGGCGTTCAACTGCCGCTACCTGTCGCTACCTCTCATTAACAAGGCGCTACCTGGCGCTAGAGCTTCATGAATAAGGGCCTTACAATTTCTGATTTCAATTTGGTTATTACCCTTTTGGATTGTTCTGTGCAATATATAGATACTCACTAATTAATAGTTTTTTCTGCGCAATATAAATATAGATATAAATATAGATATGTTGATTGTTAATGATATGTATTGCTGATCATTTACTTATTTACATATTTTCTGTATGAATTAGCACTTGTCACTTTATATGATTCACTTTTAGGAGAATTTCTTTGGTTCTTTTTTGCTAGTCGGGATCTTTCTTGTTATTTTGCCCTTTTGATCACAAATACACGTCAGAGTAATTTGAGGCTTTTTTGTGCCGGCACAGACAACTTTGAGGCCGATTTATTAATAGCGCCAGGTAGCGACAGATGAGCGACAGTAGCGTGATTTTCACAGCGCCCGCTAGTATTCGCTGTGCTTGGCCGTTGTTCGGTTGTTGACAGCGACTCAGTCGGTGTGCGGTAATGTTGAATACGGGGTTAGGAGTCGCTGTTTGACAGGTTCCGCGCTGTATGGGAGCGCATGACAGCGAATGGCCATAGCGAACGGCTCCCAGCATATTCATTAACAAATCACGCTCAAAAAATTCTCGCGCTGTGAAATGCTTGTTTAAACCCCAGAGCGCTGGCGGCGATGGGTTAAAAGTAGTTTTTTAACCCCCAAACAACCATATTTTTGGAAAAAAATAATAAACAAGTTTTTCTAAACATTTAGTAATATGAATACATTAATATCAGACCTGTAATATCAATTCTGCACAAATTTTTTTTTTTTTTTTACCTTAAAAAAAATATCTAACATTGCAGAAGTGGTCACAGAATTTTTGACATTTAAAAAAAAAACATTAATATCAATTAATTATGATTATTTAAAGATTGCTCCATTGAAATGCATTGGAGAGCGCCAGGTAGCGAGAGGTCATACCTGGCGCTGTGATGGGATTAGCAGCGGCGCTGTTCGCTGAAGTCTGCTACATGATGAATCCCGCGCTAGCCGACGCTCTCGCTGGCGCTAGCCTCATTTAGCGTGATAAATGCGTGATTGTGTCCGCCGCCTGGCGTTCTGGAGTCGGTAGCCGCCGATAGCTGGCGCTACCTGGCGCTAGTGAGACACTACCTGGCGCTATCCCTTGATAAATAAGGGCCATAGATCATTATAGAATGTTCCCACAAGATTTGATACTTTTTGGCTTACGGACTGTGCATACATTTTTGTTTAGGTGCCTAAATTGGACCCACTTTCAATGTTTTTTATATCAATTTTATTGGAGATTATAGGGAGGTTCCAGTTATTTTATTCTGTCTTGTGCTTAATGTGTGTTTGTATGTTTTATATTGCTTGTGAGCATTATTCTGTAATAAAACATTACATTTTTATTCTTGATTTGTGATTGGTGCTCCTCATTGTGAGGTAGGTGTGATCAAGGTTCACGTTCACTCATTATTGTTTCCTTGTATAGACTTTGGAGTGAAGCACATACCATATGTTTTAGTATTTACCGGTGGTGCACCCAGGTTTGTTCAATGAGAGCCAGGACTGTGTCATTCAGGTAGGCAGGGGCCGGAGCGCGCGTGGCGCCGGGGATACCGGGGATGCAGTAGCGCGCACTTCCCATTAAAGTGAATGGGAGCCGTCTGCCGAATGACATAGTCACGTTCCACAGCTCTCATTGGATAAGAGCCCGAGCATGCGCAGCTGGGGATACCGGGGATGCAGTAGCGCGCGCTTCCCATTGAAGTGAATGGGAGCCGTCTGCCGAATGACATAGTCACGTTCCACAGCTCTCATTGGATAAGAGCCCGAGCATGCGCAGCTGGGGATACCAGGGATGCAGTAGCGCGCGCTTCCCATTAAAGTGAATGGGAGCCGTCTGCCGAATGACATAGTCACGTTCCACAGCTCTCATTGGATAAGAGCCCGAGCTCCCCCCCCGCGTAGCCGGGGATACCGGGGATGCAGTAGCGCACTCTCCCCATTAAAGTGAACAGGAGCCGTCTGACCAATGACATTGTCACGGCACACATCTCTCATCGGCTGAAAACCCGTGTGTGCGCCGCTGTCACCAGGAAAAGGTGAGTAAATATCAGCGTTCTTTTCGGGGCATCCCAAAAAGGAGAACAGAACAAGACGCCGGGAACAGTAAATTCTCGGGTTCCGCTTTAAAGTGGACCAAAACCCAGGATTTTGACTATTCTGGGTTTTGGTCCCCGATCGGGGATGCCCCTCTGTGTGATAACCCCCAGATCGCTGAAGGCAACTCACCTCTTCCCGCTCCTACGGCGCGTGCGCGGCTGCTTGTCAATCAGAGCGCTCAGAGCCGCTGATGTCACACCGTCTAAGCTTCGTCTAAGAGCAGCGGCTCCGGGCGCACTGACGGCTGCTTCCCTGCTTCCTACGAAAAGGGAGTGAGCCCACAGCAGCCATTCACTAATGCATGCACCCTGCTAAAGGAAAGCGGGGATGTGGCTCGCGCATGCGCCGTTGGACCGGGAAGTAAGGTAAGTGTATGGGGCAACCTGGGGGTTGTCACACAGCGGGGAATCCCAATTTTGGATGCCCCGGGGGGAGGGAATAAATTGGCTCAGGAATCTTATAGATTCCCGGGCCGATGGCTCTGGGTTTTGGTCCAAATTAAAGTGGACCGCTCTGTAAACCCCCCTCTGAGGCGCCACAATACAGATGCAGGGATGCGGCCGCTCGCGCTCCCGACCGCCGCAAACAGAGATGTTTGCCGAACGTTACATAAGCAAGGCAAACGGCTCTGATTGGACGAGAGCCCGGGCATGCACATGAGTCTTTTTGGGGCGATCTGGGGGGAGGGGGGTTTCCCACAGCAGGGCATCCCATATCGGGATGTGGAGGACCGGGATGAGGTGAGTTGGCATCAGTGATCGGGGGGGGGGGGGGGTTACACAGTGGGACATGGGTGCCCCGGGGGAAAGGATAGTCAAAATCCTGGGTTTTGGTCCACTTTAAAGTGTTGGGCAGGTGGATAAAGCGGGTAACGGGTAAGCCAACACATGTGCCACTTAACCTTATGGATCCGCTTCTATAGGCGCCAATATTTTATGGGATAAGGAGGATTTGCGCAGTGGCCAATACGTGGCTCAGGTCCGTGTCATGGTGATAAATGTGGCTCCCAAGATCAGAAATATTGGGGGGCCCCTGAGACGACCAATCAAATGTCTGATCATCTGGCGCAGTCATCACACCGGGGTCTGATCAGAACTTTTTGGAGCTGAACGCTTTTCTATTCTCCGAGTTTCTTCCGTGATGTGAATAAATAAGTGCGGCCGCAGAGAGGAAGCTATTGCGGAGAAAACGCGGCGCCCCCTTCGCCGGCGCTAAGTGATATCGGCTGTCGGCGGGCGTCGGAGCGCGTCTGTCTGTGCGCTTGCACGCATTTGCGGAGCAGGGGGCCCCTCCGCGTGTCGCTGGATATGGATGACAGTTTATAAAATGGGTAAGTGGGGAATCGGCGGAGGAAGCGCGGCCGACGGCGAGCACAAGTCGCTGCACACGCCGACGCTGATGAATGCTGTTTGTTTTCAGCTGCTTCCCGACGCGCTGCGTCGCATCTGAGGCCGCGCTGCCGCCGGTTTATTATTTATATCGATATTTATCGGATCGCGTTGAAGACTTTGATGAGTTACATGGCCGCCAGACGCCAAACACATCATTAATAATCAATTCCCTATACAAGGCCGCCTATCCAATCACTAGAGACCAGTGACATCACTGAGAATGCCTCCTATCCAATCAATAGAGACCAGTGACATCACTGAGAATGCCGCCTATCCAATCACTAGAGACCAGTGACATCACTGAGAATGCCTCCTACCCAATCACTAGAGACCAGTGACATCACTGAGAATGCCTCCTATCCAATCACTAGAGACCAGTGACATCACTGAGAATGCCGCCTATCCAATCACTAGAGACCAGTGACATCACTGAGAATGCCGCCTATCCAATCACTAGAGACCAGTGACATCACTGAGAATGCCGCCTATCCAATCACTAGAGACCAGTGACATCACTGAGAATGCCTCCTATCCAATCACTAGAGACCAGTAACATCACTGAGAATGCCGCCTATCCAATCACTAGAGACCAGTGACATCACTGAGAATGCCCCCTATCCAATCACTAGAGAGCAGTGACATCACTGAGAATGCCCCCTATCCAATCACTAGAGACCAGTGACATCACTGAGAATGCCGCCTATCCAATCACTAGAGACCAGTGACATCACTGAGAATGCCTCCTATCCAATCACTAGAGACCAGTTACATCACTGAGAATGCCGCCTATCCAATCACTAGAGACCAGTTACATCACTGAGAATGCCGCCTATCCAATCACTAGAGACCAGTGACATCACTGAGAATGCCTCCTATCCAATCACTAGAGACCAGTGACATCACTGAGAATGCCTCCTATCCAATCACTAGAGACCAGTGACATCACTGAGAATGCCTCCTATCCAATCACTAGGGAGCGGTGACTGAGAATGGCACCTATCCAATCACTAGAGAGCGGTGACATCACTGAGAATGCCTCCTATCCAATCACTAGAGAGCGGTGACATCACTGAGAATGCCTCCTATCCAATCACTAGAGAGCGGTGACATCACTGAGAATGCCTCCTATCCAATCACTAGAGAGCAGTGACATCACTGAGAATGCATCCTATCCAATCACTAGAGAGCGGTGACATCACTGAGAATGGCGCCTATCCAATCACTAGAGACCAGTGACATCACTGAGAATGCCCCCTATCCAATCACTAGAGACCAGTGACATCACTGAGAATGCCCCCTATCCAATCACTAGAGACCAGTGACATCACTGAGAATGCCGCCTATCCAATCACTAGAGACCAGTGACATCACTGAGAATGCCTCCTATCCAATCACTAGAGACCAGTGACATCACTGAGAATGCCCCCTATCCAATCACTAGAGACCAGTGACATCACTGAGAATGCCCCCTATCCAATCACTAGAGACCAGTGACATCACTGAGAATGCCCCCTATCCAATCACTAGAGACCAGTGACATCACTGAGAATGCCCCCTATCCAATCACTAGAGACCAGTGACATCACTGAGAATGCCTCCTATCCAATCACTAGAGAGTGGTGACATCACTGAGAATGCCTCCTATCCAATCACTAGAGAGCGGTGACATCACTGAGAATGGCGCCTATCCAATCACTAGAGACCAGTTACATCACTGAGAATGCCTCCTATCCAATCACTAGAGACCAGTTACATCACTGAGAATGCCGCCTATCCAATCACTAGAGACCAGTTACATCACTGAGAATGCCGCCTATCCAATCACTAGAGACCAGTGACATCACTGAGAATGGCGCCTATCCAATCACTAGAGACCAGTGACATCACTGAGAATGGCGCCTATCCAATCACTAGAGACCAGTGACATCACTGAGAATGCCTCCTATCCAATCACTAGAGAGTGGTGACATCACTGAGAATGCCTCCTATCCAATCACTAGAGAGTGGTGACATCACTGAGAATGCCTCCTATCCAATCACTAGAGAGCGGTGACATCACTGAGAATGGCGCCTATCCAATCACTAGAGACCAGTGACATCACTGAGAATGCCTCCTATCCAATCAATAGAGACCAGTGACATCACTGAGAATGCTGCCTATCCAATCACTAGAGACCAGTGACATCACTGAGAATGGCGCCTATCCAATCACTAGAGACCAGTGACATCACTGTGGATGCCCCAGGACAGCAGCGCCCCTCACCTTATTGGATTATATCCCCCCCCCCCTTTCTTTACCAATTCTCCAATCTGTATCAATTCGATTATATTGAATACAGTCAAATTCAATTTTCTCTTTCCGTATTCTGTAATAAAACATTCCAAGCGTCTGTACAGTATCTCCCAGAGCGTTTCACTCCCTGCATCTAATATACATACCCATCACATCACTATAGGGTCGATTCATGGTGGTGCGCGAACGAATTAGCGCATTTTTTTTGTGCGCCAAGTTTCGCTCGGGCATCTGTCTGGTTCATGTTGGTCAGAATGGGATGCACATTTGTTTTTTGTCGCTAGCGTTCACCAATGTACCAATTTTCCACTTGCGCCATTTTGTCGCACCAAACTGTATCCGGCTACTGATTTATGGTATGTGTAGAGGGCAGAAAAGTGCGCGCAAATGTGACAATTTGTGTTTCTTTATCAATCTTTTTATTGCGTATATTGGGAACATTATTGTATAAGCATAATACTGTTCATACACTGAATTTAAAGATTAAAGACAACTTAAGTCACAATCAGAAACATATTCACTGCAGACAAGAAAATCGAAGATCAATTCAAATAAATTAAAGAAAAATAACAACCCCTATAAGGGGGGGAAGTAAAGGAAGGATCAGATGCTCATTAGGTTTACATCAAAATCTGTAGGCAGAAAATTCCGAACCCAAGGATTCCGCACCTCCCTGAACAGCTCCAAAGTCCCATTGTGAATGGCCGACATTTTTTCCATGGCCATAATGCAGTTATCCTTGTTTTTAAAGGCGTTAAATCTCAAGGTGGGGGACCTCCAAGCCCCAGCTATCACCAGCTTTGCCCCTGATAGGATATAATACAAGGTGGGGGACCTCCAAGCCCCAGCTATCACCAGCTTTGCCCCTGATAGGATATAATACAAGGTGGGGGACCTCCAAGCCCCAGCCATCACCAGCTTTGCCCCTGATAGGATATAATACAAGGTGGGGGACCTCCAAGCCCTAGATATCACCAGCTTTGCCCCTGATAGGATATAATACAAGGTGGGGGACCTCCAAGCCCCGGCTATCACCAGCTTTGCCCCTGATAGGATATAATACAAGGTGGGGGACCTCCAAGCCCTAGATATCAACAGCTTTGCCCCTGATAGGATATAATACAAGGTGGGGGACCTCCAAGCCTCGGCTATCACCAGCTTTGCCCCTGATAGGATATAATACAAGGCGGGAGACCTCCAAGCCCCGGCTATCACCAGCATTGCCCCTGATAGGATATAATACAAGGCGGGAGACCTCCAAGCCCCAGCTATCTCCAGCTTTGCCCCTGATAGGATATAATACAAGGTGGGGGGCCTCCAAGACCCAGCTATCACCAGCTTTGCCCCTGATAGGATATAATACAAGGTGGGGGACCTCCAAGCCCCGGCTATCACCAGCTTTGCCCCTGATAGGATATAATAGAAGGTGGGGGGCCTCCAAGACCCAGCTATCACCAGCTTTGCCCCTGATAGGATATAATACAAGGTGGGAGACCTCCAAGCCCCAGCTATCTCCAGCTTTGCCCCTGATAGGATATAATACAAGGTGGGAGACCTCCAAGCCCCAGCTATCACCAGCTTTGCCCCTGATAGGATATAATACAAGGTGGGGGACCTCCAAGCCCCGGCTATCACCAGCTTTGCCCCTGATAGGATATAATAGAAGGTGGGGGGCCTCCAAGACCCAGCTATCACCAGCTTTGCCCCTGATAGGATATAATACAAGGTGGGGGGACCTCCAAGCCCCGGCTATCACCAGCTTTGCCCCTGATAGGATATAATAGAAGGTGGGGGGCCTCCAAGACCCAGCTATCACCAGCTTTGCCCCTGATAGGATATAATACAAGGTGGGGGACCTCCAAGCCCCAGCTATCACCAGCTTTGCCCCTGATAGGATATAATACAAGGTGGAGAACCTCCAAGCCCCAGCTATCACCAGCTTTGCCCCTGATAGGATATAATACAAGGTGGGAGACCTCCAAGCCCCAGCTATCACCAGCTTTGCCCCCGATAGGATATCATACAAGGTGGGGGACCTCCAAGCCACAGCTATCACCAGCTTTGCCCCAGATAGGATATAATACAAGGTGGGGGACCTCCAAGCCCCAGCTATCACCAGCTTTGCCCCTGATAGGATATAATACAAGGTGGGAGACCTCCAAGCCCCAGCTATCACCAGCTTTGCCCCTGATAAGATATAATACAAGGTGGGGGACCTCCAAGCCCTAGATATCAACAGCTTTGCCCCTGATAGGATATAATACAAGGTGGGGGACCTCCAAGCCCCAGCTATCACCAGCTTTGCCCCTGATAGGATATAATACAAGGTGGGTGACCTCCAAGCCCCGGCTATCACCAGCTTTGCCCCTGATAGGATATAATACAAGGCGGGAGACCTCCAAGCCCCGGCTATCACCAGCTTTGCCCCTGATAGGATATAATACAAGGCGGGAGACCTCCAAGCCCCAGCTATCACCAGCTTTGCCCCTGATAGGATATAATACAAGGTGGGGGGCCTCCAAGACCCAGCTATCACCAGCTTTGCCCCTGATAGGATATAATACAAGGTGGGGGACCTCCAAGCCCCGGCTATCACCAGCTTTGCCCCGATAGGATATAATACAAGGTGGAAGTCCTCCAAGCCCCAGCTATCACCAGCTTTGCCCCTGATAGGATATAATACAAGGTGGGGGACCTCCAAGCCCCGGCTATCACCAGCTTTGCCCCTGATAGGATATAATACAAGGTGGGGGACCTCCAAGCCCTAGATATCAACAGCTTTGCCCCTGATAGGATATAATACAAGGTGGGGGACCTCCAAGCCCCGGCTATCACCAGCTTTGCCCCTGATAGGATATAATACAAGGTGGGGGAACCTCCAAGCCCCAGCTATCTCCAGCTTTGCCCCTGATAGGATATAATACAAGGTGGGGGAACCTCCAAGCCCCAGCTATCACCAGCTTTGCCCCTGATAGGATATAATACAAAGTGGGGGGCCTCCAAGACCCAGCTATCACCAGCTTTGCCCCTGATAGGATATAATACAAGGTGGGGGACCTCCAAGCCCCGGCTATCACCAGCTTTGCCCCTGATAGGATATAATACAAGGTGGGGGACCTCCAAGCCCTAGATATCAACAGCTTTGCCCCTGATAGGATATAATACAAGGTGGGGGACCTCCAAGCCTCGGCTATCACCAGCTTTGCCCCTGATAGGATATAATACAAGGCGGGAGACCTCCAAGCCCCGGCTATCACCAGCTTTGCCCCTGATAGGATATAATACAAGGCGGGAGACCTCCAAGCCCCAGCTATCTCCAGCTTTGCCCCTGATAGGATATAATACAAGGTGGGGGAACCTCCAAGCCCCAGCTATCACCAGCTTTGCCCCTGATAGGATATAATACAAGGTGGGGGGCCTCCAAGACCCAGCTATCACCAGCTTTGCCCCTGATAGGATATAATACAAGGTGGGGGACCTCCAAGCCCCGGCTATCACCAGCTTTGCCCCTGATAGGATATAATAGAAGGTGGGGGGCCTCCAAGACCCAGCTATCACCAGCTTTGCCCCTGATAGGATATAATACAAGGTGGGGGGACCTCCAAGCCCCGGCTATCACCAGCTTTGCCCCTGATAGGATATAATAGAAGGTGGGGGGCCTCCAAGACCCAGCTATCACCAGCTTTGCCCCTGATAGGATATAATACAAGGTGGGGGACCTCCAAGCCCCAGCTATCACCAGCTTTGCCCCTGATAGGATATAATACAAGGTGGAGAACCTCCAAGCCCCAGCTATCACCAGCTTTGCCCCTGATAGGATATAATACAAGGTGGGAGACCTCCAAGCCCCAGCTATCACCAGCTTTGCCCCCGATAGGATATCATACAAGGTGGGGGACCTCCAAGCCACAGCTATCACCAGCTTTGCCCCAGATAGGATATAATACAAGGTGGGGGACCTCCAAGCCCCAGCTATCACCAGCTTTGCCCCTGATAGGATATAATACAAGGTGGGAGACCTCCAAGCCCCAGCTATCACCAGCTTTGCCCCTGATAAGATATAATACAAGGTGGGGGACCTCCAAGCCCTAGATATCAACAGCTTTGCCCCTGATAGGATATAATACAAGGTGGGGGACCTCCAAGCCCCAGCTATCACCAGCTTTGCCCCTGATAGGATATAATACAAGGTGGGTGACCTCCAAGCCCCGGCTATCACCAGCTTTGCCCCTGATAGGATATAATACAAGGCGGGAGACCTCCAAGCCCCGGCTATCACCAGCTTTGCCCCTGATAGGATATAATACAAGGCGGGAGACCTCCAAGCCCCAGCTATCACCAGCTTTGCCCCTGATAGGATATAATACAAGGTGGGGGGCCTCCAAGACCCAGCTATCACCAGCTTTGCCCCTGATAGGATATAATACAAGGTGGGGGACCTCCAAGCCCCGGCTATCACCAGCTTTGCCCCGATAGGATATAATACAAGGTGGAAGTCCTCCAAGCCCCAGCTATCACCAGCTTTGCCCCTGATAGGATATAATACAAGGTGGGGGACCTCCAAGCCCCGGCTATCACCAGCTTTGCCCCTGATAGGATATAATACAAGGTGGGGGACCTCCAAGCCCTAGATATCAACAGCTTTGCCCCTGATAGGATATAATACAAGGTGGGGGACCTCCAAGCCCCGGCTATCACCAGCTTTGCCCCTGATAGGATATAATACAAGGCGGGAGACCTCCAAGCCCCAGCTATCTCCAGCTTTGCCCCTGATAGGATATAATACAAGGTGGAGAACCTCCAAGCCCCAGTTATCACCAGCTTTGCCCCTGATAGGATATAATACAAGGTGGGGGACCTCCAAGCCCCAGCTATCACCAGCTTTGCCCCTGATAGGATATAATACAAGGTGGGAGACCTCCAAGCCCCAGCTATCACCAGCTTTGCCCCTGATAGGATATAATACAAGGTGGGAGACCTCCAAGCCCCAGCTATCACCAGCTTTGCCCCTGATAGGATATAATACAAGGTGGGGGACCTCCAAGCCCTAGATATCAACAGCTTTGCCCCTGATAGGATATAATACAAGGTGGGGGACCTCCAAGCCCCGGCTATCACCAGCTTTGCCCCTGATAGGATATAATACAAGGTGGGGGACCTCCAAGCCCCGGCTATCACCAGCTTTGCCCCTGATAGGATATAATAAAAGGCGGGAGACCTCCAAGCCCCAGCTATCTCCAGCTTTGCCCCTGATAGGATATAATACAAGGTGGGGGACCTCCAAGCCCCGGCTATCACCAGCTTTGCCCCTGATAGGATATAATACAAGGTGGGGGACCCCCAAGCCCCGGCTATCACCAGCTTTGCCCCTGATAGGATATAATACAAGGTGGGGGACCTCCAAGCCCTAGATATCAACAGCTTTGCCCCTGATAGGATATAATACAAGGCGGGAGACCTCCAAGCCCCAGCTATCACCAGCTTTGCCTCTGATAGGATATAATACAAGGTGGGGGACCTCCAAGCCACAGCTATCACCAGCTTTGCCCCTGATAGGATATAATACAAGGTGGGGGACCCCCAAGCCCCAGCTATCACCAGCTTTGCCCCTGATAGGATATAATACAAGGTGGGGGACCTCCAAGTCCCAGCTATCACCAGCTTTGCCCCTGATAGGATATAATACAAGGTGGGGGACCCCCAAGCCCCAGCTATCACCAGCTTTGCCCCTGATAGGATATAATACAAGGTGGGAGACCTCCAAGCCCCAGCTATCACAACCTTTGCCCCTGATAGGATATAATACAAGGTGGGGGACCTCCAAGCCCCAACTATCACCAGCTTTGCCCCTGATGGGATATAATACAAGGTGGGGGACCTCCGAGCCCCAGCTATCACCAGCTTTGCCCCTGATAGGATATGATACAAGGTGGGGGACCTCCAAGCCCCAGCTATCACCAGCTTTGCCCCTGATAGGATATAATACAAGGTGGGGGACCTCCAAGCCTCAGCTATCACCAGCTTTGCCCCTGATAGGATATAATACAAGGTGGGGACCTCCAAGCCCCAGCTATCACCAGCATTGCCCCTGATAGAATATAATACAAGGTGGGGGACCTCCAAGCCCCAGCTATCACCAGCTTTGCCTCTGATAGGATATAATACAAGGTGGGGGACCTCCAAGCCTCAGCTATCACCAGCTGTGCCCCTGATAGGATATAATACAAGGCGGGGGACCTCCAAGCCCCAGCTATCACCAGCTTTGCCCCTGATAGGATATAATACAAGGTGTGGGACCTCCAAGCCCCAGCTATCACCAGCTTTGCCCCTGATAGGATATAATACAAGGTGGGAGACCTCCAAGCCCCGGCTATCACCAGCATTGCCCCCGATAGGATATAATACAAGGTGGGAGACCTCCAAGCCCCAGCTATCACCAGCTTTGCCCCTGATAGGATATAATACAAGGTGGGGGACCTCCAAGCCCCAGCTATCACCAGCTTTGCCCCTGATAGGATATAATACAAGGTGGAGGACCTCCAAGCCCCAGCTATCACCAGCTTTGCCCCTGATAGGATATAATACAAGGTGGAGAACCTCCAAGCCCCAGCTATCACCAGCTTTGCCCCTGATAGGATATAATACAAGGTGGGGAACCTCCAAGCCCCAGCTATCACCAGCTTTGCCCCTGATAGGATATAATACAAGGTGGGGGACCTCCAAGCCCTAGATATCAACAGCTTTGCCCCTGATAGGATATAATACAAGGTGGGGGACCTCCAAGCCCCGGCTATCACCAGCTTTGCCCCTGATAGGATATAATACAAGGTGGGGGACCTCCAAGCTCGGCTATCACCAGCTTTGCCCCTGATAGGATATAATACAAGGTGGGGGAACCTCCAAGCCCCAGCTATCTCCAGCTTTGCCCCTGATAGGATATAATACAAGGTGGGGGAACCTCCAAGCCCCAGCTATCACCAGCTTTGCCCCTGATAGGATATAATACAAAGTGGGGGGCCTCCAAGACCCAGCTATCACCAGCTTTGCCCCTGATAGGATATAATACAAGGTGGGGGACCTCCAAGCCCCGGCTATCACCAGCTTTGCCCCTGATAGGATATAATACAAGGTGGGGGACCTCCAAGCCTCGGCTATCACCAGCTTTGCCCCTGATAGGATATAATACAAGGCGGGAGACCTCCAAGCCCCGGCTATCACCAGCTTTGCCCCTGATAGGATATAATACAAGGCGGGAGACCTCCAAGCCCCAGCTATCTCCAGCTTTGCCCCTGATAGGATATAATACAAGGTGGGGGAACCTCCAAGCCCCAGCTATCACCAGCTTTGCCCCTGATAGGATATAATACAAGGTGGGGGGCCTCCAAGACCCAGCTATCACCAGCTTTGCCCCTGATAGGATATAATACAAGGTGGGGGACCTCCAAGCCCCGGCTATCACCAGCTTTGCCCCTGATAGGATATAATAGAAGGCGGGGGGCCTCCAAGACCCAGCTATCACCAGATTTGCCCCTGATAGGATATAATACAAGGTGGGGGACCTCCAAGCCCCAGCTATCACCAGCTTTGCCCCTGATAGGATATAATACAAGGTGGAGAACCTCCAAGCCCCAGCTATCACCAGCTTTGCCCCTGATAGGATATAATACAAGGTGGGAGACCTCCAAGCCCCAGCTATCACCAGCTTTGCCCCCGATAGGATATCATACAAGGTGGGGGACCTCCAAGCCACAGCTATCACCAGCTTTGCCCCAGATAGGATATAATACAAGGTGGGGGACCTCCAAGCCCCAGCTATCACCAGCTTTGCCCCTGATAGGATATAATACAAGGTGGGAGACCTCCAAGCCCCAGCTATCACCAGCTTTGCCCCTGATAAGATATAATACAAGGTGGGGGACCTCCAAGCCCTAGATATCAACAGCTTTGCCCCTGATAGGATATAATACAAGGTGGGGGACCTCCAAGCCCCAGCTATCACCAGCTTTGCCCCTGATAGGATATAATACAAGGTGGGTGACCTCCAAGCCCCGGCTATCACCAGCTTTGCCCCTGATAGGATATAATACAAGGCGGGAGACCTCCAAGCCCCGGCTATCACCAGCTTTGCCCCTGATAGGATATAATACAAGGCGGGAGACCTCCAAGCCCCAGCTATCACCAGCTTTGCCCCTGATAGGATATAATACAAGGTGGGGGGCCTCCAAGACCCAGCTATCACCAGCTTTGCCCCTTATAGGATATAATACAAGGTGGGGGACCTCCAAGCCCCGGCTATCACCAGCTTTGCCCCGATAGGATATAATACAAGGTGGAAGTCCTCCAAGCCCCAGCTATCACCAGCTTTGCCCCTGATAGGATATAATACAAGGTGGGGGACCTCCAAGCCCCGGCTATCACCAGCTTTGCCCCTGATAGGATATAATACAAGGTGGGGGACCTCCAAGCCCTAGATATCAACAGCTTTGCCCCTGATAGGATATAATACAAGGTGGGGGACCTCCAAGCCCCGGCTATCACCAGCTTTGCCCCTGATAGGATATAATACAAGGTGGGGGAACCTCCAAGCCCCAGCTATCTCCAGCTTTGCCCCTGATAGGATATAATACAAGGTGGGGGAACCTCCAAGCCCCAGCTATCACCAGCTTTGCCCCTGATAGGATATAATACAAAGTGGGGGGCCTCCAAGACCCAGCTATCACCAGCTTTGCCCCTGATAGGATATAATACAAGGTGGGGGACCTCCAAGCCCTAGATATCAACAGCTTTGCCCCTGATAGGATATAATACAAGGTGGGGGACCTCCAAGCCTCGGCTATCACCAGCTTTGCCCCTGATAGGATATAATACAAGGCGGGAGACCTCCAAGCCCCGGCTATCACCAGCTTTGCCCCTGATAGGATATAATACAAGGCGGGAGACCTCCAAGCCCCAGCTATCTCCAGCTTTGCCCCTGATAGGATATAATACAAGGTGGGGGAACCTCCAAGCCCCAGCTATCACCAGCTTTGCCCCTGATAGGATATAATACAAGGTGGGGGGCCTCCAAGACCCAGCTATCACCAGCTTTGCCCCTGATAGGATATAATACAAGGTGGGGGGCCTCCAAGACCCAGCTATCACCAGCTTTGCCCCTGATAGGATATAATACAAGGTGGGGGGACCTCCAAGCCCCGGCTATCACCAGCTTTGCCCCTGATAGGATATAATAGAAGGTGGGGGACCTCCAAGCCCCAGCTATCACCAGCTTTGCCCCTGATAGGATATAATACAAGGTGGGGGACCTCCAAGCCCCAGCTATCACCAGCTTTGCCCCTGATAGGATATAATACAAGGTGGGAGACCTCCAAGCCCCAGCTATCACCAGCTTTGCCCCTGATAGGATATAATACAAGGTGGAGAACCTCCAAGCCCCAGCTATCACCAGCTTTGCCCCTGATAGGATATAATACAAGGTGGGGGACCTCCAAGCCCCAGCTATCACCAGCTTTGCCCCTGATAGGATATAATACAAGGTGGAGAACCTCCAAGCCCCAGCTATCACCAGCTTTGCCCCTGATAGGATATAATACAAGGTGGGAGACCTCCAAGCCCCAGCTATCACCAGCTTTGCCCCCGATAGGATATCATACAAGGTGGGGGACCTCCAAGCCACAGCTATCACCAGCTTTGCCCCAGATAGGATATAATACAAGGTGGGGGACCTCCAAGCCCCAGCTATCACCAGCTTTGCCCCTGATAGGATATAATACAAGGTGGGAGACCTCCAAGCCCCAGCTATCACCAGCTTTGCCCCTGATAAGATATAATACAAGGTGGGGGACCTCCAAGCCCTAGATATCAACAGCTTTGCCCCTGATAGGATATAATACAAGGTGGGGGACCTCCAAGCCCCAGCTATCACCAGCTTTGCCCCTGATAGGATATAATACAAGGTGGGTGACCTCCAAGCCCCGGCTATCACCAGCTTTGCCCCTGATAGGATATAATACAAGGCGGGAGACCTCCAAGCCCCGGCTATCACCAGCTTTGCCCCTGATAGGATATAATACAAGGCGGGAGACCTCCAAGCCCCAGCTATCACCAGCTTTGCCCCTGATAGGATATAATACAAGGTGGGGGGCCTCCAAGACCCAGCTATCACCAGCTTTGCCCCTGATAGGATATAATACAAGGTGGGGGACCTCCAAGCCCCGGCTATCACCAGCTTTGCCCCGATAGGATATAATACAAGGTGGAAGTCCTCCAAGCCCCAGCTATCACCAGCTTTGCCCCTGATAGGATATAATACAAGGTGGGGGACCTCCAAGCCCCGGCTATCACCAGCTTTGCCCCTGATAGGATATAATACAAGGTGGGGGACCTCCAAGCCCTAGATATCAACAGCTTTGCCCCTGATAGGATATAATACAAGGTGGGGGACCTCCAAGCCCCGGCTATCACCAGCTTTGCCCCTGATAGGATATAATACAAGGCGGGAGACCTCCAAGCCCCAGCTATCTCCAGCTTTGCCCCTGATAGGATATAATACAAGGTGGAGAACCTCCAAGCCCCAGTTATCACCAGCTTTGCCCCTGATAGGATATAATACAAGGTGGGGGACCTCCAAGCCCCAGCTATCACCAGCTTTGCCCCTGATAGGATATAATACAAGGTGGGAGACCTCCAAGCCCCAGCTATCACCAGCTTTGCCCCTGATAGGATATAATACAAGGTGGGAGACCTCCAAGCCCCAGCTATCACCAGCTTTGCCCCTGATAGGATATAATACAAGGTGGGGGACCTCCAAGCCCCAGCTATCACCAGCTTTACCCCTGATAGGATATAATACAAGGTGGGGGACCTCCAAGCCCCAGCTATCACCAGCTTTGCCCCTGATAGGATATAATACAAGGTGGGGGACCTCCAAGCCCTAGATATCAACAGCTTTGCCCCTGATAGGATATAATACAAGGTGGGGGACCTCCAAGCCCCGGCTATCACCAGCTTTGCCCCTGATAGGATATGATACAAGGTGGGAGACCTCCAAGCCCCAGCTATCACCAGCTTTGCCCCTGATAGGATATAATACAAGGTGGGGGACCTCCAAGCCTCAGCTATCACCAGCTTTGCCCCTGATAGGATATAATACAAGGTGGGGACCTCCAAGCCCCAGCTATCACCAGCATTGCCCCTGATAGAATATAATACAAGGTGGGGGACCTCCAAGCCCCAGCTATCACCAGCTTTGCCCCAGATAGGATATAATACAAGGTGGGGGAACCTCCAAGCCCCAGCTATCACCAGCTTTGCCCCTGATAGGATATAATACAAGGTGGGGGGCCTCCAAGACCCAGCTATCACCAGCTTTGCCCCTGATAGGATATAATACAAGGTGGAGAACCTCCAAGCCCCAGCTATCACCAGCTTTGCCCCTGATAGGATATAATACAAGGTGGGGGACCTCCAAGCCCCAGCTATCACCAGCTTTGCCCCTGATAGGATATAATACAAGGTGGGGGACCTCCAAGCCCCAGCTATCACCAGCTTTGCCCCTGATAGGATATAATACAAGGTGGGGGACCTCCAAGCCCTAGATATCAACAGCTTTGCCCCTGATAGGATATAATACAAGGTGGGGGACCTCCAAGCCCCGGCTATCACCAGCTTTGCCCCTGATAGGATATAATACAAGGTGGGGGACCTCCAAGCCCCGGCTATCACCAGCTTTGCCCCTGATAGGATATAATACAAGGTGGGGGAACCTCCAAGCCCCAGCTATCTCCAGCTTTGCCCCTGATAGGATATAATACAAGGTGGGGGAACCTCCAAGCCCCGGCTATCACCAGCTTTGCCCCTGATAGGATATAATACAAGGTGGGGGGCCTCCAAGACCCAGCTATCACCAGCTTTGCCCCTGATAGGATATAATACAAGGTGGGGGACCTCCAAGACCCAGCTATCACCAGCTTTGCCCCTGATAGGATATAATACAAGGTGGGGGGCCTCCAAGCCCCAGCTATCTCCAGCTTTGCCCCTGATAGGATATAATACAAGGTGGGGGAACCTCCAAGCCCCGGCTATCACCAGCTTTGCCCCTGATAGGATATAATACAAGGTGGGGGGCCTCCAAGACCCAGCTATCACCAGCTTTGCCCCTGATAGGATATAATACAAAGTGGGGGGCCTCCAAGACCCAGCTATCACCAGCTTTGCCCCTGATAGGATATAATACAAGGTGGGGGACCTCCAAGCCCCGGCTATCACCAGCTTTGCCCCTGATAGGATATAATACAAGGTGGGGGACCTCCAAGCCCTAGATATCAACAGCTTTGCCCCTGATAGGATATAATACAAGGTGGGGGACCTCCAAGCCTCGGCTATCACCAGCTTTGCCCCTGATAGGATATAATACAAGGCGGGAGACCTCCAAGCCCCGGCTATCACCAGCTTTGCCCCTGATAGGATATAATACAAGGCGGGAGACCTCCAAGCCCCAGCTATCTCCAGCTTTGCCCCTTGACAGGATATAATACAAGGTGGGGGAACCTCCAAGCCCCAGCTATCACCAGCTTTGCCCCTGATAGGATATAATACAAGGTGGGGGGCCTCCAAGACCCAGCTATCACCAGCTTTGCCCCTGATAGGATATAATACAAGGTGGGGGACCTCCAAGCCCCGGCTATCACCAGCTTTGCCCCTGATAGGATATAATAGAAGGTGGGGGGCCTCCAAGACCCAGCTATCACCAGCTTTGCCCCTGATAGGATATAATACAAGGTGGGGGGACCTCCAAGCCCCGGCTATCACCAGCTTTGCCCCTGATAGGATATAATAGAAGGTGGGGGAGCTCCAAGCCCCAGCTATCACCAGCTTTGCCCCTGATAGGATATAATACAAGGTGGGGGACCTCCAAGCCCCAGCTATCACCAGCTTTGCCCCTGATAGGATATAATACAAGGTGGGGGACCTCCGAGCCCCAGCTATCACCAGCTTTGCCCCTGATAGGATATGATACAAGGTGGGGGACCTCCAAGCCCCAGCTATCACCAGCTTTGCCCCTGATAGGATATAATACAAGGTGGGGGACCTCCAAGCCCCAGCTATCACCAGCTTTGCCCCTGATAGGATATAATACAAGGTGGAGAACCTCCAAGCCCCAGCTATCACCAGCTTTGCCCCTGATAGGATATAATACAAGGTGGGAGACCTCCAAGCCCCAGCTATCACCAGCTTTGCCCCCGATAGGATATCATACAAGGTGGGGGACCTCCAAGCCACAGCTATCACCAGCTTTGCCCCAGATAGGATATAATACAAGGTGGGGGACCTCCAAGCCCCAGCTATCACCAGCTTTGCCCCTGATAGGATATAATACAAGGTGGGAGACCTCCAAGCCCCAGCTATCACCAGCTTTGCCCCTGATAAGATATAATACAAGGTGGGGGACCTCCAAGCCCTAGATATCAACAGCTTTGCCCCTGATAGGATATAATACAAGGTGGGGGACCTCCAAGCCCCAGCTATCACCAGCTTTGCCCCTGATAGGATATAATACAAGGTGGGTGACCTCCAAGCCCCGGCTATCACCAGCTTTGCCCCTGATAGGATATAATACAAGGCGGGAGACCTCCAAGCCCCGGCTATCACCAGCTTTGCCCCTGATAGGATATAATACAAGGCGGGAGACCTCCAAGCCCCAGCTATCACCAGCTTTGCCCCTGATAGGATATAATACAAGGTGGGGGGCCTCCAAGACCCAGCTATCACCAGCTTTGCCCCTGATAGGATATAATACAAGGTGGGGGACCTCCAAGCCCCGGCTGTCACCAGCTTTGCCCCGATAGGATATAATACAAGGTGGAAGTCCTCCAAGCCCCAGCTATCACCAGCTTTGCCCCTGATAGGATATAATACAAGGTGGGGGACCTCCAAGCCCCGGCTATCACCAGCTTTGCCCCTGATAGGATATAATACAAGGTGGGGGACCTCCAAGCCCTAGATATCAACAGCTTTGCCCCTGATAGGATATAATACAAGGTGGGGGACCTCCAAGCCCCGGCTATCACCAGCTTTGCCCCTGATAGGATATAATACAAGGCGGGAGACCTCCAAGCCCCAGCTATCTCCAGCTTTGCCCCTGATAGGATATAATACAAGGTGGAGAACCTCCAAGCCCCAGTTATCACCAGCTTTGCCCCTGATAGGATATAATACAAGGTGGGGGACCTCCAACCCCAGCTATCACCAGCTTTGCCCCTGATAGGATATAATACAAGGTGGGAGACCTCCAAGCCCCAGCTATCACCAGCTTTGCCCCTGATAGGATATAATACAAGGTGGGAGACCTCCAAGCCCCAGCTATCACCAGCTTTGCCCCTGATAGGATATAATACAAGGTGGGGGACCTCCAAGCCCCGGCTATCACCAGCTTTGCCCCTGATAGGATATAATACAAGGTGGGGGACCTCCAAGCCCTAGATATCAACAGCTTTGCCCCTGATAGGATATAATAAAAGGCGGGAGACCTCCAAGCCCCAGCTATCTCCAGCTTTGCCCCTGATAGGATATAATACAAGGTGGGGGACCTCCAAGCCCCGGCTATCACCAGCTTTGCCCCTGATAGGATATAATACAAGGTGGGGGACCCCCAAGCCCCGGCTATCACCAGCTTTGCCCCTGATAGGATATAATACAAGGTGGGGGACCTCCAAGCCCTAGATATCAACAGCTTTGCCCCTGATAGGATATAATACAAGGCGGGAGACCTCCAAGCCCCAGCTATCACCAGCTTTGCCTCTGATAGGATATAATACAAGGTGGGGGACCTACAAGCCACAGCTATCACCAGCTTTGCCCCTGATAGGATATAATACAAGGTGGGGGACCCCCAAGCCCCAGCTATCACCAGCTTTGCCCCTGATAGGATATAATACAAGGTGGGGGACCTCCAAGTCCCAGCTATCACCAGCTTTGCCCCTGATAGGATATAATACAAGGTGGGGGACCCCCAAGCCCCAGCTATCACCAGCTTTGCCCCTGATAGGATATAATACAAGGTGGGAGACCTCCAAGCCCCAGCTATCACAACCTTTGCCCCTGATAGGATATAATACAAGGTGGGGGACCTCCAAGCCCCAACTATCACCAGCTTTGCCCCTGATGGGATATAATACAAGGTGGGGGACCTCCGAGCCCCAGCTATCACCAGCTTTGCCCCTGATAGGATATGATACAAGGTGGGGGACCTCCAAGCCCCAGCTATCACCAGCTTTGCCCCTGATAGGATATAATACAAGGTGGGGGACCTCCAAGCCTCAGCTATCACCAGCTTTGCCCCTGATAGGATATAATACAAGGTGGGGACCTCCAAGCCCCAGCTATCACCAGCATTGCCCCTGATAGAATATAATACAAGGTGGGGGACCTCCAAGCCCCAGCTATCACCAGCTTTGCCCCAGATAGGATATAATACAAGGTGGGGGACCTCCAAGCCCCGGCTATCACCAGCTTTGCCCCTGATAGGATATAATACAAGGTGGGGGACCTCCAAGCCCCGGCTATCACCAGCTTTGCCCCTGATAGGATATAATACAAGGTGGGGGACCTCCAAGCCTCAGCTATCACCAGCTGTGCCCCTGATAGGATATAATACAAGGCGGGGGACCTCCAAGCCCCAGCTATCACCAGCTTTGCCTCTGATAGGATATAATACAAGGTGGGGGACCTCCAAGCCCCAGCTATCACCAGCTTTGCCCCTGATAGGATATAATACAAGGTGGGAGACCTCCAAGCCCCGGCTATCACCAGCATTGCCCCCGATAGGATATAATACAAGGTGGGAGACCTCCAAGCCCCAGCTATCACCAGCTTTGCCCCTGATAGGATATAATACAAGGTGGGGGACCTCCAAGCCCCAGCTATCACCAGCTTTGCCCCTGATAGGATATAATACAAGGTGGGGGACCTCCAAGCCCCAGCTATCACCAGCTTTGCCCCTGATAGGATATAATACAAGGTGGGAGACCTCCAAGCCCCAGCTATCACCAGCTTTGCCCCGATAGGATATAATACAAGGTGGGGGACCTCCAATCCCTGGAGACTTGGCAAAGGTAAGTTGTCGGGGGTCTGCTGACGCATTTCGGACCATACCTGGTCCTTAGTCATAGCGTGCAGAGCATCTACTTCACACTTGGCAGCTATGCTTTTTATGCTTAGACACATAACAATAGTTGTGGCTGGAGTTGGGCCTCACCTGTCACCTGGTCCTCAGCGGAGCTCGAGTGGCGCAGCTTTTCCGGTGGGTCCCGAGGATCAAAAGGGTGAGGGGGATAAGCGCGCCCATCCGAGCCATTTCCAGCCGAGGAAGCACAAAGCCAGATATTCTCCTCCTTCTGTTTTCCTGGGACGAGGCAGATATAAAAATTCTGAGTACTGCCGAGTAATCCCGTGGAATGGCCAAGGTGCCCAGGTGCTTAATTTCAGCTCTGGCGGTAAATGCGGTGGTGCCTCTCGATGCATTTGCGGCGATAACGCGCACATTTACATTCTCGGCACAGAGACGGGCCTCACTCCCGGGCTCTAAAGAGTAACAATCATCCCTAATCTTCCAATAAAAAGCCGGCAATGGCGGCTTCCCGGCGAGCTGGGGGTTTGTGGGGGCTTTTATTACGGCAATTTATGGTTTTGTGATTTCAATCCTACAAATTTACAAACAGGAAGCGGGGCGGAGGGGGGGGGGGGGGCGGCAGTCACAACATCTCACCCGCAAATGGAGATGGAGAGCTCGCAAAAAAAAAAATGTTTACCAGCCGAGACACCGCCTGCATGGATCACCGCATAGATCACCGCATGGATCACAGCTTGGGTCACTGCATGGATCACCACATTAATCACGGCATGGAACCCCGCATGGATCACCACATTAATCACCGCATGGGTCACCGCATAGATCACCGCATGGATCACAGCTTGGGTCACTGCATGGATCACCACATTAATCACTGCATGGATCACCGCATGGATCACTGCATGGGTCACCGCATAGATCACCGCATGGATCACCGCATGAATCACCGCATGGATCACCGCATGGATCACCACATGGATCACCACATGGATCACCACATGGATCACCACATGGATCACCACATGGATCACCACATGGATCACCACATGGATCACCGCATGAATCACAGCTTGGGTCACTGCATGGATCACCACATTAATCACGGCATGGAACCCCGCATGGATCACCACATGAGTCACCGCATGGATCACCGCATGGGTCACCGCATGGATCACCACTTTAATCACTGCATGGGTCACCGCATGGATCACCGCATGGATCACTGCATTAATCACAGCATGGAACCCCGCATGGATCACCACATGAGTCACCGCATGGATCACCGCATGGGTCACCGCATGGATCACAGCATGGATCACCGCATGGATCACCACTTGGATTGCCGAATGGATCATAGCATGGGTCACCGCATGGATCACTGCATGAGTCACCGCATGGGTCACCGCATGGATCACCACTTGGATTGCCGCATGGATCATAGCATGGATCACCACTTGGATCACAGCATGGATCACCGCATGGATCACCACTTGGATCACAGCATGGATCACCACTTGGATCACCGCATGCATTACCGCTTGGATCCCCGCATGGATCACTGCATGGGTCACCACATGGATCACTGCATGGATCATAGCATGGATCACCGCATGGATCACAGCTTGGGTCACTGCATGGATCACCACATTAATCACTGCATGGATCACTGCATGGGTCACTGCATGGATCACCACATTAATCACTGCATGGGTCACCGCATGAATCACCGCATGGATCACCGCATGGGTCACCGCATGGATCACCGCATGGATCACCACTTGGATCACAGCATGGATCACCACATGGATCACCGCATGAGTCACCGCATGCATTACCGCTTGGATCCCCGCATGGATCACTGCATGGGTCACCACATGGATCACTGCATGGATCATAGCATGGATCACCGCATGGATCACAGCTTGGGTCACTGCATGGATCACCACATTAATCACTGCATGGGTCACCGCATGAATCACCGCATGGATCACCGCATGGGTCACCGCATGGGTCACCGCATAGATCACCACATGGATCACAGCTTGGGTCACTGCATGGATCACTGCATGGATCACCACATTAATCACGGCATGGAACCCCGCATGGATCACCGCATGGGTCACCGCATGGATCACTGCATGAGTCACCGCATGGATCACCACTTGGATTGCCGCATGGATCATAGCATGGATCACCACATTAATCACTGCATGGGTCACTGCATGGATCACCGCATGGATCACCACTTTAATCACTGCATGGATCACCGCATGGATCACCGCATGGGTCACCGCATGGATCACCGCATGGATCACCGCATGGATCACCGCATGGATCACCGCATGGATCACCACTTTAATCACTGCATGGATCACCGCATGGATCACCGCATGGATCACCACTTTAATCACTGCATGGGTCACCGCATGGATCACCACTTTAATCACTGCATGGATCACCGCATGGATCACCGCATGGGTCACCGCATGGATCACCGCATGGATCACCGCATGGATCACCGCATGGATCACCACTTTAATCACTGCATGGATCACCGCATGGATCACCGCATGGATCACCACTTTAATCACTGCATGGGTCACCGCATGGATCACCACTTTAATCACTGCATGGATCACCGCATGGATCACCGCATGGATCACCACTTTAATCACTGCATGGGTCACCGCATGGATCACCGCATGGGTCACTGCATTAATCACAGCATGGAACCCCGCATGGATCACCACATGAGTCACCGCATGGATCACCGCATGGGTCACCGCATGGATCACAGCATGGATCACCACTTGGATTGCCGAATGGATCACCGCATGGATCACCGCATGGGTCACCGCATGGATCACCGCATGGATCACCGCATGGGTCACCGCATGGATCACCGCATGGATCACCACTTGGATTGCCGAATGGATCACCGCATGGATCACCACATGAGTCACCGCATGGATCACCGCATGGGTCACCGCATGGATCACCGCATGGATCACCACTTGGATTGCCGAATGGATCACCGCATGGATCACCGCATGGGTCACCGCATGGATCACCGTATGGATCACCGCATGGATCACCGCATGGGTCACCGCATGGATCACCACTTGGATTGCCGCATGGATCATAGCATGGATCACCGCATGGATCACCGCATGGGTCACCGCATGGATCACCGCATGGATCACCACTTGGATTGCCGCATGGATCACCGCTTGGATCACAGCATGGATCACCACATGGATCACCGCATGGATCACTGCATGGATCACTGTATGGAGCACCGCATGGATCACTGCATGGATCATAGCATGGATCACCGCATGGATCATAGCATGGATCACCGCATGGATCACCGCATGGATCATCGCATGGGTCACCACATGGATCACAGAATGGATCACCCCATGGACCTCGCATGGGTCACCAATTGGATGGCGGCATGGATCACCGCATTAGTCACTGCATGAGTCACCGCATGGATCACCACATGGATCACCACATGAGTCACTGCATGGATCACCACATGGATCACTGTGTGGATCACCACATGGATCACTGCATGAATCACCGCATGGATCACCACATGGATCACCACATGGATCACCGCATGGATCACTGTATGGTACCGCATGGATCACCACATGGATCACAGAATGGATCACTGCATGGATCACTGCATGGATCACCACATGGATCACTGCATGGATCATAGCATGGATCACCGCATGGATCACCACATGGATCACAGAATGGATCACTGCATGGATCACTGCATGGATCACCACATGGATCGCTGCATGGATCACCACATGGATCACCACATGGATCACTGCATGGATCACCACATGGATCACCACATGGATCACCACATGGATCACTGCATGGATCACCGCATGGATCACTGTGTGGATCACCACATGGATCACCGCATGGATCACTGCATGGATCACCACATGGATCACTGTGTGGATCACCACATGGATCACCACATGGATCACCACATGGATCACCACATGGATCACCACATGGATCACCACATGGATCACTGTGTGGATCACCACATGGATCACCACATGGATCACCACATGGATCACTGCATGGATCACCGCATGGATCACTGTGTGGATCACCACATGGATCACCGCATGGATCACTGCATGGATCACCACATGGATCACCACATGGATCACTGCATGGATCACCGCATGGATCACTGTGTGGATCACCACATGGATCACTGCATGGATCACCACATGGATCACCACATGGATCACCACATGGATCACTGCATGGATCACCGCATGGATCACTGTGTGGATCACCACATGGATCACCGCATGGATCACTGCATGGATCACCACATGGATCACTGTGTGGATCACCACATGGATCACCACATGGATCACCACATGGATCACCACATGGATCACCACATGGATCACCACATGGATCACCACATGGATCACTGTGTGGATCACCACATGGATCACCGCATGGATCACTGCTTGGATCACTGTATGGAGCACCGCATGGATCACTGCATGGGTCACCACATGGATCACTGCATGGATCACCGCATGGATCACTGCATGGATCATCGCATGGGTCACCACATGGATCACAGAATGGATCACTGCATGGATCACCACATGGATCGCTGCATGGATCACCACATGGATCACTGTGTGGATCACCACATGGATCACCGCATGGATCACTGCATGGATCACCACATGGATCACTGTGTGGATCACTGCATGGATCACTGCATGGATCATCGCATGGGTCACCACATGGATCACCACATGGATCACTGCATGGATCACCACATGGATCATAGCATGGATCACCGCATGGATCACTGCATGGATCATCGCATGGGTCACCACATGGATCACCACATGGATCACTGCATGGATCACCACATGGATCACTGTGTGGATCACCACATGGATCACCGCATGGATCACCGCATGGATCACCACATGGATCGCTGTGTGGATCACCACATGGATCACCGCATGGATCACTGCATGGATCACTGCATGGATCACCACATGGATCACTGTGTGGATCACCACATGGATCACCACATGGATCACCGCATGGATCACTACATGGATCACCGCATGGATCACTGCATGGATCACCACATGGATCGCTGCATGGATCACCGCATGGATCGCTGCATGGATCACCACATGGATCACCGCATGGATCACCACATGGATCACCGCATGGATCACTGCATGGATCACCGCATGGATCACTGCATGGATCACCGCATGGATCGCTGCATGGATCGCTGCATGGATCGCTGCATGGATCACCGCATGGATCACTGCATGGATCACCACATGGATCGCTGCATGGATCACCGCATGGATCGCTGCATGGATCACCACATGGATCGCTGCATGGATCACCGCATGGATCACTGCATGGATCACCGCATGGATCACTGCATGGATCACCACATGGATCGCTGCATGGATCACCACATGGATCGCTGCATGGATCGCTGCATGGATCGTTGCATGGATCGCTGCATGGATCACCGCATGGATCACTGCATGGATCACCACATGGATCGCTGCATGGATCACCGCATGGATCGCTGCATGGATCGCTGCATGGATCACTGCATGGATCACCGCATGGATCGCTGCATGGATCGCTGCATGGATCACCACATGGATCGCTGCATGGATCACCGCATGGATCACTGCATGGATCACCGCATGGATCACTGCATGGATCACCACATGGATCGCTGCATGGATCACCGCATGGATCACTGCATGGATCACCACATGGATCACCGCATGGATCGCTGCATGGATCACCACATGGATCGCTGCATGGATCACCACATGGATCACCGCATGGATCACCACATGGATCGCTGCATGGATCACCGCATGGATCACCACATGGATCACCGCATGGATCACTGCATGGATCACCACATGGATCGCTGCATGGATCACCACATGGATCACCGCATGGATCACCACATGGATCACCGCATGGATCACTGCATGGATCACCACATGGATCGCTGCATGGATCACCGCATGGATCGCTGCATGGATCACCACATGGATCACCGCATGGATCACCACATGGATCACCGCATGGATCACTGCATGGATCACCGCATGGATCACTGCATGGATCACCGCATGGATCGCTGCATGGATCGCTGCATGGATCGCTGCATGGATCACCGCATGGATCACTGCATGGATCACCACATGGATCGCTGCATGGATCACCGCATGGATCGCTGCATGGATCACCACATGGATCGCTGCATGGATCACCGCATGGATCACTGCATGGATCACCGCATGGATCACTGCATGGATCACCACATGGATCGCTGCATGGATCACCACATGGATCGCTGCATGGATCGCTGCATGGATCGTTGCATGGATCGCTGCATGGATCACCGCATGGATCACTGCATGGATCACCACATGGATCGCTGCATGGATCACCGCATGGATCGCTGCATGGATCGCTGCATGGATCACTGCATGGATCACCGCATGGATCGCTGCATGGATCGCTGCATGGATCACCACATGGATCGCTGCATGGATCACCGCATGGATCACTGCATGGATCACCGCATGGATCACTGCATGGATCACCACATGGATCGCTGCATGGATCACCGCATGGATCACTGCATGGATCACCACATGGATCACCGCATGGATCGCTGCATGGATCACCACATGGATCGCTGCATGGATCACCACATGGATCACCGCATGGATCACCACATGGATCGCTGCATGGATCACCGCATGGATCACCACATGGATCACCGCATGGATCACTGCATGGATCACCACATGGATCGCTGCATGGATCACCACATGGATCACCGCATGGATCACCACATGGATCGCTGCATGGATCACCACATGGATCACCGCATGGATCACCACATGGATCGCTGCATGGATCACCACATGGATCACCGCATGGATCACCACATGGATCGCTGCATGGATCACCACATGGATCACCACATGGATCACCGCATGGATCACCACATGGATTACCAATTGGATTGCCACATGGATCACCACATGGATCGCTGCATGGATCACCACATGGATCACCGCATGGATCACCACATGGATTACCAATTGGATCACCACATGGATCACTGCATGGATCACCACATGGATCGCTGCATGGATCACCACATGGATCACCGCATGGATCACCACATGGATTACCAATTGGATCACCACATGGATCACTGCATGGATCACCACATGGATCGCTGCATGGATCACCACATGGATCACCGCATGGATCACCACATGGATTACCAATTGGATCACCACATGGATCACTGCATGGATCACCACATGGATTGCCACATGGATCACCGCATGGGTCACCACATGGATCACTGCTTGGATCGCTGCATAGTTCACCGCGTGGGTCACCGCATGGATCGTCACATGGATCACTGCATGGCGGCTATTCTAGGGTAATTAAAATGGAAGTTTAATCAAAAAATGCCCCCCCACTCTGCCACCCTACCCTGGCGCTGAGGCAGGAAGGGGTGTTAGAAAATAAAGACACCTTACCTTATCCAGGGGCCGCGTCACTCTCCCGGTCCCAGTGCGTCTGCCACATAAAAAGCACAAAGCCACAATCAATAAACAATGTATTGGCCTATTTAAAGTGTCTCTAATGTTGTAACAGTTACATTCTATCTCCTATCCATCAATCAATGAGGGGGTGTGGCTTCATCCATCAATCAATGAGGGGGTGTGTCTTCATCCATCAATCAATGAGGGGGTGTGTCTTCATCCATCAATCAATGAGGGTGTGTGTCTTCATCCATCAATCAATGAGGGGGCGTGGCTTCATCCATCAATCAATGAGGGGGTGTGTCTTCATCCATCAATCAATGAGGGGGTGTGGCTTCATTTACATATTGTGCCTCTTTGATTTATTTGCCTATTCAAAGTGTTTCTATTGTTGTAACTGAGGAGGTGTCTCGTTGCGTCGGAGGACGAAGAGCTGTGTGTTCTAGGGGAGGGAGGTGGAGGGATGCCCCTCATTGCCTGTAATGAAGGGATGCTGCTTACTGTCTGTAATGGGGGGGTTTAGCTCACCATTTGGTTCAGAATATTTTTTTTTTTTATTTTTATCCTCTAATCCCCGGGTGCGTCTTATTTATGATATGACATTAGGATACTATACTGGGCCAGGAACAGTACAGCAGGGTGGGTGGGCCCCAGAAAGTCCTGGGCTGTTTTTTAACCCCAGTCTGCTCCTGGTTGGGGGCTTTCCTGCATGTGTGTGGGGAGGTTTGTCTATATTATTATTAATACTATGTCATTCTTAGGTGGTGTTTCCCTTTAAGGGCGTGGCTGGGGGGGCGTGGTTTAATTGCAAAAGAATTTCCTGCACTTGTCCCGCTTTCCCAAAAGTTGTGAGGTATGTGCACGCTCCCCTTATACTCGTCAATCATATCCTGTTGCCCCCTGTCAAGCTTTTTCTTGGGGTCAGGCTTAAAATTTACATATACTGTATAAAATACATAATAAATAAAATAAATCAAATAACTGCAATTAATATTTATTCCCTTAAAATGAAGTTTAGTCAAAATGTTAGAAATAAAAAGACACCTTACCTTATCCACAGGCCACTGCTCTCCCTGCGCTCTGACCCTGGGAGCCGCCATCTTGCATGAAACGCAGAGCTCCGTGCACGCTTCCGCCTGCCCCATACCTCCCGACTTTTCAGTGTGGGAAAGGGGGACAATTGTTAAATGAAGCCACGCCCCCTCATTGAGGGAAGGAGGAAGCCACGCCCCTCATTGCTGGATGATGAAGCCACGCCCCCTCGTTGAGGGATGGATGAAGCCACGCCCCTCATTGATGGATGATGAAGCCACGCCCCCTCATTGAGGGATGTATAGCCACACCCCCTCATTGATGGGTGATGAAGCCGCACCCCCCATTAAGGGATGACTGAAGCCACGCCCCCTCATTGAGGGATGGATAAAGCCACGCCCCCTCATTGAGGGATGGATAGGAGATACACTGTAACAGTTACAACAATAGAAACACTTTGAATAGGAAATGAATCATTTATTGCTGCAGATCTGCATGTTACACCTCAAAGAGGGACAATATGTAAATGAAGCCACGCCCACTCGTTGAGGGTTGTGTGAAGCCACGCCCCCTCATTGAGGGATGGATGAAGCCACGCCCCCATATTGGGGGATGGATAGGAGATACACTGTAACAGTTACAATAATAGAAACACTTTGAATAGGAAATGAATCATTTATTGCTGCAGATCTGCATGTTACACCTCAAAGAGGGACAATATGTAAATGAAGCCACGCCCACTCGTTGAGGGTTGTGTGAAGCCACGCCCCCTCATTGAGGGATGGATGAAGCCACACCCCTCATTGATGGATGATGAAGCCACGCCCCCTCATTGAGGGATGTATAGCCACACCCCCTCATTGATGGGTGATGAAGCCGCACCCCCCATTAAGGGATGACTGAAGCCACGCCCCCTCATTGAGGGATGGATAAAGCCATGCCCCCTCATTAAGGGATGGATAGGAGATACATTGTAACAGTTACAACAATAGAAACACTTTGAACAGGAAATGAATCACTTATTGCTGCAGATCCGCATGTTACACCTCAGAGACGGACGTGTCGCTGACCCCGGTTGGACGCCGCTGTGTTTGTTTGCTGCAGGATGAAAGTTGGGTTAAACTCTTAACAGTGCTTCAGTTTTTATTTCTGCCAATAAGGTTTTTTTATCGGTTTGCCGTTGACACCGGGCGAATCATTAGGACTAAAAAATAAAAATAAAAAATCCCGGAGAACAAATAAAGATCTAAACATAAAAAGAATAAAGCAGCGCGATTTCTGCTCTCCTCCACAATACGCGGCCGCCGCTTTATGGCGCCGTATCGCTTTATGTCTCCGCCGTAAATCCCCCGGCGCACTCCCTGACTTCCAGTCATGTCATGTGACCACGAGAAGCCGGCTTTGCAGCCATTCGAAGTTGCCAATAATTTGGGTGAAGGAAACCAAAAACCGAGGGACATCCATTGGCAACGGCGGGTGTAATAAGAGGGACCGCGCCGCTGCATGGCTGTACTAGTGAACCACGGCCTGGCACAGCGACTACTAGCGGGCGCTCTGAAATGCCTCGCTACAGACGCTCATCTGGCGCTACCTGGCGCTAGTGATGAATCAGCCTGTAAGTTTACAAGTTTTCAGCCCCCAGGCACAGAAGCGTTATGCCAGTATTGTGGGATGCCACGAATTAGCTATATATAGTTCAGGTCGGTGATGAAGACCCTCAAAGCGGCCCCTGGGACCTGGTAACCCTGTGTGCCAGTCCGAGCCTGATGGAGGTGCCAGTCACTTGCGATCATGGCTGGGTGGCATGAGATTCCATCTAGAGATCAGGAATGTTCCGGAGCCCTGGGGTAGGTAGGAGCAGGGCAGGTCAGCACTGGGCATGCCCGGGCAGGTGCCAGGGAGGGCCCACCTCATAATCTACCCTGGGCAGCCCCTATGCAGGATGCAGGGCCATGCTATAACCAGGACTAAGGACTGTCAGCTTTTCTGTCTCCTTTTTTTCTTCTTTCCTTCTATTACATTATTACTATTATTAGTATTTATATTATTATATATTATTACATTAATATATATATATATATATATATATATATATATATATATCTTAAATTAAAAATATTTAATATAAATATTAATAATATATAAATCTATTGAATAATATATATATATTTGTGTGTGTATATATTTACATATCTGTATATATATATATATATATATATATATATATATATATATATATATACATATGTGTGTGTGTGTGTGTATATATATATATATATATATATATATATATATATATATATATATTATTTTGACTATCCTGGGTTTTGGTCCTTGCCCCCGGGGCACCCCAATCGGAGAATCCCCACTGTGTGAACCCACCTAGGTCACCTGATTTCACTCACCCTTCCCCCATCCCACTGCACATCCGCTCCCGCTCCTTCGTCTAAGGCTGCAATTCTTTTTTCTCTGCAGGCGATGTTTCCGCGTGCTCGTCGTTCGGCGGACGGTCATCTGCGATTCCCACTGCAGGCCTGTAAATGTCAGCTCCCGCTGGCGGCCGGGCGGGACGGGCTTCGGATCATTTTCTGATGGAATTGTATTGCTAATTCATTTACAATTAGTGATCAGTTCTATGTGCTAAATACAAAATATTGGAATATCAATGGCTAATATTTATTTATAGTATCGTTGGTTCCACCTGAAGGTAACATAACTATTTATAACTGATTATTTCTACATTTATTTGTTACATTTATAAACATTTTTATCATTATCATTGTTTTATTATTTTTATTTATATATTTAATATTATGTATTTATTTATTTTATTGCATTATCATTGTTTTATCGTTATCATTATTTTTATATATTATTATTTTTTTATATTATTTATATTTATTATTTTTATTTATATATGTTATTATTATTATTATTATTATTATTATTATTATTATTATTATTATTATTATTGTATTTATTTTATTGCTTTATCATTGTGTTATTATTAGCATTGTTTTATTATTTTTATTTATATATGTATTTATTATTAAATATTATTATTATTATTATTATTATTATTATTATTAATAATTTATTTTATTGCTTTATCATTGTGTTATTATTAGCATTGTTTTATTATTTTTATGTATATATGTATTTATTATTAAATATTATTATTATTATTATTATTATTATTATTATTATTATTATTATTATTATTATATTATGTGTAGTATTATTTTTTTTTATTGCATTATCATTGTTTTATCATTATCATTCTTACATTTAATAACATTTGTTACATTTATTTGTTTACTTTTACATAACTGTTTATTTCTAAATTTAAAGTGGACCAAAACCCAGTATTTTGACAATCTTGGGTGTTGGTCCTTCCCCTGGGCACCTCGGTCGGGGATGCCCCGCTGTGTGAAACCCCCAGATCACCTGATCTCACTCACCCTTCCCCGGTCTTGTGGCACATGCGCGGCCTCTCGTCCAATCAGCGTGCTCGGATCGGCTCCCGCCCCCTCGTCTGAGGCTTTTTTTCCCCCGATGTTCCCGCGTGCTCGGCGCTCGGCGGACGTTCATCGGCGATTCCCGCTGCAGCCTGTAAATGTCAGCGCCAGGCTCCCGCGGCCGGGCGGGTTCGGGCTTTGTATCATTTTCTGGTGAAATGGATTATTGCGGCCCCCGTTCCAGGCGCTGCTTTGCATTTGAAGGCCCTTATTTAACAAGGAATAGCGCCAGGTAGCGACGGGTGAGCGGCCGGTAATGACGGGCCCCGCCACGAGAACGCCGGCTCCCCTCCGCAATCACACATTTATCAAGCCGATCCTGCTTAGCGACTGAGATAGCGCCATATAGCGACTCATTCATCATTATTCCAGCCTCAGCCCACAGCGCCAGCGTCCGACCTTGAACAGCGACAGGTATGACCTCTCGCTACCTGGCGCTCTCCAATGCATTTCAATGGAACAATCTTTAAATATTCATAATTGTTATTAATGTTTTTTTTTTTTTTTTTTTTTACATGTGAAAAATTCTGTGACCACTTCTGCAATGTTAGATAATTTTTTTAAGGTAAAAAAAAAAAATTGTGCAGAATTGATATTAAAGGTCTGATATTAATGTATTCATATTACAAAATGTTTTTATAAACTTGTTTTTTTTTTTTTCAAAAAATATGGTTGTTTGGGGGTTAAAAAACTACTTTTAACCCATCGCCGCCAGCGCTCTGGGGTTTAAACATGCATTTCACAGCGCCAGAATTTTTTGAGCGTGATTTGTTAATGAATATGGTGGGAGCCGGTCGCTAGGGCCGTTCGCTGTCAGGCGCTCCCATACAGCGCGGAACCTGTCAAACAGCGACTCCTAACCCCGTATTCAACATTACCGCACACCGACTGAGTCGCTATCAACAACCGAACAATGGCCAAGCACAGTGAATACTAGCGGGCGCTGTGAAAATAACGCTACTGTCGCTCATCTGTCGCTACCTGGCGCTATTAATGAATCGGCCTCAAAGTGACTTTGGGCCTTATTCATGAAGCTCTAGCGCCAGGTAGCGCCAGGTAGCGACATGTAGCGACAAGTGAACGCCGCAAATGGCAGGAATTACACATTTATGAAGCCGAATCTGGTGAGCGACTGGAACAGCGCCATGTAGCGTCCGATTCATCATTATCCCAGGCTCAGCGTACAGCGCCGGCGTTCAGCCTTGCAGAGCGCCACATCTTACCTGTCGCTACCTGGCGTCTCCCATACATTTCTATGGACGATCCTTAAATCTCTTTCCTGATCCCAATTTTTTTTTTTTTTTTTTTTAAACTCAAATCTTTCGACATATTTCCTGAGCGAGAAAACAACATTATTGAAAACTTTTTGTATTAATAATATATTTATGTAGAATTGTCCTGACATGTCTGGTATTAAAGTGTTACAATGTTATAACAATGTCATCCATGTGTTTTCGCTGGTGGATACATGTTCAGAAACAGACTTTAATCACGCAGCCTCCGGCGCTCTGGGCTACAACTACATGATTTTGAGCGCCGGCGCTGTTTGAGGCTGTTTTTTTTGATGAATGTGGTGTGAGTCGGTCGCACAGAGCTGGTGCTACCGTTCGCTCCCATACAGTAGGCTGTGAATCACATAACGTATTCATCAATGCCGGCCAGCTCTGAAGCGACGAACCACGGGCGAGCACAGCGACTACTAGCGGGCGCTCTGAAATCCGCGCTACGGACGCTCATCTGGCGCTAGTAATGAATCACGTTCATCTGCGATTCCCGCTGCAGCCTGTAAATGTCAGCGCCACGCTCCCGCGGCCGGGCCGCGTTTCGTATCGTTTTCTGGCGAAATGGATGATTGCGGCGCCCCCCCCCCTCCCCCCCTCCCCCCCGTTTCCAGGCGCTGCTTTGCATTTAAAACGACTAATAGTCTGATATGTCATTTTTCCATTTCACCAAATGCAATGTCTCACTCGTGAGCGGCGGCGGCAGCGGCGGCGGCAGCGGTGTGCGCGGCGGGGGAGAGGGGGAGCGCGCACTTTCTGCTCTCGCCAAGGAAAACGCTACAGGAGGCGACAAAAACACCGGGATAAAATGTCACCGACACGAGTCGCGGGTCACCGCTCCCCACCCGGGCGACTTTTGGGGCGTGCGAGGTGTGCGGTCGCGCAGGGCGCCATACTGACCTCACTATAAGGGGGGCGCCAGGAGCTCTCAGCTCTCTAACATCCCCTCCCATCTCTTTCCTTTCTTTTTTGCACATTTATTCAGACTTCCACATTATCCTTTTCCTTCTTGTATTTCCCTTTCTACTTCTTTCTCTTTTATTTCAAGATCCCTCCATTTTCCTCTCTTTTACCCCCCTTTTCTAGTTTCCTTATTCTGTCACCTTCCACCCTTCTGCCTCTCTTTTCAGCTTGTTTATATCTTCCACTTTTTTTTTACATTCCCTCAATTTCTCTTTTCCACTTTCTTTCCATCATCTCTTTTTCTTTCTTTTCTATAATTTTCTTTCTATTTTCTTCTTTCGCTCTTTTTCTTTTTTATTTTCTTTCTTTCTTTCTCTCCCATTCTTTCCTTTTCTTTCTTTCTCTAGTTTCCTCTCTTTCTTTCCATTATCTCTCATTCTCTTTCTTTCTTTCTTTCTTTCTTTCTTTCTTTCTTTCGTTCTGTGTTTCTTTCTCCCCCCTCTTTCTTTCCATCATCTATCATTCTTTCTTTTTCGTCTTCCTTTCTTTCTTCCCCCCTCTTTCTTTCCATCATCTATCTTTCTTTCTTTCTCTCCCACTCTTTCCTTTTCTTTCTTTCTCTAGTTTCCTCTCTTTCTTTCTTTCCATTATCCATCATTCTTTTTCTTTCTTTCTTTCCTTCTCTCTTTCTTTCTCCCCCTCTTTCTTTCCATCATCTATCATTCTTTCTTTCTTTCTTTATTTATTTCTCACCCACTCTTTCTTTGCATCATCTATCATTCTTTCTTTTTCGTCTTCCTTTCTTTCTTCCCCCCTCTTTCTTTCCATCATCTTTCTTTCTTTCTTTCTTTCTTTCTCACCCACTCTTTCTTTCCATCATCTATCATTCTTTCTTTCTTTCTTTCTTTCTTCCTTTCTTTCTCCCCCCTCTTTCTTTCCATCATCTCTCATTCTTTATTTTCTTCTTCCTTTCCTTCTTCCCCCCTCTTTCTTTCCATCTTTTTTATTTGTTGTCTTTCTTTGTCCCCCGCTCTTTTATTTTCTTTCTTTTTCTAGTTTATTTTCTTTCTTTCCATCATCTCTCTTTCTTGCTTTTCTTTTAGTTCTCTCTTGCTTTCTCTCCCGCTCTTTCATTTTATTTCTTTCCCTACTTTCTTCTCTTTTTTTCTCTCTTTCTATCTCTCGCTCTCTTTCATTCTTTCTCTGCATTCCTAATTTTTCATTCACTTTTTTCGAACCTATACAGCGTTCTCTCTCCTTCTTTGTTTTACTACATTTCTTCTATCTCTCTCGTTTTCCCACACTCCCCCCGTTTTTCTTTCATTTCCACATTCTCTTCATCTTTTTCTCGTCACATATCTTTAATCTTTTTCTCTCTCCTACTTTCTGTGTCATCCTATCTTTTTTTTTTTTTATCATTTCTCCCCTGTCTCCACCTTGTGTTCATATTACTTTCCCTTTTCCTTCTCTTGATCTCATTTCCAGTTTCCTCCTGCTTCTCCATTGCTTTTTTCTTTTTCTGCCTTCCCTTTCAGGCTGATTCATCACTAACGCCAGGTAGCGACAGATGAGCGTCTGTAGCGGCATTTTCAGAGCGCCCGCTAGTAGTCGCTGTGGTCGGCCATGGGTCGCTAGTTTATAGCGACTCAGTCGCTGTGCAGTAATGTTGAATACATTGTGAGGAGTCGCTATTTGACCAGTACAGCGCTGTATAGGAGCGCATGTTAGCGACTGCTCATAGCGACCGACTCACACCATATTCAGCAAAAAAACAGCCTCACAAATCTCTGGCGCTGAAAAATGCTTCTCTGAAGCCCAGAGCGCAGGAGGCTGTGTGATTAAAGTCTGTTTTTCAGCATCTATCCACCAGTAACAAAGCGAAAACATATGGAATTACATTGTAACAACATTGTAACATGACACTATAATGGCAGAGCTGTGATGTCATTTCTGAGGAAATATATAAAAAATGAAAAAATTATGAAAAAAAAAAACAGCTTATTCAATGTCAGGAGAGGTCACAGAATTATTTGTGATTTCTTTGAAAAAAAAAACAAAAACCCCATTTAAACAGAAGGAAAGGATCATCCATTGAAATGTATGGGAGAGCGACAGGTAGTGAGAGGTCATACCTGGCGCTGTGCAAGGCTGAACGCCGGCGCTGTACGCTGAGGCTGTGAAAATGATGAATCAGACGCTACATGGCGCTATCCCAGTCGCTAAACAGATTCTGCTTGATAAATGTGTAATTGCTGCCGTGTCCGGCGTTCACCAGTCGCTACCTGTCGCTACCTCTCATTAACCAGCCGCTACATGGCGCTATCCCTTCATGAATAATGGCTTTAGATTGTTAATGAAGAAGGAGAGGAGTGATGTGTGAGCTGCAGCCTAATGTTGTGATATGAGGTTATTGTTTAGAGGAATCATTCCGGGGCAGGAGGGAGGTTCTGTTGGGATTCTTTGTGCATCTATTGGTTTTGATCCGATTTTGTTGCACTTTGGGGGAATCAGGTTCCGCAGACTCCATTTGGATTGTGGGAGCCGCGCCCCCGCTTCCCTCCAGCAGGGTCAGACATTAGTGATTGGCCGGCGCGGGCACGCTCCCTGTTAGAGGGAAGCGGGGGATGCGCCCGCCAGCGCGCTCGGAGCGACTGACCTTATACGACGTGACATCAGCGGCTCCGAGCTCACTGATTGGACGAGTGGCCGCACATGCTCCGTAGGACCAGGAAGAGGTGAGATTGATCAGGTGATCTGGGGGAAAGGAGCAAAACCCAAGATTGTCAAAATCCAGCACGCCCCCCGCTCTGGCCATTCACAGATCAGAGAGAGAGAGATGGGGCAAGAAAAACAAAGGCCCTTATTCATGAAGGGATAGCGCCATGTAGCGGCTGGTTAATGAGAGGTAGCGTCAGGTAGCGGCTGGTTAATGAGAGGTAGCGACAGGTAGCGACTGGTGAACGCCAGACACAGCACGCAATTACACATTTATCAAGCAGAATCTGTTTAGCGACTGGGATAGCGCCACGTAGCGTCTGATTCATCATTTTCACAGCCTCAGTGAACAGCGCCGGCGTTCAGCCTTGCACAGCGCCAGGTATGACCTCTCGCTACCTGTCGCTCTCCCATACATTTCAATGGACGATCCTTTTCTTCTCTTTAAACTGTTTTGTTTTTTTTTTAAATCACCAATAATTCTGTGACCTCTCCTGACATTGAATAAGCAGTTTTTTCACATTTTATCATGTTTTATATATTTCCTCAGAAATGACATCACAGCTAGGGATGAGCGAATCGATCCGGACGAACCCGGATTCGATCCGAATTTCAGGAAAAATTCGATTCGGATCGAATCCGAATTTCCCCGCGATTCGATCACTCGAAGTTTTCCTTTAACATCCATTCATTTACATTTACAGGCATTCTAAGATGGCGGGCGGGACATGTCTGGACATGTATCCCGCGCCAGTGCAAGCTGGGGCAGTCACATGCAGCCTATCAGCAGCCAGCAAGCCCGGTGACGTCACACAGCGGTATTTAACGGCGGCCATCTTGCTTTTCCTCATTTCTCTATTGCATTCGTGACAGACAGACAGAACGCTGTGTAGCTGAGGCAGTTAGACAGGCTGGAGACAGGGACAGACAGGGACAGGCTGGAGACAGGCAGGAGACAGGCAGGAGACAGACAGGAGACAGACAGAAAGCCAGGGAAAGGTAGGAAAAACGGAGCTGGCTGACAGGGAGATTTTTTTTTTTTCATCCAGCCTTTGTTAGCGTTTTCAGGCTGCTTATAGTAACTAACTGTGCATATATACTGAACTGATCTTAAGTCTGCTGTGAGGCATCCCATTCTGTGACTAAAGCAGCCTCTGTTTAAGACCATATAAGCATTTGCTCTTATCATATTTGAAATTAGCCTGATAAAGACACTTTTGCTGGCCAAAGCACTACTGGACCCTGCCAGCTCGATTCCTGCCCGGGGCATCCCATTCTGTGACTAAAGCAGCCTCTGTTTAAGACCATATAAGCATTTGCTCTTATCATATTTGAAATTAGCCTGATAAAGACACTTTTGCTGGCCAAAGCCCTACTGGACCCTGCCAGGTCGATTCCTGCCCGGGGCATCCCATTCTGTGACTAAAGCAGCCTCTGTTTAAGACCATATAAGCATTTGCTCTTATCATATTTGAAATTAGCCTGATAAAGACACTTTTGCTGGCCAAAGCACTACTGGACCCTGCCAGCTCGATTCCTGCCCAGGGCATCCCATTCTGTGACTAAAGCAGCCTCTGTTTAAGACCATATAAGCATTTGCTCTTATCATATTTGAAATTAGCCTGATAAAGACACTTTTGCTGGCCAAAGCCCTACTGGACCCTGCCAGGTCGATTCCTGCCCAGGGCATCCCATTCTGTGACTAAAGCAGCCTCTGTTTAAGACCATATAAGCATTTGCTCTTATCATATTTGAAATTAGCCTGATAAAGACACTTTTGCTGGCCAAAGCCCTACTGTACCCTGCCAGCTCGATTCCTGCCCGGGGCATCCCATTCTGTGACTACAGCAGCCTCTGTTTAAGACCATATAAGCATTTGCTCTTATCATATTTGAAATTAGGCCTGATAAAGACACTTTTGCTGGCCAAAGCACTACTGGACCCTGCCAGCTCGATTCCTGCCCGGGGCATCCCATTCTGTGACTACAGCAGCCTCTGTTTAAGACCATATAAGCATTTGCTCTTATCATATTTGAAATTAGCCTGATAAAGACACTTTTGCTGGCCAAAGCACTACTGGACCCTGCCAGCTCGATTCCTGCCCGGGGCATCCCATTCTGTGACTAAAGCAGCCTCTGTTTAAGACCATATAAGCATTTGCTCTTATCATATTTGAAATTAGCCTGATAAAGACACTTTTGCTGGCCAAAGCCCTACTGGACCCTGCCAGGTCCATTCCTGCCCAGGGCATCCCATTCTGTGACTAAAGCAGCCTCTGTTTAAGACCATATAAGCATTTGCTCTTATCATATTTGAAATTAGGCCTGATAAAGACACTTTTGCTGGCCAAAGCCCTACTGGACCCTGCCAGCTCGATTCCTGCCCGGGGCATCCCATTCTGTGACTACAGCAGCCTCTGTTTAAGACCATATAAGCATTTGCTCTTATCATATTTGAAATTAGCCTGATAAAGACACTTTTGCTGGCCAAAGCACTACTGGACCCTGCCAGCTCGATTCCTGCCCGGGGCATCCCATTCTGTGACTAAAGCAGCCTCTGTTTAAGACCATATAAGCATTTGCTCTTATCATATTTGAAATTAGCCTGATAAAGACACTTTTGCTGGCCAAAGCCCTACTGGACCCTGCCAGGTCGATTCCTGCCCAGGGCATCCCATTCTGTGACTAAAGCAGCCTCTGTTTAAGACCATATAAGCATTTGCTCTTATTATATTTGAAATTAGGCCTGATAAAGACACTTTTGCTGGCCAAAGCCCTACTGGACCCTGCCAGCTCGATTCCTGCCCGGGGCATCCCATTCTGTGACTACAGCAGCCTCTGTTTAAGACCATATAAGCATTTGCTCTTATCATATTTGAAATTAGCCTGATAAAGACACTTTTGCTGGCCAAAGCACTACTGGACCCTGCCAGCTCGATTCCTGCCCGGGGCATCCCATTCTGTGACTAAAGCAGCCTCTGTTTAAGACCATATAAGCATTTGCTCTTATCATATTTGAAATTAGGCCTGATAAAGACACTTTTGCTGGCCAAAGCACTACTGGACCCTGCCAGCTCGATTCCTGCCCGGGGCATCCCATTCTGTGACTACAGCAGCCTCTGTTTAAGACCATATAAGCATTTGCTCTTATCATATTTGAAATTAGCCTGATAAAGACACTTTTGCTGGCCAAAGCACTACTGGACCCTGCCAGCTCGATTCCTGCCCGGGGCATCCCATTCTGTGACTAAAGCAGCCTCTGTTTAAGACCATATAAGCATTTGCTCTTATCATATTTGAAATTAGCCTGATAAAGACACTTTTGCTGGCCAAAGCCCTACTGGACCCTGCCAGGTCGATTCCTGCCCAGGGCATCCCATTCTGTGACTAAAGCAGCCTCTGTTTAAGACCATATAAGCATTTGCTCTTATCATATTTGAAATTAGGCCTGATAAAGACACTTTTGCTGGCCAAAGCCCTACTGGACCCTGCCAGCTCGATTCCTGCCCGGGGCATCCCATTCTGTGACTACAGCAGCCTCTGTTTAAGACCATATAAGCATTTGCTCTTATCATATTTGAAATTAGCCTGATAAAGACACTTTTGCTGGCCAAAGCACTACTGGACCCTGCCAGCTCGATTCCTGCCCAGGGCATCCCATTCTGTGACTAAAGCAGCCTCTGTTTAAGACCATATAAGCATTTGCTCTTATCATATTTGAAATTAGGCCTGATAAAGACACTTTTGCTGGCCAAAGCACTACTGGACCCTGCCAGCTCGATTCCTGCCCGGGGCATCCCATTCTGTGACTACAGCAGCCTCTGTTTAAGACCATATAAGCATTTGCTCTTATCATATTTGAAATTAGCCTGATAAAGACACTTTTGCTGGCCAAAGCACTACTGGACCCTGCCAGCTCGATTCCTGCCCGGGGCATCCCATTCTGTGACTAAAGCAGCCTCTGTTTAAGACCATATAAGCATTTGCTCTTATCATATTTGAAATTAGCCTGATAAAGACACTTTTGCTGGCCAAAGCCCTACTGGACCCTGCCAGGTCGATTCCTGCCCAGGGCATCCCATTCTGTGACTAAAGCAGCCTTTGTTTAAGACCATATAAGCATTTGCTCTTATCATATTTGAAATTAGGCCTGATAAAGACACTTTTGCTGGCCAAAGCACTACTGGACCCTGCCAGCTCGATTCCTGCCCGGGGCATCCCATTCTGTGACTAAAGCAGCCTCTGTTTAAGACCATATAAGCATTTGCTCTTATCATATTTGAAATTAGCCTGATAAAGACACTTTTGCTGGCCAAAGCCCTACTGGACCCTGCCAGGTCGATTCCTGCCCAGGGCATCCCATTCTGTGACTAAAGCAGCCTCTGTTTAAGACCATATAAGCATTTGCTCTTATCATATTTGAAATTAGGCCTGATAAAGACACTTTTGCTGGCCAAAGCCCTACTGGACCCTGCCAGCTCGATTCCTGCCCGGGGCATCCCATTCTGTGACTACAGCAGCCTCTGTTTAAGACCATATAAGCATTTGCTCTTATCATATTTGAAATTAGCCTGATAAAGACACTTTTGCTGGCCAAAGCACTACTGGACCCTGCCAGCTCGATTCCTGCCCGGGGCATCCCATTCTGTGACTAAAGCAGCCTCTGTTTAAGACCATATAAGCATTTGCTCTTATCATATTTGAAATTAGGCCTGATAAAGACACTTTTGCTGGCCAAAGCACTACTGGACCCTGCCAGCTCGATTCCTGCCCGGGGCATCCCATTCTGTGACTACAGCAGCCTCTGTTTAAGACCATATAAGCATTTGCTCTTATCATATTTGAAATTAGCCTGATAAAGACACTTTTGCTGGCCAAAGCACTACTGGACCCTGCCAGCTCGATTCCTGCCCGGGGCATCCCATTCTGTGACTAAAGCAGCCTCTGTTTAAGACCATATAAGCATTTGCTCTTATCATATTTGAAATTAGCCTGATAAAGACACTTTTGCTGGCCAAAGCCCTACTGGACCCTGCCAGGTCCATTCCTGCCCAGGGCATCCAATTCTGTGACTAAAGCAGCCTCTGTTTAAGACCATATAAGCATTTGCTCTTATCATATTTGAAATTAGGCCTGATAAAGACACTTTTGCTGGCCAAAGCCCTACTGGACCCTGCCAGCTCGATTCCTGCCCGGGGCATCCCATTCTGTGACTACAGCAGCCTCTGTTTAAGACCATATAAGCATTTGCTCTTATCATATTTGAAATTAGCCTGATAAAGACACTTTTGCTGGCCAAAGCCCTACTGGACCCTGCCAGCTCGATTCCTGCCCGGGGCATCCCATTCTGTGACTACAGCAGCCTCTGTTTAAGACCATATAAGCATTTGCTCTTATCATATTTGAAATTAGCCTGATAAAGACACTTTTGCTGGGCATAGCACTACTGGACCCTGCCAGGTGTACTTACTGCTGGTTTTTAGGGCATCCCATTCTGTGACTACACCAGCCTCTATTTAAGAACCTAACCATTTGCACCTATTCTAATTGAAATTAGGCATGATAAAGACACTTTTGCTGTGCATAGTCTTACTGCTGCCTGCCAGGTGCTCTCTGGTTTTTGGGACATCCCATTCTTTAACATACCATTAGCCTCTGCATTTACTGTAAGCTGCACATTTATTTAAAGAAATTTGGCCTGTATGAGCCTGCTAACACACTGCTGCTGTGTGCATATATACTGATCTCAAGTCTGCTTGGGGCATCCCATTCTGTAACATAACATAACCTACCTACCATACTAAGCAGCTCTCTTATTTAAACTAAGCAGGCCTCTTGGAGGCTGAGTGTCCACTTTTGGGTGTGCATTTATATTCGGTTTCATATACAGTGGGGTATCCCAATTTGTAAGATAACCTACCCCAACCATGTAAACTAAAGGTTACGTCCTTCCAGAAGGAAAACTTATACCGAACACTATTTTTGTTAGGGGCATTGACCTTTGGATTGATCGGCATGAAATTAATTTTTTTTTTTCAAAGTATGGCGCTGTGAAGAAGGTCAAAATGATGTCTCATACTTGGATTATTGTTACTTTTTGTTCAGCTTGAAATATAACAGGCCACACGGGCATCCCAAGGCACATGCTATTTTAAACCTATCTGTTATACAACATAAGCGTTGATCAGGCTACTTCAGTTTGCACTTGTTTTTGACTGATTTTAATAAACCAGGCCGCAGGGCACCCCAAAGCTGCACCTTGCACCCTATCTGGTATACAACATAAGCGTTGATCAGCATCAGCTTCATTAAGCTACTTCAGTTTGCACTTCCTTTTTGACTGCTTTCATTTAACCAGGCCGCAGGGCACCCCAAAGCTGCACCTTGCACCCTACCTGTTTATACTAAATAAGCATCTACAGCCTCAGCTTTATTAAGTTATTGCATTTTGAATTGGTTTTGGTCTGCTTTAAATACACCAGGCCGCAGGGCATCCCAAACCTGCATGTTGCACCCCATCTGTTATACTAAATAAGCGTTGATCAGCATCAGCTTTATTAAGCTATTGCATTTTGCATTGGTTTTTGTACTGCTGCCAAAACACTAGCCCATATGGGCATCCCAAACCAGCACATGTCACCCTATCTGTTATACTAAATAAGCTTCTACAGGCCCTTTTTTTATTTATTTATTTTTATTTATATAGAGCTGCAATGGCTTATATTGTGAGGTTAATTTGCCATTTTGCAGCATAATATAGAGCAGCCCCTGTGTAAATCTGAGGGGCAATAGCTTATATAGTGAGGTAAATTTGCCATTTTGCTTCGTTATATAGAGCAGCCCAGTTGCCATCTAAATCAACTACTGTCCGGCCAGTACAGCTTTTCCAGGGCAAACTCTGCTAGTTGCGGGCACAAGTCAAGTTTGGCTTCCCAGCAAATCCAGTGGATCTTGAAGGTGTGTTGGCATGGTCATGTCAAGGTATGACATGACCTGCTGTTTGAGGTCCAGCTCCAGGTCTTCCTGCTTCTCATGAGTAGACTCACTATGCGGGTGTAGAAAGCTACTCACTAGCGACTGAAGACTGAGGTTGCTGCTGATGGAGCTGCTGCTGCTCCTTCCACCCCCCCAGCAGCCATGGCAGTGGAAGGTGATCGCAAAGTTCCCCTAGAGTCAGACCTGCGGGAGTATGGGCCATGGCGCAAATAGACATCGCCCAACTGACTACGTGGGATGTCTCTGTAGTAGGTCAGTTTTTCCTCCCTCTCAGTGGGCGTAAAAAATGCCCCCATTTTGTGCCGGAAGCGAGGGTCCAATAAGTTGGAGAGCCAGAAGTCTTCCCGCTGAATAAAGGGAGACAATTCTGCGCTCACTAGTACGCATGCATGTGAGCATGCATCGTGCCATTTGTGCAAGTGACTCGGAGGGACTACCTGTCTCCATCTCCACTGTAAACTGCCATGGTGTGTCTGGGTCCTCTGTCTCGCCTTACTCACAACCCTCTAGCTCCTGTGGTTGCACCTCCTCTCCTGTCAGATGACTAGATAAAATGGTCATTTTGTGAAACCTAAACTGTGGTTTGCTGTGCCCCACCCCCTCCTCCTCCTCCACTTCAGCCCCCACAGGCTTCATGTGGCTGTGAAATGTATGTGCCATGTCTCCAGTGCCCTGACCAGCCATGCTTTCCAACATGTGTTGTAGTACATGAAGCAGTGGAATCTCATCGTTCATCTCATAGTCCTGGCAACTGACTAATAATGTAGCTTCCTCAAAGGGCCTAAACAAACGGTCGGTGTCACGTATGAGCTGCCAATGGTTTACATTGAATTTACACAGGGGTGTCCCCCTATCCGTTTGGATCATCCAGAAATCCGTGATGGCTTTTCTCTGTTCCTATAGTGCAGTGGTCCTCAACCCTGTCCTCAAGGCCCACCAACATGTCATGTTTTTTGGATCTCCAAATAGCCAGCTCTATTGCTCTGCAGCTGCACTAATTACTCCACCTGAGCATCTTTGTGGAGATCTGCAAAGCCTGGCCTGTTGGTGGGCCTTGAGGACAGGGTTGGGGACCACTGCTATAGTGGATCCTGCATATGGAGGGTGGAATTCCAACGGGTGGAAACATCGCAAATCAGACTATGGTGGGGTACACCTTTGTGACGCTGAGGCTCAATAAGGTTGTGCTTGGTGGTGTAGGAGTGCCAGAAGTGCATGCTAACTTTCTTTCCTGTTGTTCGGATGTCTTTCAGATGGGGGCAAGACTTCAAAACTAGACTGAACACGTGTGCCATGTCAGGACGCATGACTCTGGCTTCCTTGTCGCAGCGCAAACAAGATGTTCTTCCAAGTGTCAGTCACTGTCAGGACTATACCAAACACCCGTCTGTCTTAAGCCGATATCCCCCAATCTCCACCGCCACTTCCGCCTATAGACAAGCCCCCGCTTGTGGGAGACACGGGTAATGCCTCTCCCAGTCGGTTGCCCCCAGGACTTAAAAGGCGCAAAGGATAACGGCTTAAGGTGCAGAATGATGTTTGGCAGGGAATCCCGAATGAGGATGCCGGGTGCGAAAGTCCGTAATTCAGGCCGAGGTCAAACCAGGAGGTCACAGGCGAGGTTTCCGAGGGAGATATCGAAGGGGTAGTCGAGGGTAGCCGAGGTCAAGTCCAGGAGGTCACAGGCGAGGTACAGGAGGGTCAGGCAAAAGAGTGGTCAGGCAAAGCAGATGGTCGGGGCAGGCGGCAGGCGAGAATAGTCAAAGTCCAAATCCAAAGTATTCACTAGAGACACAGCAACGCACATCCAGAACCCAGAAGCTATAACGGGCACTGGGATACTGGAGCAGTGCAGCTTTATAGGGAGTACTGGCCAGTGGGGAAAAGGGGCAATGGAGGGAACAAGGGTGATTGGTGCATACAATAAAACAGGAGTGGTCCCAGGAGCTGGACGGCCCAGGCCAGACAGGCCGACCAGTCCCTGGGTCCACTCCTCTGATCGGGTCACGGATTGGATGTTTTTGACACTTGCCCCCGGCGGGCGCGCTGGGGAAAGCGCCGCCGGGAGGCATAAGGAAGACGTGCTCGCGCGCGCGCGCGAGCACGTTGTAGATCGGGCGCGCCCCCGCCGGGAGGGGGAAACGCCGCATCGAGAGGGAGCCTGGCGGGCCCGTGCAGCCGCGCAGAGCGGGCTGCGGCGCGGCCGCCGACACCGTCCCGCGCCGCCGACCCCCGACCCCCACGACAACGCTGAGGAGCCGGCACACCCGGGGACCGTCGGGCCGCAGCCAACCGGGCGCCACCCGACAGCGCGTCGCGGGACCAGGGACGGCGACGAGGTAAGTGCCTAACATTACCCCCCCCCTGAGGAGGGGCCACTGGACCCTCCAAGCTGGGTTTCAAAGGATTCTCTCTATGGAACCTCTTTACCAAATTCTGCGCATGGACCTCTCTGGCCGGAACCCAAGATCTTTCTTCCGGGCCGTATCCCTTCCAGTCAATCAAATATTGAAGAGAGTTTCGAAAAAAGCGGGAATCAAGAACCCGGGCAACCTCAAACTCCTGATGCCCATCAACTAACACAGGACTAGGAGGACTATTAGACTCATGGTTTTTTGCAGGCTTAAGAAGTGAAACGTGAAAGGATTTACAGATTTTCATGGAGGAAGGGAGGGCCAATCGATACGTAACCTGATTAATTTTTCGTGTTATGGGGAAGGGGCCGATAAATTTAGGGCCTAACTTAGCGGAGGGCTGGCGTAAGGCCAAATTCTTGGTGGAAAGCCAAACCCAATCTCCCACCTCATAACCAGAATTGGAAGAACGTTTACGATCTGAAAATTTTTTTTGTTGAAAAACAGCCTTAGTCAGATGTTGCTGGATTTTATTCCATAACCCCGGCCATTTGGAAACCCAGTCATCCAAGGAGGGAACACTAGAGGGTTGATCCGAAAGGGCTGAGAATTTCAGATCTTTGCCATAAACACAATGGAAGGGAGAAACCCCTGTGGAAGAATGTGAAGCGTTGTTTAATGCAAATTCAGCAAACGGCAGGAAGAAGGCCCAATCCGTCTGAGTATCAGCCGTGAAACAACGCAAATACTGTTCTAAAGATTGATTTGTTCTTTCGGTTTGCCCATTCGACTGAGGGTGGAAAGCCGAAGAAAGAGAGACAGTGAAGCCCAGCTTAGCACAGAAAGCCCTCCAAAACCGGGAGACGAATTGGACCCCCCTATCCGAAACAATATCTACCGGGATACCGTGGATTCTAAAAATGTGCGTGATAAAGAGTTGTGCTAAGATTTGAGCTGTGGGAAGCTTTTTTAAAGGGATGAAGTGGGCCATTTTGCTAAAACGGTCCACTACCACCCAAATAACGGTATATCCCTGGGAAGGGGGAAGATCCGTAACGAAATCCATGGCCAAGTGGGTCCACGGAGAGGCAGGAATGGGCAATGGTAGTAGAGGGCCTACAGGGGAGTGTCTTAAAACCTTACTCCGAGCACAGACCTTACAGGCTAGGACAAATTTCTGTGCATCGCTCCTAATGGATGGCCACCAGACTTGGCGGGACAATAAAGCAATAGTTTTCTTTACCCCCGGATGACCCGCTGTTTTGGTTTCGTGAAAATGAGACAAAAAGGCAGTGCGGTAAAGAGAGGGCACAAACTGGACCGAGTCAGGTTTTTCGGGAGGGGCTTCGGCCTGAAACCGAGCTAGATCAGGAAGTTGAGGTTGGATGGCGGCTACCACCAGGGAGTGGGGCAATATGGGCACATCCATCCTTTCGGGAAGGTCAGAGAAAGAAAAACTCCGAGACAGGGCATCAGCTTTAACGTTTTTGGACCCAGGTTTATAGGTTATAGAGAAGTTAAACCGGGAAAAGAATAAGGACCAGCGAGCCTGTCTTGGAGTTAGTCTTTTTGCGGATTGGATGTACTCTAGATTTTTATGGTCCGTAAAGACTGTGACTGGGTACTGAGCCCCCTCTAGCCAGTGCCTCCACTCCTGAAAGGCCAACTTGATAGCCAACAATTCTCGGTTACCGATATCATAATTCCTTTCGGCCGCCGAGAATTTCTTAGAAAAAAAAGCACAAGGATGAAGGCGCTCAGGTGACCCGCGAAATTGAGATAGAACCGCCCCCACAGCAATCTCGGAAGCGTCCACTTCCACAAAAAAGGGCAATTGGCCGTCCGGATGAACCAACACTGGAGCGGAACTAAAGACCCCTTTCAATTTCTCAAAAGCCTGAACAGCTTGAACCGGCCAAACTGACGGGTACCCCCCTTTCTTGGTAAGATTTGTCAACGGGGTTACTAGGGAAGAGAAGTTTTTAATGAACCTCCTGTAAAAATTTGCGAAGCCTAAAAACCTCTGCAGGCCTTTCAGATCCCTGGGTTGCTCCCAATCTAATACTGCCTTCACCTTAGATTGATCCATGGATAGACCAGAATTAGAAATAATGTAGCCGAGAAAAGGAACCTCTGAGACTTCAAACTGGCACTTTTTTAACTTGGCATATAAACAGTTTTCTCTAAGTTTTTGCAAGACCATGCGTACATGTTGGCGATGTTCGACAAGAGACGAGGAGAAAATCAAAATGTCGTCTAAATAGACAACTACAAATCGGCCAAGGTAGTCTCTAAAAATCTCATTTACAAAACTTTGAAAGACCGCGGGGGCATTGCATAACCCAAATGGCATAACTAAATACTCATAATGCCCCTCGAGAGTATTGAAGGCCGTTTTCCACTCATCTCCCTGCCTTATCCTGATAAGGTTGTAAGCGCCCCGGAGATCCAACTTAGAGAAGACTTGGGCCCCAGCCACCTGCGTAAACAGCCCCTCAATAAGGGGTAAGGGATATTTGTTTTTAATAGTTATATTGTTTAGACCCCGATAATCGATACATGGGCGGAGCCCCCCATCCTTCTTCTCGACAAAAAAAAATCCTGCTCCTGCTGGGGAAGAAGATGCCCTGATAAACCCCTTTTCTAGATTTTCTGCAATATATTCCCGCATAGCCTGATTCTCAGCTCGGGTTAAATTAAAAATTCTACCCCTGGGAGGCATGGTACCAGGAAGGAGTTCAATGGGGCAATCCCACGGTCTATGGGGAGGAAGTTTGTCTGCCGCCTTTTCAGAGAAGACGTCAGCAAATTCTAGGTATGGAGTGGGAACTCTAGTTGGAGATAATTGCGTGACCCGAACCGGAAGTTCCAAACAAGTCTGAAAGCATTGACGCCCCCACTTCATAATTTGTCCCGAGGCCCAGTCAATTTGGGGATTGTGCTCCTGTAACCAAGGCAATCCCAAAATTAAAGGGGTGCTAGGCATACTCAGGACTAGAAAACTGATAACTTCAGAATGATTAGCTCCCACCTTAAAATGTATAGGAGGGGTTCTAAACTGTACTAACCCCCCTGCAACAGGTGTGCCATCGATGGCTGAAACTCGGATGGGTGTGGACAAGGACTGGAGCATAATTCCTAAACTCTGGGCTAGCTCAGCGTCAAGGAAGTTCCCTGCTGCTCCAGAGTCTAAGAGAGCCTTTAAATTCAAATATTTACAATTAACTTTAAGCTGCACCGGGATAAGAACTGGTGACGATACATGAGGTGATACCTTACAGCCTAGGAGGGCCCCCTCGAAACCCCCTAGGCTCTGAAGTTTCCCGACGGCTTCTTTGGGCACAGTCTGACCATGTGACCAGTTCCGCCACAGTACAGACACAGCCCCTCGGATAAGCGCCGACGTCTTTCAACTTCAGTGAGTTTTGTGGCACCCAGTTGCATCGGTTCTTCAGCTGGTTGCGCTACTGGGGCCTCAGGTCTTAGAACTGACTCGGAATGTGACCCTTTCTCAAGGCGTCTTTCCCGAAGACGACGGTCAATACGAATGGCGAGGTGCATTAACTCGTCTAGGGTCTGAGGTTCCGGATAGTTCACCAATGTATCCTTAATGGAATCGGCCAACCCAAGCCGGAATTGGCCGCAGAGGGCAGGATTATTCCAGCGTGAGTCCACTGCCCAGCGCCGGAATTCTGAGCAGTAGTCTTCGGCTGGACGGCGTCCCTGGCGAAGAGTACGTAGTCTAGCGTCAGCCGTTGCCCCTTTATCGGGGTCGTCATACAGAACTTCCATCGCGGAAAAGAAGCTGTCCACGGAGAGACGAGCCGGGTCCTGAGATGATAAGCTGAAGGCCCAAGATTGTGGATCCCCTTGAAGAAGAGAGATGATCAGCCCAACCCGCTGCTCTTGAGACCCCGCAGAGACAGGCCGAAGCTGGAAATATAATTTGCAGGAGTCCCGGAAGTTGGCAAACCTTGCTCTGTCGCCATGAAATTTTTCCCGGAAGTGGAATTTTGGGTTCCACAGCGGCTGCGGCCGGAGTCCCCTGAGGACTGGGGACCATAGGAGCAGGACGGTTCTCCTGGGCCGCAACCCGGTGAGCCAGGTGCTCTACAGCCGCAGTTAAGGCTTGTACCTGTTCCAGGATTTGGTCCATTCTTTCTGGCCCGTTATAATGTCAGGACTATACCAAACACCCGTCTGTCTTAAGCCGATATCCCCCAATCTCCACCGCCACTTCCGCCTATAGACAAGCCCCCGCTTGTGGGAGACACGGGTAATGCCTCTCCCAGTCGGTTGCCCCCAGGACTTAAAAGGCGCAAAGGATAACGGCTTAAGGTGCAGAATGATGTTTGGCAGGGAATCCCGAATGAGGATGCCGGGTGCGAAAGTCCGTAATTCAGGCCGAGGTCAAACCAGGAGGTCACAGGCGAGGTTTCCGAGGGAGATATCGAAGGGGTAGTCGAGGGTAGCCGAGGTCAAGTCCAGGAGGTCACAGGCGAGGTACAGGAGGGTCAGGCAAAAGAGTGGTCAGGCAAAGCAGATGGTCGGGGCAGGCGGCAGGCGAGAATAGTCAAAGTCCAAATCCAAAGTATTCACTAGAGACACAGCAACGCACATCCAGAACCCAGAAGCTATAACGGGCACTGGGATACTGGAGCAGTGCAGCTTTATAGGGAGTACTGGCCAGTGGGGAAAAGGGGCAATGGAGGGAACAAGGGTGATTGGTGCATACAATAAAACAGGAGTGGTCCCAGGAGCTGGACGGCCCAGGCCAGACAGGCCGACCAGTCCCTGGGTCCACTCCTCTGATCGGGTCACGGATTGGATGTTTTTGACACTTGCCCCCGGCGGGCGCGCTGGGGAAAGCGCCGCCGGGAGGCATAAGGAAGACGTGCTCGCGCGCGCGCGCGAGCACGTTGTAGATCGGGCGCGCCCCCGCCGGGAGGGGGAAACGCCGCATCGAGAGGGAGCCTGGCGGGCCCGTGCAGCCGCGCAGAGCGGGCTGCGGCGCGGCCGCCGACACCGTCCCGCGCCGCCGACCCCCGACCCCCACGACAACGCTGAGGAGCCGGCACACCCGGGGACCGTCGGGCCGCAGCCAACCGGGCGCCACCCGACAGCGCGTCGCGGGACCAGGGACGGCGACGAGGTAAGTGCCTAACAGTCACCATGGGTCCAAATTTGCAGTTTTCGTGGATTAAGCAATGCTTTCATGGATTGAGTTCTCATTTTTAGTAGTTCCTCCCATGTGTGACTCTGATGGTCAAGGAAAACCATGTGAAGAACAGCGTGAAACAACAATCACCAAGGGGGCCTAAAAGGATATATATTGTCCACCATGAGTCTATAGTTACAGCTCCAGGCGTAGACAACACTGTGCACTTTGGTACACACTGACAGGCTAAAGGACTGGCCCACCTTCTGTTCAACAACCATGCCATGTGACTCTCCACCTCGGCTCGGCACAAGCCATCAGTTCTCTGAAAGGTCCACCACTGGGTAATGCAGCAGGCTGGACTTATGGTGACGCTGTCTGAGAGGAGAAATCCCTCAGACATCAAGATTAAAAATTCCAAGAATTTTTGAGGGCTAATTATTCAGAGGCAAATGATAGCTAGTTGTTTCTGATTTAATTGCAAGGTGGAAACACACCCTCAAACAAAACTTCACTTTCGCAATACTATTGCATTTGTCTATTCATAATTTTATGTATATACACTAACTAACCTACTTTTTCTCCACAGGATGCTGCATGGAACACTGCCACATCGCTGAGTAGCTGATTTTTCCTACCAACAGTCCGCAATAATTCGCTGCTGCTGCCGCCGCCACCGCCGCAGATTCCAGGGACCCTCTTCCACTACCTCGGCTTGCAACACCTCCTCCCACGACACTCTCCTCATCACTAGTTGCCGGATAGTGGAAGAAGAGGCGAGTGTCTCCTCCACTTCTTGGCTGGGCAGTAGCTGCTGAATTTTATGATTATCAGATCTTGGATATCAGATCAATGGATAGTGGAGCTGAACCCAAAGCATAACAGGCAGACAGTTGACTGGGGGTGTCAGATGCCACTTGTGATGCAGTGGACTGCTTTTGCAGCACTTCCAGACAAAGTTGCTTCATTGGCTGACACAATGACTGGTAAAGCTGTGGAACATATGGTTGAAAAGCAAGAATAACCATTTGTTTTTATATGAAAAAGACCCTGGTTTATACAGACTTTTTTTTTCCAGAGACTGCCCTGCGTGGAAATGAATGGCGCATGGATCAGCCAAGCTTTCCTCCCAACAATGCCTGATGTATTCCAGTAGATTGATGACGGGGCCAGACCAAGAAAGATGGATCGTGCAAAACAGATTTAAGGCGCTGCTCTCAAGTTACAGACATTCCTCCGCATCGGACCACAAGTAAGTATTGATAAAAAATCCTTTCCGTTACTCTTACTTTTTATTAATATTCTTCGGATAAGACGGATCAGACATGATTCCAGATTAAAAATTCCAAGAATTTTTGAGGGCTAATTAGTCAGAGGCAATGACACCTTCTTGTTTCTGATTTAATTAAAAGGTGGAAACACACCCTCAAACAAAACTTCACTTTGGCAAACTTTTGCATTTGTTTATTCATAATTTTATGTAGATATTACTAACTAAGCTACTTTTTCTCCACATGACTCTCCACAGGGTGTGATTCATCCAATTTTTGGGCTCCTGAGGCCAACCCCAGGGTCTGTTTAAAGTAATGTTTGGGCTCCTGCTGCTGCTGCTGCCAACTTCTGCCAACTCCAGGGTGTGATTCATCCAATTTTTGGGCTCCTGAAGCCAACTCCAGTGTATATTTGGGCTCCTGCTGCTGCTACTGTCAACTCCTGCCAACTCCAGGGTGTGATTCATCCAATTTTTGGGCTCCTGAGGCCAACTCCAGTGTATATTTGGGCTCCTGCTGCTGCTACTGTCAACTCCTGCCAACTCCAGGGTGTGATTCATCCAATTTTTGGGCTCCTGAAGCCAACTCCAGTGTATATTTGGGCTCCTGCTGCTGCTACTGTCAACTCCTGCCAACTCCAGGGTGTGATTCATCCAATTTTTGGGCTCCTGAGGCCAACTCCAGTGTATATTTGGGCTCCTGCTGCTGCTACTGTCAACTCCTGCCAACTCCAGGGTGTGATTCATCCAATTTTTGGGCTCCTGAAGCCAACTCCAGTGTATATTTGGGCTCCTGCTGCTGCTGCTGCCAACTTCTGCCAACTCCAGGGTGTGATTCATCCAATTTTTGGGCTCCTGAAGCCAACTCCAGTGTATATTTGGGCTCCTGCTGCTGCTGCTGCCAACTTCTGCCAACTCCAGGGTGTGATTCATCCAATTTTTGGGCTCCTGAGGCCAACTCCAGTGTATATTTGGGCTCCTGCTGCTGCTGCTGTCAACTTCTGCCAACTCCAGGGTGTGATTCATCCAATTTTTGGGCTCCTGAAGCCAACTCCAGTGTATATTTGGGCTCCTGCTGCTGCTACTGTCAACTCCTGCCAACTCCAGGGTGTGATTCATCCAATTTTTGGGCTCCTGAAGCCAACTCCAGTGTATATTTGGGCTCCTGCTGCTGCTACTGTCAACTCCTGCCAACTCCAGGGTGTGATTCATCCAATTTTTGGGCTCCTGAGGCCAACTCCAGTGTATATTTGGGCTCCTGCTGCTGCTACTGTCAACTCCTGCCAACTCCAGGGTGTGATTCATCCAATTTTTGGGCTCCTGAAGCCAACTCCAGTGTATATTTGGGCTCCTGCTGCTGCTACTGTCAACTCCTGCCAACTCCAGGGTGTGATTCATCCAATTTTTGGGCTCCTGAGGCCAACTCCAGTGTATATTTGGGCTCCTGCTGCTGCTACTGTCAACTCCTGCCAACTCCAGGGTGTGATTCATCCAATTTTTGGGCTCCTGAAGCCAACTCCAGTGTATATTTGGGCTCCTGCTGCTGCTGCTGCCAACTTCTGCCAACTCCAGGGTGTGATTCATCCAATTTTTGGGCTCCTGAAGCCAACTCCAGTGTATATTTGGGCTCCTGCTGCTGCTGCTGCCAACTTCTGCCAACTCCAGGGTGTGATTCATCCAATTTTTGGGCTCCTGAGGCCAACTCCAGTGTATATTTGGGCTCCTGCTGCTGCTGCTGTCAACTTCTGCCAACTCCAGGGTGTGATTCATCCAATTTTTGGGCTCCTGAAGCCAACTCCAGTGTATATTTGGGCTCCTGCTGCTGCTACTGTCAACTCCTGCCAACTCCAGGGTGTGATTCATCCAATTTTTGGGCTCCTGAAGCCAACTCCAGTGTATATTTGGGCTCCTGCTGCTGCTACTGTCAACTCCTGCCAACTCCAGGGTGTGATTCATCCAATTTTTGGGCTCCTGAGGCCAACTCCAGTGTATATTTGGGCTCCTGCTGCTGCTACTGTCAACTCCTGCCAACTCCAGGGTGTGATTCATCCAATTTTTGGGCTCCTGAGGCCAACTCCAGTGTATATTTGGGCTCCTGCTGCTGCTACTGTCAACTTCTGCCAACTCCAGGGTGTGATTCATCCAATTTTTGGGCTCCTGAAGCCAACTCCAGTGTATATTTGGGCTCCTGCTGCTGCTGCTGCCAACTCCTGCCAACTCCAGGGTGTGATTCATCCAATTTTTGGGCTCCTGAGGCCAACTCCAGTGTATATTTGGGCTCCTGCTGCTGCTACTGCCAACTCCTGCCAACTCCAGGGTGTGATTCATCCAATTTTTGGGCTCCTGAGGCCAACTCCAGTGTATATTTGGGCTCCTGCTGCTGCTACTGTCAACTCCTGCCAACTCCAGGGTGTGATTCATCCAATTTTTGGGCTCCTGAAGCCAACTCCAGTGTATATTTGGGCTCCTGCTGCTGCTACTGTCAACTCCTGCCAACTCCAGGGTGTGATTCATCCAATTTTTGGGCTCCTGAAGCCAACTCCAGTGTATATTTGGGCTCCTGCTGCTGCTACTGTCAACTCCTGCCAACTCCAGGGTGTGATTCATCCAATTTTTGGGCTCCTGAGGCCAACTCCAGTGTATATTTGGGCTCCTGCTGCTGCTACTGTCAACTCCTGCCAACTCCAGGGTGTGATTCATCCAATTTTTGGGCTCCTGAGGCCAACTCCAGTGTATATTTGGGCTCCTGCTGCTGCTACTGTCAACTTCTGCCAACTCCAGGGTGTGATTCATCCAATTTTTGGGCTCCTGAAGCCAACTCCAGTGTATATTTGGGCTCCTGCTGCTGCTGCTGCCAACTCCTGCCAACTCCAGGGTGTGATTCATCCAATTTTTGGGCTCCTGAGGCCAACTCCAGTGTATATTTGGGCTCCTGCTGCTGCTACTGCCAACTCCTGCCAACTCCAGGGTGTGATTCATCCAATTTTTGGGCTCCTGAGGCCAACTCCAGTGTATATTTGGGCTCCTGCTGCTGCTACTGTCAACTCCTGCCAACTCCAGGGTGTGATTCATCCAATTTTTGGGCTCCTGAGGCCAACTCCAGTGTATATTTGGGCTCCTGCTGCTGCTACTGTCAACTCCTGCCAACTCCAGGGTGTGATTCATCCAATTTTTGGGCTCCTGAGGCCAACTCCAGTGTATATTTGGGCTCCTGCTGCTGCTACTGTCAACTTCTGCCAACTCCAGGGTGTGATTCATCCAATTTTTGGGCTCCTGAAGCCAACTCCAGTGTATATTTGGGCTCCTGCTGCTGCTGCTGCCAACTCCTGCCAACTCCAGGGTGTGATTCATCCAATTTTTGGGCTCCTGAAGCCAACTCCAGTGTATATTTGGGCTCCTGCTGCTGCTGCTGCCAACTCCTGCCAACTCCAGGGTGTGATTCATCCAATTTTTGGGCTCCTGAGGCCAACTCCAGTGTATATTTGGGCTCCTGCTGCTGCTACTGCCAACTCCTGCCAACTCCAGGGTGTGATTCATCCAATTTTTGGGCTCCTGAGGCCAACTCCAGTGTATATTTGGGCTCCTGCTGCTGCTACTGTCAACTCCTGCCAACTCCAGGGTGTGATTCATCCAATTTTTGGGCTCCTGAGGCCAACTCCAGTGTATATTTGGGCTCCTGCTGCTGCTACTGTCAACTCCTGCCAACTCCAGGGTGTGATTCATCCAATTTTTGGGCTCCTGAGGCCAACTCCAGTGTATATTTGGGCTCCTGCTGCTGCTACTGTCAACTCCTGCCAACTCCAGGGTGTGATTCATCCAATTTTTGGGCTCCTGAGGCCAACTCCAGTGTATATTTGGGCTCCTGCTGCTGCTACTGTCAACTCCTGCCAACTCCAGGGTGTGATTCATCCAATTTTTGGGCTCCTGAAGCCAACTCCAGTGTATATTTGGGCTCCTGCTGCTGCTGCTGTCAACTCCTGCCAACTCCAGGGTGTGATTCATCCAATTTTTGGGCTCCTGAAGCCAACTCCAGTGTATATTTGGGCTCCTGCTGCTGCTGCTGCCAACTCCTGCCAACTCCAGGGTGTGATTCATCCAATTTTTGGGCTCCTGAAGCCAACTCCAGTGTATATTTGGGCTCCTGCTGCTGCTGCTGCCAACTCCTGCCAACTCCAGGGTGTGATTCATCCAATTTTTGGGCTCCTGAGGCCAACTCCAGTGTATATTTGGGCTCCTTCTGCCCCTCATAGTGATGCCACTTCAACTCTCTGCAATTGTGCCGCTCTGCGATTCTATTAGCGATGCCTCTGATCTGCATGTGATATTTCTTCAAAGTATTATTTAACTAACCCAGCACGCATCCTGTGCGTGTTACAGCAAGGCTGAATGGTTTACAACCCTATTGAGGCTCTAGGAGGCTCAGAAATAGCCGTTTTTAATAGCGATTCGTCGCGAATTTATTCGGGTCGAAACGATTTTTGTCGGAAAATTCGGCGAATCAGTCGAATCGAATTTTTCAAAAGTTCGCTCATCTCTAATCACAGCTCTGCCATTAAAGTGTCATGTTACAATGTTGTTACAATGTAATTCCATATGTTTTCGCTTTGTTACTGGTGGATAGATGCTGAAAAACAGACTTTAATCACACAGCCTCCTGCGCTCTGGGCTTCAGAGAAGCATTTTTCAGCGCCAGAGATTTGTGAGGCTGTTTTTCTGCTGAATATGGTGTGAGTCGGTCGCTATGAGCAGTCGCTACCATGCGCTCCCATACAGCGCTGTACTGGTCAAATAGCGACTCCTCACAATGTATTCAACATTACTGAACAGCGACTGAGTCGCTATAAACTAGCGACCCACAGCCGAGCGCTGCTACTACTAGCGGGCGCTCTGAAAATGCCGCTACAGGCGCTCATCTGTCGCTACCTGGCGTTAGTGATGAATCAGCCTGCCCGTCGCTATAAACTAGCGACCCACGGCCAAGCACTGCGACTACTAGCGGGCGCTCTGAAAATGCCGCTACAGACGCTCATCTGTCGCTACCTGGCGTTAGTGATGAATCAGCCTGTAAGTCCAATGCTACACTGGAGATGACAATAATCAAAATAAAGACTCCAAAAATGATTTTGTGCCGGCACAAAAATCTATTTCCTATTACTAACCTATATAATACACAAAAACAACATGTGCAAAGCAGTGCGTATAGTGACAATATAAATATATACAGTTGTGTGTGAAACAATTAATTAAATCAATTATATATTGTACAACGTATTACTATAAGGAAAACCAACATTAATACAAGCAGAACAAAACCATTCACCAGGTAATGAAATGCTGCTAATAATCCCACATTCACTGTAATATATTAAACTGCAATGTGCTTCAAAAATGATAATTGTGTCATACAGAGGACAATAAGAAAATAAAATGCAGGCAGGCTGATTCATCACTAACGCCAGGTAGCGACAGATGAGCGTCTGTAGCGGCATTTTCAGAGAGCCCGCTAGTAGTCGCAGTGCTCAGCCGTGGGTCGCTACTTTATAGCGACTCAGTCGCTGTTCAGTAATGTTGAATACATTGCGAGGAGTCGCTATTTGACCAGTACAGCGCTGTATGGGAGCGCATGTTAGCGACTGCTCATAGCGACCGACTCACACCATATTCAGCAAAAAAACAGCCTCACAAAACTCTGGCGCTGAAAAATGCTTCTCTGAAGCTCAGAGCGCAGGAGGCTGTGTGATTAAAGTCTGTTTTTCAGCATCTATCCACCAGTAACAAAGCGAAAACATATGGAATTACATTGTAGCAACATTGTAACATGACACATTAATGGCAGAGCTGTGATGTCATTTCTGAGGAAATATCTAAAAAATGAAAAAATTGTGAAAAAACTGCTTTTCACCCAAAAAAAACAAAACCCAGTTTAAAGAGAAGAAAAGGATCGTCCATTGAAATGTATGGGAGAGCGACAGATAGCGAGAGGTCATACCTGGCGCTGTTCGCTGAGGCTGTGATAATGATGAATCGGACGCTACATGGCGCTATCCCAGTCGCTAATAAATGTGTAATTGCTGCCGTGTCCGGCATTCACCAGTCGCTACCTGTCGCTACCTCACATTAACCAGGCACTACCTGGCGCTATCCCTTCTTAAATAAGGGCCATAGCTAAAATCGCCTGACAGCCGGGCAGGGAATCCAGGGCAGCGGGGGGGTCACCTGCGCTTCGCGGTGCTAGACTGCTTCTTGCTAGGGTGCGGCTCGCACATGCGCCGTTGGACCGGGAAGCAAGGTAAGTGTATGGGGCGACCTGGGGGGTGTCGCACAGCGGAGCATCACGATTCTGGGTGCAGCATGGGTCATACGCAGTGATGCGGCATTGCTTGGCGCGCCCCGGGCTCAGGTTGGCACGCCCCGGGCTCAGGTTGGCACTCCCCGGGCTCAGGTTGGCACGCCCCGGGCTCAGGAGGTTGGCACGCCCCGGGCTCAGGTTGGCTCGGCCCGGGCTCAGGTTGGCACGCCCCGGGCTCAGGTTGGCTCGCCCCGGGCTCAGGTTGGCACGCCCCGGGCTCAGGAGGTTGGCACGCCCCGGGCTCAGGTTGGCACGCCCCGGGCTCAGGTTGGCACGCCCCGGGCTCAGGAGGTTGGCACGCCCCGGGCTCAGGTTGGCACGCCCCGGGCTCAGGTTGGCACGCCCCGGGCTCAGGAGGTTGGCACGCCCCGGGCTCAGGTTGGCACGCCCCGGGCTCAGGTTGGCTCGCCCCGGGCTCAGGTTGGCGCACCCCGGGCTCAGGTTGGCGCGCCCCTGTCACAGTGCCTCTCCTTCCCCCGAATTTTCTCTTTCTCCAACTTTTCCGTTTATTTTTAGACACGAGTACGAATGATGAAAAATCGCCGTTTTTGCCTGTAAACGATCGGGCGCCGGCGCTGGGCTTCGGGGGCGCGGTGGTAAACGCCATCCGCCGGGATTAATTAGAGACTCATCTTCGGCGGGAGTTTAAAGATGGAATCATGTTTTGGGGGACGATTCGTCTCTTCCGCGCGAGAGGAAATTTGTTAATTAAAGCCGCTGGGACGAGTAATTTAGGTGCAGGAGAGATAATGGCTCCGGCGCTGCGGGGACGCGCGCGCCATCCGGCGTCACTCGCTCTAATGTCAGAGGGAGGAAGATCGATGGTGGCCGTTACCCGGCTCTGACTGGCGGATTCCCCGGTGGGCCTCTGGGCTGGAGGTGTGGTGTCTATTGAGCACAATGAGCTCTGGCCTGTGACGTGTAACTGATGGGCCCCAACACACACTGGCTGTAGCTGAGGGGCCCCAACACACACTGGCTGTAACTGAGGGGCCCCAACACACACTGGCTGTAACTGAGGGGCCCCAACACACACTGGCTGTAACTGAGGGGCCCCAACACACACTGGCTGTAACTGAGGGGCCCCAACACACACTGGCTGTAACTGAGGGGCCCAACACACACTGGCTGTAACTGAGGGGCCCAACACACACTGGCTGTAGTTGAGGGGCCCCAACACACACTGGCTGTAGTTGAGGGGCCCCAACACACACTGGCTGTAGTTGAGGGGCCCCAACACACACTGGCTGTAGCTGAGGGGCCCCAACACACACTGGCTGTAACTGAGGGGCCCCAACACACACTGGCTGTAACTGAGGGGCCCCAACACACACTGGCTGTAACTGAGGGGCCCCAACACACACTGGCTGTAACTGAGGGGCCCAACACACACTGGCTGTAACTGAGGGGCCCAACACACACTGGCTGTAGTTGAGGGGCCCCAACACACACTGGCTGTAAATGAGGGGCCCCAACACACACTGGCTGTAACCTAGGGGCCCCAACACACACTGGCTGTAACTGAGAGGCCCCAACACACACTGGCTGTAACTGAGGGGCCCCAACACACACTGGCTGTAGCTGAGGGGCCCCAACACACACTGGCTGTAGCTGAGGGGCCCCAACACACACTGGCTGTAGTTGAGGGGCCCCAACACACACTGGCTGTAGTTGAGGGGCCCCAACACACACTGGCTGTAGTTGAGGGGCCCCAACACACACTGGCTGTAGTTGAGGGGCCCCAACACACCCTGGCTGTAGCTGAGGGGCCCCAACACACACTGGCTGTAGCTGAGGGACCCCAACACACACTGGATGTAACTGAGGGGCCCCAACACACACTGGCTGTAACTGAGGGGCCCTAACACACACTGGCTGTAACTGAGGGGCCCCAACACACACTGGCTGTAACTGAGGGGCCCTAACACACACTGGCTGTAACTGAGGCGCCCCAACACACACTGGCTGTAACTGAGGGGCCCTAACACACACTGGCTGTAACTGAGGGGCCCCAACATACACTGGCTGTAACTGAGGGGCCCCAACACACACTGGCTGTAACTGAGGGGCCCCAACACACACTGGCTGTAACTGAGGGGCCCCAACACACACTGGCTGTAGCTGAGGGGCCCCAACACACACTGGATGTAACTGAGGGGCCCCAACACACACTGGCTGTAACTGGGGGCCCCAACACACACTGGCTGTAACTGAGGGGCCCCAACACACACTGGCTGTAACTGAGGGGCCCCAACACACACTGGCTGTAACTGAGGGGCCCCAACACACACTGGCTGTAGCTGAGGGGCCCCAACACACACTGGATGTAACTGAGGGGCCCCAACACACACTGGCTGTAACTGAGGGGCCCCAACACACACTGGCTGTAACTGAGGGGCCCCAACACACACTGGCTGTAACTGAGGGGCCCCAACACACACTGGCTGTAACTGAGGGGCCCAACACACACTGGCTGTAACTGAGGGGCCCAACACACACTGGCTGTAGTTGAGGGGCCCCAACACACACTGGCTGTAGTTGAGGGGCCCCAACACACACTGGCTGTAGTTGAGGGGCCCCAACACACACTGGCTGTAGCTGAGGGGCCCCAACACACACTGGCTGTAACTGAGGGGCCCCAACACACACTGGCTGTAACTGAGGGGCCCCAACACACACTGGCTGTAACTGAGGGGCCCCAACACACACTGGCTGTAACTGAGGGGCCCAACACACACTGGCTGTAACTGAGGGGCCCAACACACACTGGCTGTAGTTGAGGGGCCCCAACACACACTGGCTGTAAATGAGGGGCCCCAACACACACTGGCTGTAACCTAGGGGCCCCAACACACACTGGCTGTAACTGAGAGGCCCCAACACACACTGGCTGTAACTGAGGGGCCCCAACACACACTGGCTGTAGCTGAGGGGCCCCAACACACACTGGCTGTAGCTGAGGGGCCCCAACACACACTGGCTGTAGTTGAGGGGCCCCAACACACACTGGCTGTAGTTGAGGGGCCCCAACACACACTGGCTGTAGTTGAGGGGCCCCAACACACGCTGGCTGTAGTTGAGGGGCCCCAACACACCCTGGCTGTAGCTGAGGGGCCCCAACACACACTGGCTGTAGCTGAGGGACCCCAACACACACTGGATGTAACTGAGGGGCCCCAACACACACTGGCTGTAACTGAGGGGCCCTAACACACACTGGCTGTAACTGAGGGGCCCCAACACACACTGGCTGTAACTGAGGGGCCCTAACACACACTGGCTGTAACTGAGGGGCCCCAACACACACTGGCTGTAACTGAGGGGCCCTAACACACACTGGCTGTAACTGAGGGGCCCCAACATACACTGGCTGTAACTGAGGGGCCCCAACACACACTGGCTGTAACTGAGGGGCCCCAACACACACTGGCTGTAACTGAGGGGCCCCAACACACACTGGCTGTAGCTGAGGGGCCCCAACACACACTGGATGTAACTGAGGGGCCCCAACACACACTGGCTGTAACTGGGGGCCCCAACACACACTGGCTGTAACTGAGGGGCCCCAACACACACTGGCTGTAACTGAGGGGCCCCAACACACACTGGCTGTAACTGAGGGGCCCCAACACACACTGGCTGTAGCTGAGGGGCCCCAACACACACTGGATGTAACTGAGGGGCCCCAACACACACTGGCTGTAACTGAGGGGCCCCAACACACACTGGCTGTAACTGAGGGGCCCCAACACACACTGGCTGTAACTGAGGGGCCCCAACACACACTGGCTGTAACTGAGGGGCCCCAACACACACTGGCTGTAACTGAGGCACATCCTCTACTAATCCAGTCTGGCTTCCTTCATGTCCAAACTTGGAGCTGGCGGCATAACATTAAAGTGGACTGAAACTCGCAGCGTTCTCCAGGGCTGACACAGTACGAGCCGCTCCTGATGGAGGCTCTGAATCATGTGACCGCGCCGATACTGAACGAAATGTAAAATGTTCACACTTAGGGCCTTATTCATCAAGGGATAGCGTCAGGTAGCGGCTGGTTAATGTGAGGCAGCGACAGGTGAACGCGGGACACGGCAGCAATTACACATTTATCAAGCAGAATTTGTTTAACGACTGGGATAGCGCCATGTAGCGTCTGATTCATCATTTTCACAGCCTCAGCGAACAGCACCGGCGTTCAGCCTTGCACAGCGCCAGGTATGACCTCTCGCTACCTCTCGCTCTCCCATACATTTCAATGGACGAACCTTTCCTTCTCTTTAAACGGGGTTTTTGTTTTTTTCCAAAAAATCACAAATAATTCTGTGACCTCTCCTGACATTGAATAAGCAGTTATTTCAATTTTTTTTCCTTTTTTATATATTTCCTCAGAAATGACATCACAGCTCTGCCATTAAAGTGTCATGTTACAATGTTGTTACAATGTAATTCCATATGTTTTCGCTTTGTTACTGGTGGATAGATGCTGAAAAACAGACTTTAATCACACAGCCTCCTGCGCTCTGGGCTTCAGAGAAGCATTTTTCAGCGCCAGAGATTTGTGAGGCTGTTCTTTTTGCTGAATATGGTGTGAGTCGGTCGCTATGAGCAGTCGCTACCATGCGCTCCCATACAGCGCTGTACTGGTCAAATAGTGACTCCTCACAATGTATTCAACATTACTGCACAGCGAGTCGCTATAAACTAGCGACCCACGGCCGAGCACAGCGACTACTAGCGGGCGCTCTGAAAATGCAGCTACAGGCGCTCATCTGTCGCTACCTGGCGTTAGTGGTGAATCAGCCTGCCCGTATTATGAGCTGCTTATCTCTCTGATATGATATATTGATCGTTGAGTCTTGAGACTTTCAGCCATCGCATTATGGTCATGCGTGTGATTTTTTTACCACTGATATTCCTTAAAGTGGACCAAAACCCAGGGTTTTGACTATCCTAGCTTCCGGTCCTTGCCCCGGGGGCACCTTCAGTCGGGGATTCCTCGCTGTGTGAAACCCCTCAGGTCGCCCGAACAAACTCACCTCTTCCCAGTCCTATGGTGCATGCGCGGCCTCTCGTCCAATCGGATCGCTCAGATGCATTTAAGCCCCTGTATCCAGGAGCTCGTGAGCGCGCTGGCGGCTGCATCCCCCGCTACCCTATAACAGCGAGGGTGCCTGCGCCCTCCTGGGTTTTGGTCCACTTTAAGCTAAAATCGATGATTTGAGCTGTTTTCATTAAGGGGAACTCTAGCTTATATACAGATCTGCCATCGGTTACGCTCAACCGGCAAACCCAAGGCGCGTGCCCGTCCTGCACCGCGAGGGCGTGGGCAGCAGAAAGAGCGGGCGAGGGTCATTCGTTACCTTGCGTGGCGATTAATGATTGGAGGAGGCCTGCGCGTGTGCTGTGGGATCGCCAGTTATGAGGCCAGTAGCGGATGGACCAGTTTCGAACAAGGGGCATCCCAAAGCAGACTCATTGCAAACATTAAAGCGGACCAAAACCCATCGTGATTGGTCGTTCGACTCCCTTTCCCCCGGGGCATCCAAAATCAGGATGCCCCTCTGTGCGAACCCCCCCCCCCCAGGTCACCCCATATACTTACCTTGCTTCCCGGTGGCTCACGGCGCATGCGTAAGCAGCGGCCGCATCCCCATTATCCATCTAGCAGCTTTTGTGAATGGCCGGCGCGGGAACGCTCCCTGTTAGAGGGAAGCGGGGGATGCGGGCGTCAGCCTTAGACGATGTGACGTCAGCGGCTCCGAGCGCGCTGATTGGACGAGCAGCCGTGCATTCGTTGTAGGACCGGGAAGAGGTGAGTTAACGTCAGCGATCTGAGGGGTTTAACGCAGCGGGGGCATCCCGGATCAGGGTGACCCCGAGGGAAAGGACCAACACCCAGGATACTCAAAATCCTGGGTTTTGGTCCACTTTAAAGGCTTATTTTTTTATTTGAAGTGGAACAAAACCCAGCGTGGCCGGCCCTGGAACCTAAATGATTTCCGGGCCGGCCAGTTGCCTTTCCTCTGCGTGGCCCTGGACCCAGACGCGCGCCCCCGGGTGGCCCTGCACCTACACGCGCCCCCCCCCGGGTGGCCCTGGACCCACACGCGCCCCCCCGGGTGGCCCTGCACCTACACGCGCCCCCCCCGGGTGGCCCTGGACCTACACGCGCCCCCCCCCCCCGGTGGCCCTGGACACACACGCCCCCCCCCCCCAGGTGGCCCTGGACCCACACGCGCCCCCCCCGGGTGGCCCTGGACCTACACGCTCCCCCCCGGGTGGCCCTGGACCCACACGCTCCCCCCCCCCCCCCCGGTTTGCCTCCCTGCAGAGGTGTTGCAGCGCCCCCCTCGGATCGCATTACCCGCATAAACGCGATTGATCGCTCGCTCTGCAGAGGCCGCGTATCATATCATTTGTGTAACTCGATGCCTAAAAATACAAGAGCTGCACTTGAGCCTAAGGCGCTGCGATTTGCCCAGCAAAGCGTCCGGCGCGGCCCCCGGGGGCGCATCGGCCCATCGATCGCCTGTTATACAATACAGCCTCTGTCAGGACATTATCCTATTGGACGGCCCCGGGGGCCTGATGGGCCGTATTTCACCATCATTGTGTGCGGCGTCCCGAGAGGCCGGCCAATCATTGAACTCCTCAGTGAGTAGTGACGGATGGCTGCATCTGAATCATGTGACCGCGCCGATACTGAACGAAATGTAAAATGTTCACACTTAGGCCCTTATTCATCAAGGGATTGCGTCAGGTAGCGGCTGGTTAATGAGAGGCAGTGCAGAGAATGGCGGGGAGAGCGTGAACGCAGTGCAGAGAATGGCGACAAGAGCATGAACACAGTGCAGAGAATGGCGGTGAGAGCGTGAACGCAGTGCAGAGAATGGCGGTGAGAGCGAGAACGCAGTGCAGAGAATGGCAGTGAGAGCGTGAGCGCAGTGCAGAGAATGGCGGTGAGAGCGAGAACGCAGTGCAGAGAATGGCAGTGAGAGCGTGAGCGCAGTGCAGAGAATGGCGGTGAGAGCGAGAACGCAGTGCAGAGAATGGCGGTGAGAGCGTGAACGCAGTGCAGAGAATGGCGGTGAGAGCGAGAACGCAGTGCAGAGAATGGCGGTGAGAGCGAGAACGCAGTGCAGAGAATGGCGGCGAGAGCGTGAACGCAGTGCAGAGAATGGCGGTGAGAGCGTGAACGCAGTGCAGAGAATGGCGGTGAGAGCGAGAACGCAGTGCAGAGAATGGCGGTGAGAGCGTGAACGCAGTGCAGAGAATGGCGGTGAGAGCGAGAACACAGTGCAGAGAATGTCGGCGAGAGCGTGAACGCAGTGCAGAGAATGGCGGTGAGAGCGTGAACGCAGTGCAGAGAATGGCGGCGAGAGCGTGAACGCAGTGCAGAGAATGGCGGCGAGAGCGTGAACGCAGTACAGAGAATGGCGGCGAGAGCGAGAACGCAGTACAGAGAATGGCGACGAGAACGTGAACACAGTGCAGAGAATGGCGGCGAGAGCGTGAACGCAGTGCAGAGAATGGCGACGAGAACGTGAACACAGTGCAGAGAATGGCGGCGAGAGCGAGAACGCAGTGCAGAGAATGGCGGTGAGAGCGTGAATGCAGTGCAGAGAATGGCGGTGAGAGCGCGAATACAGTGCAGAGAATGGCGGTGAGAGCGCGAATACAGTGCAGAGAATGGCGGTGAGAGCGAGAACGCAGTGCAGAGAATGGCGGTGAGAGCGTGAACGCAGTGCAGAGAATGGCGGTGAGAGCGAGAACACAGTGCAGAGAATGTCGGCGAGAGCGTGAACGCAGTGCAGAGAATGGCGGTGAGAGCGTGAACGCAGTGCAGAGAATGGCGGCGAGAGCGTGAACGCAGTGCAGAGAATGGCGGCGAGAGCGTGAACGCAGTACAGAGAATGGCGGCGAGAGCGAGAACGCAGTACAGAGAATGGCGACGAGAACGTGAACACAGTGCAGAGAATGGCGGCGAGAGCGTGAACGCAGTGCAGAGAATGGCGACGAGAACGTGAACACAGTGCAGAGAATGGCGGCGAGAGCGAGAACGCAGTGCAGAGAATGGCGGTGAGAGCGTGAATGCAGTGCAGAGAATGGCGGTGAGAGCGCGAATACAGTGCAGAGAATGGCGGTGAGAGCGCGAATACAGTGCAGAGAATGGCGGTGAGAGCGTGAACGCAGTGCAGAGAATGGCGGCGAGTGTGCAAATGCAGTGCAGAGAATGGCGGCAAGAGCGCAAATGCAGTGCAAAGAATGGCGATGAGTGCGCGAACGCAGTGCAGAGAATGGAGGTGAGAGCACGGACGCAGTACAGAGAATGGAGGTGAGAGCACGGACGCAGTGCAGTGAATGGTGGCAAGAGTGCAAACGCAGTGCAAAGAATGGCTACGAGTGTGCGAACGCAGTGCAGATAATGGAGGCAAGAGCGCAAATGCAGTGCAGAGAATGGCGGCAAGAGCGCAAATGCAGTGCAGAGAATGGCGGTGAGAGCACGAACGCAGTGCAGAGAATGGCGGTGAGTGTGCGAACGCAGTGCAGAGAATGGAGGTGAGTGTGCGAACGCAGTGCAGAGAATGGCGGCGAGGACGTGAACGCAGTGCAGAGAATGGCGCCGCCTGCATGAATGCAGTGCAGAGAATGGAGGTGAGAGCACGAACGCAGTGCAGAGAATTGGCGGCGACTGCACGAACGCAGTGCAGAGAGTGGCGGCGACTGCATGAACGCAGTGCAGAAAATGGCGGCAAGTGGGCAAACGCAGTGCAGAGAATGGCGGTGAGTGTGCGAACGCAGTGCAGAGAATGGCGGTGAGTGTGCGAACGCAGTGCAGAGAATGGCGGTGAGTGTGCGAACGCAGTGCAGAGAATGGCGCCGACTGCATGAACGCAGTGCAGAGAATGGCGGCGAGGACGTGAACGCAGTGCAGAGAATGGCGCCGACTGCATGAATGCAGTGCAGAGAATGGAGGTGAGAGTGCAAACTCAATGCAAAGAATGGCTACGAGTGTGCGAACGCAGTGCAGAGAATGGAGGCAAGAGCGCAAATGCAGTGCAGAGAATGGCGGTGAGAGCACGAACGCAGTGCAGAGAGTGGCGGCGACTGCATGAACGCAGTGCAGAAAATGGCGGCAAGTGGGCAAACGCAGTGCAGAGAATGGTGGCGAGTGTGCGAACGCAGTGCAGAGAATGGTGGCGAGTGTGCAAACACAACAGCGCATGTGAGAGCCGCAGCCGCATCCCCGCTATCCCTCTAGCAGGGTATTTGTGAAGTGCGCTCTGAGCCACTTGCCTTAGACAACATGATGTAAGCGGATCCGAGCGTGCTGATTGGACGAGCGCCCCTGCATGTGCCATAGGACCAGAAAGAGGTGAACTTGTTATGGCGACCTGGGGGGTTTCAGAAGGCGGGGCATCCCCGATCGGGGTGCCACAGGGGAAAGGACCAAAACCCAGGATAGTCAAAATTCGAGGTTTTGGTCCACTTTAAAGAGGAGCATCGGAGGCCCGGGAGCCTTTTAGCCAATGAGTACACCTACTCTCATCCGAGTCTGCACCATAGGAGTGGATGGAAGGTGTGTGAAACTGGGCGACCGGGGGGGGGGTCTTACACACAGCGGGGCATCCCAAATTCACCGCACAGAGGATATGTAAAATTCCTTAACTTAATTGTCGTTGGCTCTATTATATTGACCCATTATTAAACATCTGTCCTTGTTTTCTCTGCTAAATTATGCCCCAATGGGCTGGCTACTGGCCGATATGATCCAGCTAATGGCCCGGGGTGTATCAGAGTAGGTGGCCATATAACAGCCCGGGGTGTATCAGAGTAGGTGGCCATATAACGGCCCGGGGTGTATCAGAGTAGGTGGCCATATAACGGCCCGGGGTGTATCAGAGTAGGTGGCCATATAACGGCCCGGGGTGTATCAGAGTAGGTGGCCATATAACGGCCATAGGGATAGCTGGGATGCAGATGCGCTGTTGGACCGGGAAGCAAGGTAAGTGTATGGGGTGACCTGGGGGGTGTCACACAGCGGGGCATCCCATTTCTGGGTTCCCCGGGGGAGGGAATCGATCGGCTCAGAAATCTTATACATTAACGGGCTGATCGGTGTGAGTTTTGGTCCACTTTAAAGTGAACCAAAACCCGTCCTGGAGTCTATGAGACTCTAGGGTAGGCATCCCCGCTATCCTGCACCAGGCTTTTGTGAGTGGCCGGCGCGGGCACGCTCCCTGTTAGAGGGAAACGGGGGATGCGGCCACCAGTGCGCTCAGATCCACTCGCCTCAGACGACGTGACGTCAGCGGATCAGAGCGCGCTGATTGGACGAGCGGCCGCGCATGCGCCGTAGGACCGGGAAGAGGTAACTTTGTTTCGGCGATCTGGGGGGTTTCACACAGCGGGGCATCCCCCCCCCCCCCCCCCCAATCACGGTGCCCCAGGGTGAAAGGGACCAAAACCTCGGGATAGTCAAGATCCTGGCTTTTGGTCCACTTTAAAGAGGAACATTGGAGGCCCTGGAGCCTTTTAGCCAATCAGTGCCCTCAATGTGGCCTGAGTCTGCACCCTTCCCAGTGGAAGGAACGTGAGTGAATCCTTATAGGTTCCCAGGCCGATCGCGGTGGTTTTGGTCCACTTTAAAACCCATCCTGAAGTCTATAAGGGCAGGCATACTCGCTTCCCCCTCAGGGCATCCAGATCCGGGATACCCTGCTCTGTATAAGCCCCCAGGTCCCCCAGTAAGCTCACCTCCTCCCCGCTCCAATGGTGCATGTGCGACCTGCTCCGCTCCCTGGAATACCTTTAGCTGGGCGCGCACCTGCACCGCTCATCTGTGAGTGGCCCCCGGACAGAGGGGAGCGGGGGATGCGGGTTCACTCATCAGGAGTCCTAGGCGATCCTTAGACTAGTTGGCGGGAGCGGATCTGAGCGCGCGGATTGGACAGGAAGCCGCACATGCGCCTCGGGACTGGAGAGAGCTGAGTTAGTTTGGTTGACCCGAGGGGTTTCACACAGCGGGGCATCCCCGATCGGCCAAGGACCAAAACCCTGGAAAGTCAAAATCCTGGGTTTTGTTCCACTTTAAGGAAACATACAAATGGCTAATGAAACCTCTTCATAAAAAAATACAGCAAGTCCAGTTGCCTTGATTTTTGACGACCAGTCATGTGACTAATGAAAAACAACTAAAGTCTAGTTGACTTGATTCATTAATACAGATAAGAGAGCGGAGAGACCCATTATGTGCTTAAAGCAGACCAACACCTCTTTCTGCCAGCCCTGGAGTGTTAGCTCTAATAAGAGATTGCTATTAGGGGGCGGGGCTTATGATCCTTGCATCAGTCTTAGGGAAACACTTTTTTATTATATTTATTTATACATATGTATTTATTTATTAAAAATGTATTTATATTTATTATATTTATATTTCTCATATTTCACAGAGCTTCCCTTTAATTTTAAACTGTTATTCTCCCGGCGGATAAGGATGAGGGGATCCAGCGATTCAGCGTTTGGGGGGGGAGGAGCATAGATTGAGGAAGGGTCCAGCCCTGGACCTCCTTCATTATCGGGAAGAGGCTCCGAGCGCCGCTAATTAGCTGCCGCACATTGTCAGTAATAAGCAATTAATAAAACCGCCGGGTAATTATTATTAATCAGCTGCTGCTATTTTAGGCGTCCGGCAGCACCAGGCATCCCAATGTCTTTGTATCGGCCTTGTATATATTATACACAGTGATTAGATCCCCTCTAAGGCGTCTCTTTGTATTGGCCTTGTATATATTATACACAGTGATTAGATCCCCTCTAAGGCGTCTCTTTGTATTGGCCTTGTATATATTATACACAGTGATTAGATCCCCTCTAAGGTGTCTCTTTGTATTGGCCTTGTATATATTATACACAGTGATTAGATCCCCTCTAAGGCGTCTCTTTGTATCGGCCTTGTATATATTATACACAGTGATTAGATCCCCTCTAAGGCGTCTCTTTGTATCGGCCTTGTATATATTATACACAGTGATTAGATCCCCTCTAAGGCGTCTCTTTGTATCGGCCTTGTATATATTATACACAGTGATTAGATCCCCTCTAAGGCGTCTCTTTGTATCGGCCTTGTATATATCATACACAGTGATTAGATCCCCTCTAAGGTGTCTCTTTGTATTATATATATTATACACAGTGATTAGATCCCCTCTAAGGCCTTGTATATATTATACACAGTGATTAGATCCCCTCTAAGGCGTCTCTTTGTATTGGCCTTGTATATATTTTACATATTGATTAGATCTTGTATTGGGGTGAGGGGTGGGGTCACACGGCCTCACATTTATCATGATTGTGTTTCCTGTAATCGGGTCGCCATGTTGTCTTTCTGCGATTTGTCTCTGTCTTTTGAAGATTAAATCATTGCCGCACGCTCCCTCCAGCAGAGGCTCCGCCCTGATCTTAGTACATAGCAGGATGAGGGAAGTGTAATAAGTTGGCTTTAGGGCAGGCGTCACCCTGTGCGAGATCTCAGCATGGTTCCACTCCCCCACCATACAAAGAAAGAATTAAAGAGGATTCGAAAAACGAGGTAAGACAAAAGAAAAAGAGAGATGGAGGGAACAAGAAAAAAGAGCAAAAAAGGGAGGAGAGAAGGAGATCAATTAGAGATTGAGAGAAGGAGAAAAAATAAAGACAAAATAGAGGTGGGGAGAACGAGACAAAATAAAGATGAAGAGAACAAGGCAAATAACAGATAGAGAGATGGAGAGAACGAGACAAAATAAAGATGAAGAGATTGAGACAATGAGACAAAATATAGATGAAAATAACAAAGTGAAATAGGAGATGGAGACAAAAAGAGAGATGGATAAAACAAGACAATTGGCAGATCATGACGTCCAAATAATAAACAAAGAGAGTGGAATCCGAAGGGGAAAAAATGAAGAAGAGAAAAAGAGAAATTCTCTCTCATAGAGCAGGGCAGAGATGGGGGTGCAGCATGGAGCAGGGCAGAGATGGGGGTGCAGCATGGAGCAGGGCAGAGATGGGGGCAGCATGGAGCAGGGCAGAGATGGGGGGGCAGCATGGAGCAGGACAGAGATGGGGGTGCAGCATGGAGCAGGGCAGAGATGGGGGTGCAGCATGGAGCAGGGCAGAGATGGGGGTGCAGCATGGAGCAGGGTGGAGATGGGGGTGCAGCATGGAGCAGGGCAGAGATGGGGTGTAGCATGGAGCAGGGCAGAGATGGGGGTGCAGCATGGAGCAGGGCAGAGATGGGGGTGCAGCATGGAGCAGGGCAGAGATGGGGGCAGCATGGAGCAGGGCAGAGATGGGTGCAGCATGGAGCAGGGCAGAGATGGAGTGCAGCATGAAACAGGACAGAGAGGGGGGTGCAGCATGGAGCAGGGCAGAGATGGGGGTGCAGCATGGAGCAGGGCAGAGATGGAGGTGCAGCATGGAGCAGGGCAGAGATGGAGTGCAGCATGAAACAGGGCAGAGATGGGGGTGCAGCATGGAGCAGGGCAGAGATGGAGGTGCAGCATGGAGCAGGGCAGAGATGGAGTGCAGCATGAAACAGGGCAGAGATGGGGGTGCAGCATGGAGCAGGGCAGAGATGGAGGTGCAGCATGGAGCAGGGCAGAGATGGGGGTGCAGCATGAAACAGGGCAGAGATGGGGGTGCAGCATGGAGCAGGGCAGAGATGGGGGTGCAGCATGGAGCAGGGCAGAGATGGGGGTGCAGCATGGAGCAGGACAGAGATGGGGGTGCAGCATGGAGCAGTGCAGAGATGGGGGTGCAGCATGGAGCAGGGCAGAGATGGAGGTGCAGCATGGAGCAGGGCAGAGATGGAGGTGCAGCATGGAGCAGGGCAGAGATGGAGGTGCAGCATGGAGCAGGGCAGAGATGGAGGTGCAGCATGGAGCAGGGCAGAGATGGGGGTGCAGCATGGAGCAGGGCAGAGATGGGGGTGCAGCATGGAGCAGGGCAGAGATGGGGGTGCAGCATGGAGCAGGGCAGAGATGGGGGCAGCATGGAGCAGGGCAGAGATGGGGTGCAGCATGAAACAGGGCAGAGATGGGGGTGCAGCATGGAGCAGGGCAGAGATGGGGATGCAGCATGGAGCAGGGCAGAGATGGGGTGTAGCATGGAGCAGGGCAGAGATGGGGGTGCAGCATGGAGCAGGGCAGAGATGGGGGTGCAGCATGGAGCAGGGCAGAGATGGGGATGCAGCATGGAGCAGGGCAGAGATGGGGTGTAGCATGGAGCAGGGCAGAGATGGGGGTGCAGCATGGAGCAGGGCAGAGATGGGGGTGCAGCATGGAGCAGAGCAGAGATGGGGGCAGCATGAAACAGGGCAGAGATGGGGGTGCAGCATGGAGCAGGGCAGAGATGGGGGCAGCATGGAGCAGGGCAGAGATGGGGTGCAGCATGAAACAGGGCAGAGATGGGGGTGCAGCATGGAGCAGGGCAGAGATGGGGGCAGCATGGAGCAGGGCAGAGATGGGGGCAGCATGAAATAGGGCAGAGATGGGGGTGCAGCATGGAGCAGGGCAGAGATGGGGTGTAGCATGGAGCAGGGCAGAGATGGGGGTGCAGCATGGAGCAGGGCAGAGATGAGGGTGCAGCATGGAGCAGAGCAGAGATGGGGTGTAGCATGGAGCAGGGCAGAGATGGGGGTGCAGCATGGAGCAGGGCAGAGATGGGGGTGCAGCATGGAGCAGGGCAGAGATGGGGGCAGCATGGAGCAGGGCAGAGATGGGTGCAGCATGAAACAGGGCAGAGATGGGGGTGCAGCATGGAGCAGGGCAGAGATGGAGTGCAGCATGAAACAGGGCAGAGATGGGGGTGCAGCATGGAGCAGGGCAGAGATGGAGTGCAGCATGAAACAGGGCAGAGATGGGGGTGCAGCATGGAGCAGGGCAGAGATGGGGGTGCAGCATGGAGCAGGACAGAGATGGGGTACAGCATGGAGCAGGGCAGAGATGGGGGTGCAGCATGGAGCAGGGCAGAGATGGAGGTGCAGCATGGAGCAGGGCAGATATGGAGTGCAGCATGAAACAGGGCAGAGATGGGGGTGCAGCATGGAGCAGGGCAGAGATGGGGGTGCAGCATGGAGCAGGGCAGAGATGGGGGTGCAGCATGGAGCAGGGCAGATATGGGGGTGCAGCATGGAGCAGTGCAGAGATGGGGGTGCAGCATGGAGCAGGGCAGAGATGGGGGTGTAGCATGGAGCAGGGCAGAGATGGGGTGCAGCATGAAACAGGGCAGAGATGGGGGTGCAGCATGGAGCAGGGCAGAGATGGGGGCAGCATGGAGCAGGGCAGAGATGGGGGCAGCATGAAATAGGGCAGAGATGGGGGTGCAGCATGGAGCAGGGCAGAGATGGGGTGTAGCATGGAGCAGGGCAGAGATGGGGGCAGCATGGAGCAGGGCAGAGATGGGGTGCAGCATGAAACAGGGCAGAGATGGGGGTGCAGCATGGAGCAGGGCAGAGATGGGGGCAGCATGGAGCAGGGCAGAGATGGGGGCAGCATGAAATAGGGCAGAGATGGGGGTGCAGCATGGAGCAGGGCAGAGATGGAGTGCAGCATGAAACAGGGCAGAGATGGGGGTGCAGCATGGAGCAGGGCAGAGATGGGGGTGCAGCATGGAGCAGGACAGAGATGGGGTACAGCATGGAGCAGGGCAGAGATGGGGGTGCAGCATGGAGCAGAGCAGAGATGGGGGTGCAGCATGGAGCAGGGCAGAGATGGAGGTGCAGCATGGAGCAGGGCAGATATGGAGTGCAGCATGAAACAGGGCAGAGATGGGGGTGCAGCATGGAGCAGGGCAGAGATGGGGGTGCAGCATGGAGCAGGGCAGAGATGGGGGTGCAGCATGGAGCAGGGCAGATATGGGGGTGCAGCATGGAGCAGTGCAGAGATGGGGGTGCAGCATGAAACAGGGCAGAGATGGGGGTGCAGCATGGAGCAGGGCAGAGATGGGGGCAGCATGGAGCAGGGCAGAGATGGGGGCAGCATGAAATAGGGCAGAGATGGGGGTGCAGCATGGAGCAGGGCAGAGATGGGGTGTAGCATGGAGCAGGGCAGAGATGGGGGCAGCATGGAGCAGGGCAGAGATGGGGTGCAGCATGAAACAGGGCAGAGATGGGGGTGCAGCATGGAGCAGGGCAGAGATGGGGGCAGCATGGAGCAGGGCAGAGATGGGGGCAGCATGAAATAGGGCAGAGATGGGGGTGCAGCATGGAGCAGGGCAGAGATGGGGTGTAGCATGGAGCAGGGCAGAGATGGGGGTGCAGCATGGAGCAGGGCAGAGATGAGGGTGCAGCATGGAGCAGAGCAGAGATGGGGTGTAGCATGGAGCAGGGCAGAGATGGGGGTGCAGCATGGAGCAGGGCAGAGATGGGGGTGCAGCATGGAGCAGGGCAGAGATGGGGGCAGCATGGAGCAGGGCAGAGATGGGTGCAGCATGGAGCAGGGCAGAGATGGAGTGCAGCATGAAACAGGGCAGAGATGGGGGTGCAGCATGGAGCAGGGCAGAGATGGGGGTGCAGCATGGAGCAGGACAGAGATGGGGTACAGCATGGAGCAGGGCAGAGATGGGGGTGCAGCATGGAGCAGAGCAGAGATGGGGGTGCAGCATGGAGCAGGGCAGAGATGGAGGTGCAGCATGGAGCAGGGCAGATATGGAGTGCAGCATGAAACAGGGCAGAGATGGGGGTGCAGCATGGAGCAGGGCAGAGATGGAGGTGCAGCATGGAGCAGGGCAGAGATGGGGGTGCAGCATGAAACAGGGCAGAGATGGGGGTGCAGCATGGAGCAGGGCAGAGATGGGGGTGCAGCATGGAGCAGGGCAGAGATGGGGGTGCAGCATGGAGCAGGACAGAGATGGGGGTGCAGCATGGAGCAGTGCAGAGATGGGGGTGCAGCATGGAGCAGGGCAGAGATGGGGGTGTAGCATGGAGCAGGGCAGAGATGGGGGTGCAGCATGGAGCAGGGCAGAGATGGGGGTGCAGCATGGAGCAGGGCAGAGATGGGGGTGCAGCATGGAGCAGGACAGAGATGGGGGTGCAGCATGGAGCAGTGCAGAGATGGGGGTGCAGCATGGAGCAGGGCAGAGATGGGGGTGTAGCATGGAGCAGGGCAGAGATGGGGGTGCAGCATGGAGCAGGGCAGAGATGGGGGTGCAGCATGGAGCAGGGCAGAGATGGGGGTGCAGCATGGAGCAGGGCAGAGATGGGGGTGCAGCATGGAGCAGGGCAGAGATGGGGGTGCAGCATGGAGCAGGGCAGAGATGGGGGTGCAGCATGGAGCAGGGCAGAGATGGGGGTGCAGCATGGAGCAGGGCAGAGATGGGGGTGCAGCATGGAGCAGGGCAGAGATGGGGATGCAGCATGGAGCAGGGCAGAGATGGGGTGTAGCATGGAGCAGGGCAGAGATGGGGGTGCAGCATGGAGCAGGGCAGAGATGGGGGTGCAGCATGGAGCAGGGCAGAGATGGGGGTGCAGCATGGAGCAGGGCAGAGATGGGGGTGCAGCATGGAGCAGGGCAGAGATGGGGGCAGCATGGAGCAGGGCAGAGATGGGGGGGCAGCATGGAGCAGGACAGAGATGGGGGTGCAGCATGGAGCAGGGCAGAGATGGGGTGCAGCATGGAGCAGGGTGGAGATGGGGGTGCAGCATGGAGCAGGGCAGAGATGGGGTGTAGCATGGAGCAGGGCAGAGATGGGGGTGCAGCATGGAGCAGGGCAGAGATGGGGGTGCAGCATGGAGCAGGGCAGAGATGGGGGCAGCATGGAGCAGGGCAGAGATGGGGTGCAGCATGGAGCAGGGCAGAGATGGAGTGCAGCATGAAACAGGACAGAGAGGGGGGTGCAGCATGGAGCAGGGCAGAGATGGGGGTGCAGCATGGAGCAGGGCAGAGATGGAGGTGCAGCATGGAGCAGGGCAGAGATGGAGTGCAGCATGAAACAGGGCAGAGATGGGGGTGCAGCATGGAGCAGGGCAGAGATGGAGGTGCAGCATGGAGCAGGGCAGAGATGGAGTGCAGCATGAAACAGGGCAGAGATGGGGGTGCAGCATGGAGCAGGGCAGAGATGGAGGTGCAGCATGGAGCAGGGCAGAGATGGGGGTGCAGCATGAAACAGGGCAGAGATGGGGGTGCAGCATGGAGCAGGGCAGAGATGGGGGTGCAGCATGGAGCAGGGCAGAGATGGGGGTGCAGCATGGAGCAGGACAGAGATGGGGGTGCAGCATGGAGCAGTGCAGAGATGGGGGTGCAGCATGGAGCAGGGCAGAGATGGAGGTGCAGCATGGAGCAGGGCAGAGATGGAGGTGCAGCATGGAGCAGGGCAGAGATGGAGGTGCAGCATGGAGCAGGGCAGAGATGGAGGTGCAGCATGGAGCAGGGCAGAGATGGAAGTGCAGCATGGAGCAGGGCAGAGATGGGGGTGCAGCATGGAGCAGGGCAGAGATGGGGTGCAGCATGGAGCAGGGCAGAGATGGGGGTGCAGCATGGAGCAGGGCAGAGATGGGGGTGCAGCATGGAGCAGGGCAGAGATGGGGGTGCAGCATGGAGCAGGGCAGAGATGGGGGCAGCATGGAGCAGGGCAGAGATGGGGTGCAGCATGAAACAGGGCAGAGATGGGGGTGCAGCATGGAGCAGGGCAGAGATGGGGATGCAGCATGGAGCAGGGCAGAGATGGGGTGTAGCATGGAGCAGGGCAGAGATGGGGGTGCAGCATGGAGCAGGGCAGAGATGGGGGTGCAGCATGGAGCAGGGCAGAGATGGGGATGCAGCATGGAGCAGGGCAGAGATGGGGTGTAGCATGGAGCAGGGCAGAGATGGGGGTGCAGCATGGAGCAGGGCAGAGATGGGGGTGCAGCATGGAGCAGAGCAGAGATGGGGGCAGCATGAAACAGGGCAGAGATGGGGGTGCAGCATGGAGCAGGGCAGAGATGGGGGCAGCATGGAGCAGGGCAGAGATGGGGGCAGCATGAAACAGGGCAGAGATGGGGGTGCAGCATGGAGCAGGGCAGAGATGGGGGCAGCATGGAGCAGGGCAGAGATGGGGGCAGCATGAAATAGGGCAGAGATGGGGGTGCAGCATGGAGCAGGGCAGAGATGGGGTGTAGCATGGAGCAGGGCAGAGATGGGGGTGCAGCATGGAGCAGGGCAGAGATGAGGGTGCAGCATGGAGCAGAGCAGAGATGGGGTGTAGCATGGAGCAGGGCAGAGATGGGGGTGCAGCATGGAGCAGGGCAGAGATGGGGGTGCAGCATGGAGCAGGGCAGAGATGGGGGCAGCATGGAGCAGGGCAGAGATGGGTGCAGCATGGAGCAGGGCAGAGATGGAGTGCAGCATGAAACAGGGCAGAGATGGGGGTGCAGCATGGAGCAGGGCAGAGATGGGGGTGCAGCATGGAGCAGGACAGAGATGGGGTACAGCATGGAGCAGGGCAGAGATGGGGGTGCAGCATGGAGCAGAGCAGAGATGGGGGTGCAGCATGGAGCAGGGCAGAGATGGAGGTGCAGCATGGAGCAGGGCAGATATGGAGTGCAGCATGAAACAGGGCAGAGATGGGGGTGCAGCATGGAGCAGGACAGAGATGGGGTACAGCATGGAGCAGGGCAGAGATGGGGGTGTAGCATGGAGCAGGGCAGAGATGGGGGTGCAGCATGGAGCAGGGCAGAGATGGAGGTGCAGCATGGAGCAGGGCAGAGATGGGGGTGCAGCATGAAACAGGGCAGAGATGGGGGTGCAGCATGGAGCAGGGCAGAGATGGGGGTGCAGCATGGAGCAGGGCAGAGATGGGGGTGCAGCATGGAGCAGGACAGAGATGGGGGTGCAGCATGGAGCAGTGCAGAGATGGGGGTGCAGCATGGAGCAGGGCAGAGATGGGGGTGCAGCATGGAGCAGGGCAGAGATGGGGGTGCAGCATGGAGCAGGGCAGAGATGGGGGTGTAGCATGGAGCAGGGCAGAGATGGGGGTGCAGCATGGAGCAGGGCAGAGATGGGGGTGCAGCATGGAGCAGGGCAGAGATGGGGGTGCAGCATGGAGCAGTGCAGAGATGGGGGTGCAGCATGGAGCAGGGCAGAGATGGGGGTGTAGCATGGAGCAGGGCAGAGATGGGGGTGCAGCATGGAGCAGGGCAGAGATGGGGGTGCAGCATGGAGCAGGGCAGAGATGGGGGTGCAGCATGGAGCAGGGCAGAGATGGGGGTGCAGCATGGAGCAGGGCAGAGATGGGGGTGCAGCATGGAGCAGGGCAGAGATGGGGGTGCAGCATGGAGCAGGGCAGAGATGGGGGCAGCATGGAGCAGGGCAGAGATGGGGTGCAGCATGGAGCAGGGAAGATATGGGGGTGCAGCATGAAACAGGGCAGAGATGGGGGTGCAGCATGGAGCAGGGCAGAGATGGGGGCAGCATGGAGCAGGGCAGAGATGGGGGCAGCATGAAATAGGGCAGAGATGGGGGTGCAGCATGGAGCAGGGCAGAGATGGGGTGCAGCATGGAGCAGGGCAGAGATGGGGGTGCAGCATGGAGCAGGGCAGAGATGGGGGGGCAGCATGGAGCAGGGCAGAGATGGGGGTGCAGCATGGAGCAGGGCAGAGATGGGGGTGCAGCATGGAGCAGGGCAGAGATGGGGGTGCAGCATGGAGCAGGGCAGAGATGGGGGCAGCATAGAGCAGGGCAGAGATGGGGTGCAGCATGGAGCAGGGCAGAGATGGGGTGCAGCATGGAGCAGGGCAGAGATGGAGTGCAGCATGAAACAGGGCAGAGATGGGGGTGCAGCATGGAGCAGGGCAGAGATGGGGTGCAGCATGGAGTAGGGCAGAGATGGGGTGCAGCATGGAGCAGGGCAGAGATGGGGTGCAGCATGGAGCAGGGCAGAGATGGAGTGCAGCATGAAACAGGGCAGAGATGGGGGTGCAGCATGGATCAGGGCAGAGATGTGGGTGCAGCATGGAGCAGGGCAGAGATGGGGGTGCAGCACGGAGCAGGGCAGAGATGGGGGTGTAGCACGGAGCAGGGCAGAGATGGGGGTGCAGCATGGAGCAGGGCAGAGATGGGGGTGCAGCATGGAGCAGGGCAGAGATGGGGGTGCAGCATGGAGCAGGGCAGAGATGGGGGTGCAGCATGGAGCAGGGCAGAGATGGGGGTGTAGCATGGAGCAGGGCAGAGATGGGGGTGCAGCATGGAGCAGGGCAGAGATGGGGGTGCAGCATGGAGCAGGGCAGAGATGGGGGTGCAGCATGGAGCAGTGCAGAGATGGGGGTGCAGCATGGAGCAGGGCAGAGATGGGGGTGTAGCATGGAGCAGGGCAGAGATGGGGGTGCAGCATGGAGCAGGGCAGAGATGGGGGTGCAGCATGGAGCAGGGCAGAGATGGGGGTGCAGCATGGAGCAGGGCAGAGATGGGGGTGCAGCATGGAGCAGGGCAGAGATGGGGGTGCAGCATGGAGCAGGGCAGAGATGGGGGTGCAGCATGGAGCAGGGCAGAGATGGGGGCAGCATGGAGCAGGGCAGAGATGGGGTGCAGCATGGAGCAGGGAAGATATGGGGGTGCAGCATGAAACAGGGCAGAGATGGGGGTGCAGCATGGAGCAGGGCAGAGATGGGGGCAGCATGGAGCAGGGCAGAGATGGGGGCAGCATGAAATAGGGCAGAGATGGGGGTGCAGCATGGAGCAGGGCAGAGATGGGGTGCAGCATGGAGCAGGGCAGAGATGGGGGTGCAGCATGGAGCAGGGCAGAGATGGGGGGGCAGCATGGAGCAGGGCAGAGATGGGGGTGCAGCATGGAGCAGGGCAGAGATGGGGGTGCAGCATGGAGCAGGGCAGAGATGGGGGTGCAGCATGGAGCAGGGCAGAGATGGGGGCAGCATAGAGCAGGGCAGAGATGGGGTGCAGCATGGAGCAGGGCAGAGATGGGGTGCAGCATGGAGCAGGGCAGAGATGGAGTGCAGCATGAAACAGGGCAGAGATGGGGGTGCAGCATGGAGCAGGGCAGAGATGGGGTGCAGCATGGAGTAGGGCAGAGATGGGGTGCAGCATGGAGCAGGGCAGAGATGGGGTGCAGCATGGAGCAGGGCAGAGATGGAGTGCAGCATGAAACAGGGCAGAGATGGGGGTGCAGCATGGATCAGGGCAGAGATGTGGGTGCAGCATGGAGCAGGGCAGAGATGGGGGTGCAGCACGGAGCAGGGCAGAGATGGGGGTGTAGCACGGAGCAGGGCAGAGATGGGGGTGCAGCATGGAGCAGGGCAGAGATGGGGGTGCAGCACGGAGCAGGGCAGAGATGGGGGTGCAGCATGGAGCAGGGCAGAGATGGGGGTGCAGCATGGAGCAGGGCAAAGATGGGGGTGCAGCACGGAGCAGGGCAGAGATGGGGGTGTAGCATGGAGCAGGGCAGAGATGGGGGTGCAGCATGGATCAGGGCAGAGATGTGGGTGCAGCATGGAGCAGGGCAGAGATGGGGGTGCAGCATGGAGCAGGGCAGAGATGGGGGTGCAGCATGGAGCAGGGCAGAGACGGAGGCAGCATGGAGCAGAGCAGAGATGTGGGTGCAGCATGGAGCAGAGCAGAGATGTGGGTGCAGCATGGAGCAGGGCAGAGATGGGGCTGCAGCATGGAGCAGGGCAGAGATGGGGGTGCAGCATGGAGCAGGGCAGAGATGGGGGTGCAGCATGGAGCAGGGCAGAGATGGGGGTGCAGCATGGATCAGGGCAGAGATGGGGGTGCAGCATGGAGCAGGGCATAGATGGGGTGCAGCATGGAGCAGGGCAGAGATGGGGTGCAGCATGGAGCAGGGCAGAGATGGGGGTGCAGCATGGAGCAGGGCAGAGATGGGGGTGCAGCATGGAGCAGGGCAGAGATGGAGTGCAGCATGAAACAGGGCAGAGACGGAGGCAACATGGAGCAGGGCAGAGATGGGGTGCAGCATGGATCAGGGCAGAGATGGGGGTGCAGCATGGAGCAGGGCAGAGATGGGGGTGCAGCATGGAGCAGGGCAGAGATGGGGGTGCAGCATGGAGCAGGGCAGAGATGGGGTGCAGCATGGATCAGGGCAGAGATGGGGTGCAGCATGGATCAGGGCAGAGATGGGGTGCAGCATGGAGCAGGCCAGAGATGGGGGTGCAGCATGGATCAGGGCAGAGATGGGGTGCAGCATGGAGCAGGGCAGAGATGGGGTGCAGCATGGAGCAGGGCAGAGATGGGGGTGCAGCATGGAGCAGGGCAGAGATGGGGATGCAGCATGGAGCAGGGCAGAGATAAAGGTGCAGCATGGAGCAGGGCAGAAATGGGGGTGCACCATGGAGCAGGGCAGAGATGGGGATGCAGCATGGAGCAGGGCAGAGATAGAGGTGCAGCATGGAGCAGGGCAGAGATGGGGGTGCACCATGGAGCAGGGCAGAGATGGGGGTGCAGCATGGAGCAGGGCAGAGATGGGGGTGCAGCATGGAGCAGGGCAGAGATGGGGGTGCAGCATGGATCAGGGCAGAGATGGGGGTGCAGCATGGAGCAGGGCAGAGATGTGGGTGCAGCATGGAGCAGGAGAGAGATGGGGGTGCAGCATGGAGCAGGGCAGAGATGGGGGTGTAGCATGGAGCAGGGCAGAGATGGGGGTGCAGCATGGAGCAGGGCAGAGATGGGGGTGCAGCATGGAGCAGGGCAGAGATGGAGGTGCAGCATGGAGCAGGGCAGAGATGGGGTGCAGCATGGAGCAGGGCAGAGATGGAGGTGCAGCATGGAGCAGGGCAGAGATGGGGATGCAGCATGGAGCAGGGCAGAGATGGGGTGCAGCATGGAGCAGGGCAGAGATGGGGGTGCAGCATGGAGCAGGGCAGAGATGGGGTCGCAGCATGGAGCAGGGCAGAGATTGAGGTGCAGCATGGAGCAGGAGAGAGATGGGGGTGCAGCATGGAGCAGGGCAGAGATGGGGGTGCAGCATGGAGCAGGGCAGAGATGGGGGTGCAGCATGGAGCAGGGCAGAGATGGGGGTGCAGCATGGATCAGGGCAGAGATGGGGGTGCAGCATGGAGCAGGGCAGAGATGTGGGTGCAGCATGTAGCAGGAGAGAGATGGGGGTGCAGCATGGAGCAGGGCAGAGATGGGGGTGCAGCATGGAGCAGGGCAGAGATGGGGGTGCAGCATGGAGCAGGGCAGAGATGGGGGTGCAGCATGGATCAGGGCAGAGATGGGGGTGCAGCATGGAGCAGGGCAGAGATGTGGGTGCAGCATGGAGCAGGGCAGAGATGGGGGTGCTGCATGGAGCAGGGCAGAGATGGGGGTGTAGCATGGAGCAGGGCAGAGATGGGGGTGCAGCATGGAGCAGGGCAGAGATGGGGGTGCAGCATGGAGCAGGGCAGAGATGGGGTCGCAGCATGGAGCAGGGCAGAGATGGGGATGCAGCATGGAGCAGGGCAGAGATGGGGTGCAGCATGGAGCAGGGCAGAGATGGGGTGCAGCATGGAGCAGGGCAGAGATGAGGTGCAGCATGGAGCAGGGCAGAGATGGGGGTGCAGCATGGAGCAGGGCAGAGATGGGGATGCAGCATGGAGCAGGGCAGAGATGGGGGTGCAGCATGGAGCAGGGCAGAGATGGGGTCGCAGCATGGAGCAGGGCAGAGATGGGGTCGCAGCATGGAGCAGGGCAGAGATTGAGGTGCAGCATGGAGCAGGGCAGAGATGGGGGTGCAGCATGGAGCAGGGCAGAGATGGGGGTGCAGCATGGAGCAGGGCAGAGATGGGGTTTCAGCATGGAGCAGGGCAGAGATGGGGTGCAGCATGGAGCAGGGCAGAGATGGGGGTGTAGCATGGAGCAGGGCAGAGATGGGGTGCAGCATGGAGCAGGGCAGAGATGGGGTGCAGCATGGAGCAGGACAGAGATGGGGGTGCAGCATGGAGCAGGGCAGAGATGGGGTGCAGCATGGAGCAGGGCAGAGATGGGGTGCAGCATGGAGCAGGGCAGAGATGGGGTGCAGCATGGAGCAGGGCAGAGATGGGGGTGCAGCATGGAGCAGGGCAGAGATGGGGGTGCAGCATGGAGTTGAGCAGAGATGGGGTGCAGCATGAAGCAGGGCAGAGATGGGGGTGCAGCACGGAGCAGGGCAGAGATGGGGGTGCAGCACGGAGCAGGGCAGAGATGGGAGTGCAGCATGGAGCAGGGCAGAGATGGGGGTGCAGCATGGAGCAGGGCAGAGATGGGGGTGCAGCATGGAGCAGGGCAGAGATGGGGTGCAGCATGGAGCAGGGCAGAGATGGGGTGCAGCATGGAGCAGGGCAGAGATGGGGGTGCAGCATGGAGCAGGTTAGAGATGGGGTGCAGCATGGAGCAGGGCAGAGATGGGGGTGCAGCATGGAGCAGGGCAGAGATGGGGGTGCAGCATGGAGCAGGGCAGAGATGGGGTGCAGCATGGAGCAGGGCAGAGATGGGGTGCAGCATGGAGCAGGGCAGAGATGGGGTGCAGCATGGAGCAGGACAGAGATGGGGGTGCAGTATGGAGCAGGGCAGAGATGGGGTGCAGCATGGAGCAGGGCAGAGATGGGGTGCAGCATGGAGCAGGGCAGAGATGGGGTGCAGCATGGAGCAGGGCAGAGATGTGGGTGCAGCATGGAGCAGGGCAGAGATGGGGGTGCAGCATGGAGCAGGGCAGAGATGGGGGTGCAGCATGGAGCAGGGCAGAGATGGGGTGCAGCATGGAGCAGGGCAGAGATGGGGTGCAGCATGGAGCAGGGCAGAGATGGGGGTGCAGCATGGAGCAGGTTAGAGATGGGGTGCAGCATGGAGCAGGGCAGAGATGGGGGTGCAGCATGGAGCAGGGCAGAGATGGGGGTGCAGCATGGAGCAGGGCAGAGATGGGGTGCAGCATGGAGCAGGGCAGAGATGGGGTGCAGCATGGAGCAGGGCAGAGATGGGGTGCAGCATGGAGCAGGAGAGAGATGGGGGTGCAGCATGGAGCAGGGCAGAGATGGGGATGCAGCATGGAGCAGGGCAGAGATGGGGTGCAGCATGGAGCAGGGCAGAGATGGGGGTGCAGCATGGAGCAGGGCAGAGATGGGGGTGCAGCATGGAGCAGGGCAGAGATGGGGGTGTAGCATGGAGCAGGAGAGAGATGGGGGTGCAGCATGGAGCAGGGCAGAGATGGGGTGCAGCATGGAGCAGGGCAGAGATGGGGGTGCAGCATGGAGCAGGGCAGAGATGGGGGTGCAGCATGGAGCAGGGCAGAGATGGGGGTGTAGCATGGAGCAGGAGAGAGATGGGGGTGCAGCATGGAGCAGGGCAGAGATGGGGTGCAGCATGGAGCAGGGCAGAGATGGGGATGCAGCACAGGGCCTGCAGAGTGCAGCGGAACTGCATACAATGACCCACCTTTCTACCCTATTCCCTACACAGCGACATGTATGAAATACTGTAACAAGTAAAAATGAGTAAAGCATGGACGAGGCAGCGGGGAGCCTATAGAGACGGGGTCCTGGACATTTGCTCCGTTTGCCCTCCTCTTCTGTTAGCCATGATTTATATCAAAGCAATGGTGCTGTGCAGAATGTACAGTATATATATATATCTTCATCCTGCTGGGCACACGGCGTGGGCGGCATGGGAAGGGTTAATTTTGCTCCTCTCCAGCAGAAACCTTTCAGCAATCCGGCTTCAACCGAAAAAATTGAAATGTAAATAAAATTACAGATTCCCGTTTGGCATCGCGGCGGATCGGAGCGCGAGCCAAAGTGCCAGTCTGGTGCGGTGCCAGCGGCGGAGGGGAAGCCGGGGGCAGCTTTTATTGGCTGACATTAAACGGAAAGTCGTGTTTTCTGGCTCAGATGCTGCTGCACTGATCTTAAAGGAATATGACCCCCTCATCCCCCCTATGGGGCAGCGGCTGGCTTTGTCTGGGGCAGAAAATGGAAAGTGCCCCATTATGACGCTGTTCAGTGTGCCGAGGGATGGGGGCAGTGCGGAAGGGAGGAAGGTTCTGGACAGATAAAAGCATACCTACCAGGTGTCCCTGATTTGGAGGGACTGTCCCTCTTTTGAGTCCATGTCCCCCTGTCCCTTGTTGTTCTCATTTGTCCCTCTTTTGAGGTGTAAAATGCAGATCTGCAGCAATAAATGATTGATTTGCCTATTCAAAGTGTTTCTGTTGTTGTAACTGTTACAATGTATCTCCTATCCATCCCTCAATGAGGGGGCGTGGCTTCATCCATCCCTCAATGAGGGGGCGTGGCTTCATCCATCCCTCAATGAGGGGACGTGGCTTTATTTACATATTGTCCCTCTTTGAGGTGTAACATGCAGATTTGCAGCAATAAATAATTCAGACTCCTATACAAAATGTTTCTATTGTAACTGTTACAATGTATTTCCTATACATCCCTCAATGAGGAGGCGTGGCTTCACTCAGCCATCGATGATGGGGCGTGGCTTCAGCTATATCTCAATGAGGCGCGTGGCTTCATTTACATATTGCCCCTCTTTGAGGTGTAACATGCAGTTTTGCAGCAATAAATAATTCAGCCTCCTATACAAAATGTTTCTATTGTTGTAACTGTTACAATGTATTTCCTATCCATCCCTCAATGATGGGGCGTGGCTTCACTCAGCCCTCAATGATGGGGCGTGGCTTCAGCTATATCTCAATGAAGGGGCGAGGCTTCATACATCCTTCAATGAGGGGGCGTGGCTTCATTTACATATTGCCCTTCTTTGAAGTGTAACATGCAGATCTGCAGCAATAAATGATTAATTTGCCTATTCAAAGTGTTTCTATTTTTGTAACTGTTACAATGTATCTCCTATCCATCCCTAAATGAGGGGGTGTGGCTTCGCCCATCCCTTAATGAGGGGGCGTGGCTTAATTTAACATTTGTCCCTCTTTCGAAAACGAAAGTTTGGATGTATGGCTAAAAGAAATAACTCAGAAAACAGGCCATAAGTCCCCTGCTGCCCCGGAGGCCTTGCCTGACCAGGTGACATAAATTAATCAGAACAAGGATCATATCAGAACTTTTTTCACTTTTACAGCAGAACAAAACCCACCAGCGGCCGAACAGGGATGCCCCACTGTGTGACAACCCCCAGGGCGCCGGCAAACATGCACCTTTCCCCAGTCTAACGGAGGCACAGGCTCGGGCTCTCTTACAATCAGTTTGTTTTCAATGGGGAGCATCTCCCTCATCCCCAGCGGCGCGCTCGCTTTTCCTCGCAAGCCCCATAGGCCGGGGATGCGGGAGGTGCCGCAGTGTGTGCTCCCCATTAAAGAGGACCAAAACCCACCCTGGAGTCTATGAGACTTCAGGGCAGACATACTCGCTCTCCACAGGGCACCCCCGATCACTGTGTGAAACCCCCCAGATTGCCCAAAAACTCACCTTCTTTTCTGGTCCAACAGCGCATGCACAAGCAGCTGCCGCATCCCCGCTATCCCTCTAGGCATCAGGCATTTGTGAATGGCCGGGGCGGGCATGTTGCCTGTTAGAGGGCAGTGGGGGATGTGGCCGCCAGTGCGCTCGGATCCGCTTATATTAGACGATGCTGCAAGACGAAGAGGTTCGAGCAGATCTGAGCGCTCTGATTGGTCGAGCAGCCGCACATGCCCCTTAGGACCGGGAAGAGGTGAGTTAGTTCAGGCGATCTGGGGGGTTTCACACAGTGGGGCATCCCCAACCGAGGGGGGGCAAAGACCCAGGATAGTCAAACTGGGTGAACTGAGGGGGGTTCACACAGCTCAATTCGGGATGCCCCGGGGGAAGAGAACAAAACCCAGTAGAGTCAGATTAACTGGTTTTTGTTCCACTTTTATGTTGACTATAATATGTATTATTCCATTGAAAGCAAACTGAAACAATTTAAAGGGGAAATAAATATAACAAAACTCCGATCATGTGTCTGCATAATTGTGACGCCCGCAGGGGCGTGGCTGTGTTCACAATCAGCCAATCACGTTTAAGCTCATGTTAAACAGCGGTTGGTATTCAACCACCATCATTAAGTTATCTTGATTCCCAACCATATAATGTTCTAGTCGGATTTTCCTTGATGTTTTCTTAGGGCCTTATTCATGAATGGATAGCGCCAGGTAGTGACTCTTTAGCGACAGGTAGCGAGAGGTATCGGCAATAGAACGCTGGCTCCAGCACGCAATTACACATTTAAGAAGCCGATCCTGTTTAGCGACTGGGATAACGCCATGTAGCGTTAGATTCATCATTATCCCAGCCTCAGCTAACAGCGACTGCGTTCAGTCTTGCAGAGCGCCAGGTATTACCTCTCGCTACTTGCCGCTCTCCCATACATTTCAATGGAAGAGCCTCAAATCCCATTTCTCATGCCTTTTTTTTTTTTCCAAACTACAAATGTAGACATTATTCCTGAACTGTATGTATTGTTATTTTTATTTATTTATTTTTTTTCTGAAAAGTTAATTTATAGTGTGCCATTCAAATCTTAAAGTCACACCCCTACCCCAATGTCATTCCCGTTATTTTTACAACTTTAATGTTTTTTTCCACCACAAAAAATCACTTAAATCTAACCATGTCTGGCGCTCTATCCCAGCAAAAAAACAGTGCCCACGCTGTTTCATAGAAATTTCTTTTTAAATCTGGGTTAAAGCGCCGAGAGTCGCTGTTGTTGAATAAGCAGCAAACAGTTGTGTGCTTCTGAGTGCACTGGCATGACCTTGAAAACCTTATTCAAGTTAACATTAACCCATCAGTTATTAGAATGTGAAACACACTGTTACCCCTAACATTCTAGAAGCATTCTAATGTGTTCAAACCAATTACTGTTAATTATAAAACACATTCACATATATAGATATAGACATGTCTTAATGTATGGGTTACCATCTATGTAATTAATTGCCAAACGCAAAACTGTAAAGATCAACACAAATTTATTAAAATAAATAAAGGCAAACCGAATTTTCACATCATTTGGTTTCCTCAAAAAAAGTTAATACATTTTAGTCCGTGGGTGGCCTTGTTGGTGATGAGTCATTTGTAGGGGTGGTGTTGGGGTCCAACAATGCAGTAAAACAAATAGACTGCTGCTGTATTAGCTGATGTAACAACAACAAAGTTTCGTCCTGCCGTTCAATGGACTGGTGTCATGCAACAATTCTTGCTGGGGTTGGTTGCGAAGCTCCCGTACTTCTTGCCTCAGGTCACGTATTTGTTGTTGGTCCACCAGCGATTGTGTTTCCAACGCCACAATGCGCTCCTGGAGTCTATCACGCGGCTGTTGGCGACTGTAGGCCTCCAGCATCCGGCTCCCTAACTCATAGAGCTCAGCACTGGTGGGGGCAGCTCTTGCAGTTGGTTGTGTAGTAGGCTAACAAAAAAAGCAAGATATTATATTACTGATTGTATTTAGCATATAAATCTATGACAACCACATCTATGGTTAGATTAACATGTACCGTTGGTGCTGCCTCTGAAGCCTGACCACATGGGACTTGTGAGGAGGCCACATCCTGGGTTTCTTCACCCTTTGAAGCCGCATGGGAGCGGCGGGCGCGGGTGCCCTGGTTGCCCTGGTCCCCTTTTGTGATATGTGATGCTGACATGCTGTTACCCTGATATGCGAAACTTTGGGCACTGGTAGTATACACTTTATACTGTGCAGGCACATCAATATTGTGCTCTTTGAGCTTTTTTTCATTACCTGTCATATTGATTCTCATTTGGAATTGGTTTGTGTGAGGTGGGGTTTTATTCATTTAATTATTTATTTAATTATTGCTAGTAGGATTGGCCTACATTTAGGTATGTGTTTATGATAATATTTTCACAGCACTAAGCACTTTTTGGCATAGTTTTTTGCACATTTTATTACTTTAAGGTGTTTCATGATTTATGTGTGATGTGCATTATGGTGGATAATAATTGACAGGTCTCTTATGGACAGCATAGGGGCCCGATTTGGGCTTTCTAAGTGCCGGCACAGATACTGGAGTATGCGTGTGTAGAGAAATTGTGTCTTTGCACAAACAGATTCTAGTATTTTATTTTAATATATATATATAGGATTAGAGCAGAGTCATATATCACATATATTCTGAATAAGATACCCCATTAATGGTGGATTAGAGATATTAAATGGATATGAAAGGGGATCAGCTATCTGTTTTTAAATGTCTTGTGTTAGGTGTATTTTTGTATGTATTTTTATGAATTTTCATGTAATAATAAAAAGTCTAACTTTTTGAGGATATAGGTTTTGAAATATATTTTGGTGCTCCCCACAGGGAGGGAGGTGTGGATTTTCCACGTCCACTCCCATTGGAGTGATTGTGTTTGTTAAGGAGTGAGCACATTACAAATAATACAGGTGGTGCGCCCCATAGTAATTGCCACATCCTGAGTTGCCGTCAAGATCAAAGTATGTTGTAAGTTACATGGTTTTACATGTGTATTGTGTGTCTACTTTGTCTAAACTGTATAGATAGAATACCTGTAAAATTTGACCAATTGGTCAATACACACACCCTTTACATGTATGATATTTAGGGAAGAAAGCTCATTGTTAAACAATAAAGGTCAACTCATTGTGTGGTCACAGATCATAATCACTTTTATAAGCACACATAACCGCCACATCGGAGATGTCCAGACTTAGCCCATCACTAGAGCTTTGCCCTAAAAATACATGGGTCATACCAAATGTCAATAGGCCCTCAACATTTAATGAGATACAACATCCTTACATAAAAAAATAAAAAAATCTTAGAAAGAAGGAGCCCCACAACTCCCAACCCCCCCCCAAAAAGGGATAGAAGCGGCACCACTGTTTCAAAATTTATAGCAAATCAATATTTATTATATACAAAAATCTACATGTTTATTATATACAGGTATCTACACTCAAAAGACATATTAGAAAACATATAACATACTACAATCCATATAGAAAGGAGGGAGGGGGAGGGGGCGACGATGATTGGTCACCAATCTTTTGAAAGGTCATACAATACTAATATAATAAAAAAAACACTACTATCTCTGAAGACTAGTCCCTGCCAGGCAATAATAAAGTGCAAAGTGCTACTACAAAAATCTATATGCTCTATACATAGTGAACTCCTAACAGTGTACAAAAAACGCATAACATCTAATAACCAAAGATTAATAAACAAAAAATACTATCAAAACAAGTGTCCATGCTAAAGCGCATACATGTACATAGTGCTAATGCTAAACATAGCCCCAATATGAGGACCCGCCGGGTACAGACAAAACAAATACAGATACACTAATAAGTAAATCTTAAGTAAGAGACCAAAGCGCCCACCCTCCAGAGCGTCTACGCATTGCGTGACGACTCTCCACGTCACTTCCTCAGGACAAAAAAAATAAAAACACATTATTACCCTCATCCCTAGCAGCCACGCTTTGAAGGGCCCTTTCAGGACCAGCACTTCCTGTATTTGGGCCTAACGACAGAAAGCATAATTGTTATTACTTTAAGCTGCCATAGTATTGTTAATGTAAATGTATTGTAATCTCACCAAAAAACATGTATTTAACAGTTTCCTTGTTTGATCTCTCTGAAATAGTAAACGTTTTTTGGCAAAACATAAACAACTATACAGCTTTCAATGTGAGGTCTCATGGTTTGCCATTTAGAAATTTTAAGAGATACACATTAATAAACAATGATGGTGGCATCTGCAAACATTGTGTAGCATACAGCAAGAGTGGATTGTTTTGGGGACCTTTTTGTGGGTTGTGCAGCAACTCCCCTCTTGGTTGTGCCAAACTTTGAAAGCATACTTTCAGCAGGCTGATGGTTCTAACCACTATACACCTGGTTTTGTGGTGAGCTACATTTGTGTGAGGATTGTGATTGTGTATGTGGACTGGTTGTGTGTGTGGTGAGATTGTTGATTTTTGGGAGTGCATGAGCTATGGCCAGTGAGTGTAAGGTGGATGTGGGGGTGATGTTTGGGTTATGGATGTATTGTTGTGACAGCGCAGAGGAAGGTCAAGAGTCAAGGGAAGAGGGTGCTGTGAGGCTTAGGGCACCCCGATCCTTTGCTTGTTACATTGTGCAGTGTGGCAGTTCTATAACTGCCTCCTTTATAGTTATATTGGGTGTAGCCAGAGATCCGCGCTCCTGCAGAACAGGAGCCATACGGCCGCGGCAACACTAATTAGACAGGTAAAACAATAGGGATCCCGCCGGGGAATCTCCCGGAAACTTTAAAGAGGCGACGCCCGCAGCGCTGAGAGGCGACGCCCGCAGATAAAAGATCCTTCAAGTTTCCCCCTATAAATAATTAATCGCCATTAATGAATGCGGCGGCAGAGGCGGCTGTTGCGCCTCATTATTTGGTAAATTGCGTATTATGATCAATGCAGCGTGCGGCGCCCGGATGGGGCCCCTGACAGCTAATTAAAGCGAGCAGTGCTGAGTTTATGTATGGCCGCGCTCCCGCCTGGCGGGTCAGGAAGCACAACGGCGGCTCATGGCGCCGAGGACCAAGGGGGCCGAAATAACGCACCTGACAGGGCTGATTAATACAGAGCAGAGGGACCATTATTAGGGGGAGGGGACAACGAGTTCTTCTATGAAAGTTTGTTAACTTTGATTTTCCTTTCCTCTTTTACTTTTAATTACTTTTGTTTCATTTCCTACACTTTCCATTCCTTTGCTTTCCTTTCTGGTTCCTTCGCTTTCTTTTCCTATTTCCAATCCCTCTGGTTCCTCTTCTTTTCTTTCCTGTTTCTTCTCTCTACTTCTCAGTCTTCTCCTTGTCTCCCCCATTCCTTTACTCTTCTACCTTTTTATTTTTTCTCTCTCCCTTCTATTTTCTTTCCTCCCCTCTTTTTCTTTCCTCCCCTCTGCTTCCTTTCTTGCTCATCTCTACTTCCAGTTCCTCTTCTTGTCTCCCCTTTTCTTTTCTTTCCTCTTCTTTCCACCAATGTCTTCCCTCTCCTTCTTTCCTTTTCTACCTTTTTCTTCTCCGTTTTTCTTTCCTTTTCCCTCCTTCCCTCCTTCCTTTCTTGCACCTCTACTTCCTGTTCCCCTCATTTCCCTTTCTCTTCTTTCCTTTCATTTCAACCCCCTTCTTTTCTCTCCTCAACTTTTTTCCTGTTTCTCTGCTTTCCTTTCCTCTCCTTGCCCTGTTCCTTTTCTTCCTACACTTTTCTTTCCTTCTTTCTCATCTTTCCTCTCCCCTCTTTTCTCTCCTCTCCTTTTTTATCCTGTTTCCCCTCTCTACTTTCCGCTCCGTTCCTTGCCTCCACTTTTTTCCTCTTCTCTCTTTTCCTCTAATCCCCCTTTTGCTTTCCTTGTCTCTTCTTTCCTTTCCTGTTTCTTCTCTCCTTCTCAGTCTTTTCCTTGTTCTTTTCTATTTTTCTCCCCTTCTCTCATGTTCTTCCCCCTCTTTTTCTTTCCTCTCCTCTTCTACCTTTCTTGCTCCTCTCTACTTCCTATTCCTCTCCTTTTATATTCTTTCCTCCTCTTTCATCCCACCACCCGCCTGTCTTTTATCTCCTTTATCTCCTCATTTTTTTCCAGTTTTCCCTCTCTGCTTTCCATTCCTCTTCTTGCCCCCTCTTTTCTTCATCTCATCATCTCTTCTTTCCTTTCCCGTTTCTCTTCTCTACTTCTCAGTTTTCTCCTCCTTGCCTCCCCCTTTCCCTTCTTCTTTACCCGTTTTTTCTCTCTTCCTCCCATTTTCTTCTTTCTTCTTTTTCTTTCCTCCCCTCTGCTTCCTTTCTTGTTCATCTCTACTTCCTGTTCCTCTCCTTGTCTCCCCTTTTCTCTTCTTTCCTTTTCTTTCCTCCGATTTCCCTCCCCCTATTTTCTCTCCTCTCCTTTCCTCTTCTACCTTTTCCTTTTTTCTCTTTTCCTCCCATTTCCTCCCCCCCCCCCGTTTTTCTTTCCTTCCTTTCTTGCACCTATCTACTTCCTGTTCCTCTCCTTGTCTCCCCTTTACTCTTCTTTCCTTTTCTTTCCTCCTATTTCCCTCCCTCTATTTTCTCTCCTCTCATTTCCTCTTCTACCTTTTCCTTTTTTCTCTTTTCCACCCATTTCCCCCCCCCCCCCCCTCTGCTTTTCTTTCCTTCCTTTCTTGCAGCTCCCTACTTCCTCTTCCTCTCCTTGTCTCCGCTTTTCTCTTCTTTCCTCTTCTTTCCTCCGATTTCCCTCCCTCTATTTTCTCTCCTTTCCTTTCCTCTTCTACCTTTTCCTTTTTTCTCTTTTCCTCCCATTTCCTCCCCCCCCCCCCCCCCCGTTTTTCTTTCCTTCCTTTCTTGCACCTCTCTACTTCCTGTTCCTCTCCTTGTCTCCCCTTTACTCTTCTTTCCTTTTCGTTCCTCTGATTTCCCTCCCTCTATTTTCTCTCCTCTCCTTTCCTTTCCTCTTCTACCTTTTCCCTTTTTCTCTTTTCCTTTTCTTTCCCCAGCAACCTTGTGCTCTCCTGTTTGTCGAATGACATAGGCACAGCAAACGGCTCTGATTGGCCGCACATGCGCAGGGAGAAGGTGGCCTAGTACAGAACTTGGGGGGTTCACACACAGCGGGGTATCACCATTTGGGATGCCCTGGGGGAAGTTCAGCAAATGACCCCATTTAGATTCCAGGGCCGGTCTTGCTGGGTCCGGCCCTGGATAAGGTGACCTGGTGGTATTCACACAAAGGGGCAGCGTGAGTTGGGATGCCCCGGGGGAAGGCCAGCAAACGCCAGTGGAATCTTTTAGATTCCAGGGCCAGCCCTGGATAAGGTGACCTGGTACGGGAGAACAGCGGGGTATCCCGAGTTGAGATGCCCCAAGGGTAAGGTCAGCAAATGGCCCTATTTAGATTCCAGGGCCGGTCTCGCTGGGTCCGGCCCTGGATAAGGTGACCTAGTACAGGTGAACGCGGGGATTTCACACACGGCAGGGCATCCCTAGTTGGAATGCAACAGCCGTGGAATCTTTTAGATTCCAGGGCCGGTCTTGACGGGTCCGGCCCTGGATAAGGTTAACTGGTACAGGAGAACTTGAGGGTTTCACACAACAGGGCATCACCATTTGGGATGCCCCAAGGGTAAGGTCAGCAAATGGCCCTATTTAGATTCCAGGGCCGGTCTTGCTGGGTCTGGCCCTGGATAAGGTGACCTAACAGGAGAACATAAGGGCTTTACACAGCAGGATACCCAGAGTTGGGATGCCCCGGGGGAAGGCCAGCAAACAGCGCTGGAATCTTTTTAGGGCCAGACCCAGCAAGACCGGCCCTGGAATCACGAGTTGGGATGCCCGGGGGCAAGGCCAGCAGACAGTCCTAAAATATTTAGATTCCAGGGCTGGTCTTTTTGGGTCTGGCCCTGGATAAGGTTAACTGGTACAGGTGAACTTGGGGGTTTCACACAGCAGGGTATCCCAAGTTGGGATGCCCCGGGGGAAGGCCAGCAAGCTGAGCTGGAATCTTTTAGATTCCAGGGCTGGTCTTGCTGGGTCTGGCCCTGGAGAAGGTGACCTAGTACAGGTGAACATGAGGGCTTCACACAGCGGGGCAACATGAGTTGGGATGCCCCAGTTGAATGCCAGCAAACAGCGCTGGAATCCTTCAGGGCCGGAGCCAGCGAGACCGGCCCTGGAAAACATGAGTTGGGAGGCCCTGGGGGAAGGCCAGCAAACAGTCCTAAAATATTTAGATTCCAGGGCCGGTCTTGCCGGGTCAGGCCCTGGATAAGGTGTCTTGGTACAGGAGAAAGGGGGTTTCACACACGGCCGGTTTCACAGCTGATTACAATAGAAACAATTAAGATAAACAAGTTGCTATTTGGCCTAAATAATGTAACACAATGTAACTCTCAGCAGGGAGCCGGGGGAGCTTTTCAGAATGACTCATCTTGTTCATTATGGTCCCAGCAGGAGGAAGAGATAATGCATCCCAAGGTTTTACCTCCCATCTCAATATATCCTTAGTAACATCCTCCTGCTGATTACAATAGAAACAATTAGGATAAACGAGTTGCTATTTGGCTTAAATAATGTAACACGATATAACACTCAGCAGGGAGCCGGCGGTGCTTTTCAGAATGACTCACCTTGTTTGTTATAGTCCCAGCAGGAGGGAGAGATCGTCCATCCCAAGGTTTTACCTCCCATACCGATATATCCTCTGTAACACTCTTCATGCTGAGTCCAGCTGATTACAATAGAAACAATGAAGATGAATGAATTGCTATTTGGCATTTAATAATGTAACACAATATAACTCTCAGCAGGGAGCTGGTGGTGCTTTTCAGAATGACTCACCTTGTTCGTTATAGTCACAGCAGGGGGGAGAGATAACCTGTCCCAAGGTTTTACCTCCCATCCCAATATATCCTCAGTAACATCCTCCTTGCTGAGTCCAGCTGATTACAATAGAAACAATTAAGATAAAGGATTTACTATTTGGTCTAACTAATGTAACACAATGTAACTGATGATGCTGGTGGTGCTTTTCAGAATGACTCATCTTGTTTGTTACAGTCACAGCAGGTGGGACAGATTAATTGATTGCTATTTGGCTTAAATAATGTACACAATGTAACTTTCAGCAGGGAGCTGGCAGTGCTTTTTGGAATGACTAATCTTGTTTGTTCTAATCCCAGCAGGAGGGCGAGATAGCCCATCCCAAGGATTTACCTCCCATCCCAATATCCGTCTTTGCCGTGACATACAGAGAAGACAATCCTTAGAGAGTCCTTCCCATCCCACAGCGCAATGCACACATCACATTGCACTGTAAGCTGTCTGCATTCCAATAAAAGGCCACTGACTGCTTTAGAAAGTATCACAGCTGATTACAATAGAAACAATTAAGATAAAAGAATTGTTATTTGGCTTTAACAATGTAACACTATGTAACTCTCAGCAGGGAGCCCGCAGTGCTTTTCAGAATGACTCATCTTGTTTGTTATAGTCCCAGCAGGAGGGAGAGATAGCCCGTTCCGAGGATTTACCTCCCATCCCAAAATATCCTCTGTAACATCCTCCTTGCTGAGTCCCGCTGATTACAATAGAAACAATGAAGATAAATAATTTGCTATTTGACTGTAACAATGTAACACAGTGTAACTCTCAGCAGGGAGCCGGCAGTGCTTTTCAGAATGATTCATTTTGTTTGTTATAGTCCCAGCAGGAGGGAGAGATAGTCCATCTCATCTCAATATCTTTCTCTCTCAGCTTTGTTGCCTCTGTAACATCCTCCATGCTAAGTCTCGCTGGTTACAATAGAAACAATTAACATAAATGAATTGCTATTTCGGTTAAATAATGTAACACAATCTAACACTCAGCATGGAGCCGGCAGTGCTTCTTAGGATGACTCATCTTGTTTGTTATAGTTCCAGCAGGAGGTAGAGATAGAACATCCCCAATGTTTTATCTCCCATCCCAATAAATCCTCTGTTAAATCCTCCTTGCTGGGTCCCACTGATTACAATAGAAACAATTAAGATCAATGAATTGCTATTTGGCTGTAACAATGTAACACAGTGTAACTCTCAGCAGGGAGCTGGCAGTGCTTTTCAGGATGACTCATCTTGTTTGTTACAGTCACAGCAGGAGGGAGAGATAACCCGGCCCGAGGTTTTACCTCCCATCCTAATATCCATCTTTCTCAGCTTTGCCGTGACACACAGAGGAGACAATCTTTAGAGAGTCCCTCCCATTCCACAGTGCAATGCAAACATCACATTGCACTGTAAGCTATCTACATTCTAATAAAAGTCTCATGACTGCTTTAGAAAGTATCACAGCTGATTACAATAAAAGCAATTGAGATAAACAAGTTGCTATTTGGCTTAAATAATATAACACAATGTAACACTCAGCAGGGAGATGGCAGTGCTTTTCAGAATGACTCATCTTATTTGTTATAGTCACAGCAGGAGGGAGAGATAGCCCGCCCCGAGGTTTTACCTCCAATTTTCAGTAACATCCTCCATATTGAGTCCCGCTGATTAAAATAGAAGCAATTAACATAAATGAATTGCTATTTCACTTAAATAATGTAACACAATGGAGCTTTCAGCAGGGAGCCGGCGGTGCTTTTCAGAATGACTCATCTTGTTTGTTATAGTCACAGCAGGAGGGAGAGATAGCCCGTCCCGAGGTTTTACCTCCCATCCCAATATATCCTCAGTAACATCCTACAAGCTGAGACCCGCTGATTTCAATAGAAACAATTAAGATAAATGAATTGCTATTTGGCTATATCATTATAACACAATGTAACTCCCAGCAGGGAGCCGGCAGTGCTTATCAGGATGACTCATCTTGTTTGTTAGTAGGAAGGAGAGATAGCCCATCCCAAGGTTTTACTTATCATCCCAATATACGTCTCTCTCTCAGCTTTGTTGCCTCTGTAGCATCCTCCTTGCTGAGTCCTGCTGGTTACAATAGAAACAATTAGGATAAACAAGTTGCTATTTAGCTTAAATACTGTAACACGATGTAACTCTCAGCTGAGAGCTGGCCATGCTTTTCAGAATGACTCATCTTGTTTTTTACTGTCCCAGCAGGAGGGAGAGATAGCCCGTCCCATCTCAATATCTGTCTCTCTCAGCTTTGTCCCCTCTGTAATATCCTTCATGCTGAGTCCCGCTGATTACAGTAGAAACAAATAAGATACATGAGTTGCTATTTGACTGTAACAATGTAACACAATGTAACTCTCAGCAGGGAGCTGGCAGTGCTTTTCAGAATGACTCATCTTGTTTGTTATAGTCCCAGCAGAATTGAGAGATAGCCCATCCCGAGGTTTTACCTTCCATCCCAATATATCCTCATTAACATCCCACTTGCTGAGTCCCACTGATTACAATAGAAACAATTAAGATAAATGAATTGCCATTTGGCTTAAATAATGTAACACAATGTAACTCTCAGCAGAGAGCAGGCGGTGCTTTTCAGAATGACTCATCTTGTTTGTTATAGTCCCAGCAGGAGGAAGAGAGATAGCCCGTCCCAAGGTTTTACATCCCATCCCAATATATCCTCAGTAACATCCTCCTTGCTGAGTCCCAGTGATTACAATAGAAACAATTAAGATCAATGAATTGCCATTTGGCTTAAATAATGTAACACAATGTAACTCTCAGCAGACAGCAGGCGGTGCTTTTCAGAATGACTCATCTTGTTTGTTACAGTCACAGCAGGAGGGAGAGATAGTCCCAAGGTCTTACCTCCCATCTCAATATACGTCTCTCTCTGGTTTGTCACCTCTGTAATATCCTCCATGCTGAGTCCCGCTGATTACAATAGAAACAAATAAGATAAATGAATTGATATTTGACTGTAACTATCTAACACAATGTAACTCTTACCAGGATGCTGGTGGGCTTTTCAGAATGACTCATCTTGTTTGTTATAGTCCCAGCAGGAGGAAGAGAGATAGCCCGTCCCGAGGTTTTACCTCCCATTCCAATATATCCTCATTAACATCCCCCTTGCTGAGTCCCACTGATTACAATAGAAACAATTAAGATAAATGAATTGCCATTTGGCTTAAATAATGTAACACAATGTAACTCTCAGCAGAGAGCAGGCGGTGCTTTTCAGAATGACTCATCTTGTTTGTCACAGTCACAGCAGGAGGGAGAGATAGTCCCAAGGTCTTACCTCCCATCTCAATATACGTCTCTCTCTGGTTTGTCACCTCTGTAATATCCTCCATGCTGAGTCCCGCTGATTACAATAGAAACAAAGAAGATAAATGAATTGTTATTTGACTGTAACTATCTAACACAATATAACTCTTACCAGGATGCTGGTGGGCTTTTCAGAATGACTCATCTTGTTTGTTATAGTCCCAGCAGGAGGAAGAGAGATAGCCCGTCCCGAGGTTTTACCTCCCATTCCAATATATCCTCATTAACATCCCCCTTGCTGAGTCCCACTGATTACAATAGAAACAATTAACCTCCTTAGCGGTGATCCCGAGCGTGACTCGGGGTTAATTTGCGCTGTAAGTAGCGGTAACCCCGAGTCACGCTCGGGATCTATTTGGCAGAGGAGCAGGGCGGCGCAGTCTCCTTACCTTCTCCCTGCGATCCAGCGATGTCCCCGCTGCGATCGCAGGTGAGAGCCGCGGCTGCGGCGTCCGTCGCACTTCCCGGGTTCCGTCTCTGTGAGCCGCAGAGGCTCATGGGGGCGGAGCCGTGCGTCAGAGACAAATGTAATGGTAACGCTTTCGTTACCATTACATTTGCCTCTATCATAATGCCAGGGGGGTTAAGATAAATGAATTGCCATTTGGCTTAAATAATGTAACACAATGTAACTCTCAGCAGAGAGCAGGCGGTGCTTTTCAGAATGACTCATCTTGTTTGTTATAGTCCCAGCAGGAGGAAGAGAGATAGCCCGTCCCGAGGTTTTACCTCCCATTCCAATATATCCTCATTAACATCCCCCTTGCTGAGTCCCACTGATTACAATAGAAACAATTAAGATAAATGAATTACCATTTGGCTTAAATAATGTAACACAATGTAACTCTCAGCAGAGAGCAGGCGGTGCTTTTCAGAATGACTCATCTTGTTTGTTACAGTGACAGCAGGAGGGAGAGATAGTCCCAAGGTCTTACCTCCCATCTCAATGTGGTTTGTCACCTCTGTAATATCCTCCATGCTGAGCCCCGCTGATTACAATAGAAACAAAGAAGATAAATGAATTGTTATTTGACTGTAACTATCTAACACAATGTAACTCTTACCAGGATGCTGGTGGGCTTTTCAGAATGACTCATCTTGTTTGTTATAGTCCCAGCAGGAGGAAGAGAGATAGCCCGTCCCGAGGTTTTACCTCCCATTCCAATATATCCTCATTAACATCCCCCTTGCTGAGTCCCACTGATTACAATAGAAACAATTAAGATCAATGAATTGCCATTTGGCTTAAATAATGTAACACAATGTAACTCTCAGCAGAGAGCAGGCGGTGCTTTTCAGAATGACTCATCTTGTTTGTTGCAGTCACAGCAGGAGGGAGAGATAGTCCCAAGGTCTTACCTCCCATCTCAATGTGGTTTGTCACCTCTGTAATATCCTCCATGCTGAGCCCCGCTGATTACAATAGAAACAAATAAGATACATGAGTGGCTATTTGACTGTAACTATCTAACACAATGTAACTCTTACCAGGATACTGGTGGTGCTTTTCAGAATGACTCATCTTGTTTGTTATAGTCCCAGCAGAATTGAGAGATAGCCCTTCCCAAGGTTTTACCTTCCATCCCAATATATCCTCATTAACATCCCCCTTGACGAGTCCCACTGATTACAATAGAAACAATTAAGATAAATGAATTGCCATTTGGCTTAAATAATGTAACACAATGTAACTCTCAGCAGAGAGCAGGCGGTGCTTTTCAGAATGACTCATCTTGTTTGTTATAGTCCCAGCAGGAGGAATAGAGATAACCCGTCCCGAGGTTTTACCTCCCATTCCAATATATGCTCAGTAACTTCCTCCATGCTGATTCCCGCCACGTTCCGCTGTCGCGTGTTACCCGCAGCGCTGCCAGCGCCGGGATCAGGAGGGTCCTGGGCTCCGGTGTTAGAAAATCATTTAAGAATCATTAGAAGATATCGCGCAGGATTTATGCCCTCGTCAGCCGCATTCTATACATAGTAAATTAAGGCTCCTGAGTGATAATGGGCAGCGATTCCAAACCTCAGACTGATCGCAGCCATAAATCCTCCAGGGCCGGCGAGTCCCGTCACCGCCGCCAGGAACAATGCGCTAATGATGACAATGATGTCACCGCTCGCCATCAGAGGTGACAATCCAGGGCCGGCTCCATGTTTATGAGGGCCCCTGGTGCATGATGGTAAAGATGCAGCTGTGCTGGAGGTCGGCCCTTAGTGGGAAAGTCCACTTTCATAGACTTAGCCAAATGGCCTCAGAGAAGATGGTGGCAACAGGCCTGACAGGGAAAAAGAAAGAAAGAAAAAAAGGAGGAATGAGAAAGAAAAAAAAGAAAACAAAAGAAGGAAGGAATAAGACAAACAGAAAGAAAAAAACGGAATCACACTGAAAGAAAAAAATTAATGAGAGAAAGAATGAAAGAGAAAGAAAGAAAATAATTAATGATAACTGAAGGAAGGAATGAGAGAGGAAGAAAGAAAGAAAGAAAAAAAGGAGGAATGAGAAAGAAAAAAAGAAAACAAAAGACGGAAGGAATAAGACAAACAGAAAGAAAAAAACGGAATCACACAGAAAGAAAATAATTAATGAGAGAAAGAATGAAAGAGAAAGAAAGAAAATAATTAATGAGAGAAAGAATGAAAGAGAAAGAAAGAAAATAATTAATGATAACTGAAGGAAGGAATGAGAGAGGAAGAAAGAAAGAAAGAAAGAAAGAAAGAAAGAAAGAAAGAAAGAAAATAATAAATGAAAACTGAAGGAAGGAATGAGAGAGGAAGAAAGAAAGAAAGATAGAGAACGAAAGAAAATTAAAAAAAAAGAAAGAAAGAAAGAAAAGAAGGAATAACACAGAGAAAAATAAGTAATGAGAAAGGAAATACAGGAATGAGAAAGAAAGAAAGAAAGAAAAGAAAAAAAGAAAGAAGGAATGACTAAGAAAGAAAAGAAGTAATGATAAAGGAAGGAAGGAAAGAATAAAAGAACGATAGAAAGAAAGAAATAGACAAAGAAAAGAAGGAACGACACAACAAGAAAGAGGGGAATGCGAAAGGAAAGAAATGAGAAAGAAAGATAGAAATAAGACAAAAAGAAAAAAGGAAGGATTGACACAGAATTAAAGAATGAAATGAGAAAGGAAAGACATGAATGGGAGACGAAAGAAAGAAAGAATGAAAGAAAGAAAGAAAAAGGCAAAAAGGAATGCCAGAAAGGTAGGAATGAGAAAGTTGGAAAGAAAGAAAAAGAAAGGGATACAATTACACAAAAGAAAATAAAGAATGATACAGAATGAAAGAAAAGAATGAGAAAGAAAGAAAAAAAAATAAACACAAAAAGAAAGAAAATAAGGAATGACACAGAGAAAAATATGTAATGCGATAGGAAATAAAGGAATGAGAAAGAAAGAAAGAAAACATAAAAAGAAAGAAGGAATGACTAAGAAAGAAAAGAAGTAATGATAAAGGAAGGAAGGAAAGAACAAAAGAAAGAACAAAAGAAAGAAACAAAAAGACAAAGAAAAGAAGGAACGACACAACAAGAAAGAGGGGAATGCGAAAGGAAAGAAATGAGAAAGAAAGAAAGAAAGAAATAAGGAATAAGACAAAAAGAAAAAAGGAAGGATTGACACAGGATTAAAGAATGGAATGAGAAAGGAAAGACATGAATGGGAGACGAAAGAAAGAGAAAATAAGAAAGAAAGAAAGAAAGAAAGAAAAAAAGAATAAGGCTAAAAGGAATGACAGAAAGGTAGGAATGAGAAAGTTGGAAAGAAAGAAAAAGAAAGGGATACAATTACACAAAAGAAAATAAAGAATGATACAGAATGAAAGAAAAGAATGAGAAAGAAAGAAAAAAAAATAAACACAAAAAGAAAGAAAATAAGGAATGACACAGAGAAAAATATGTAATGCGATAGGAAATAAAGGAATGAGAAAGAAAGAAAGAAAAGATAAAAAGAAAGAAGGAATGACTAAGAAAGAAAAGAAGTAATGATAAAGGAAGGAAGGAAAGAACGAAAGAAAGAAAGAAAAAGACAAAGAAAAGAAGGAACGACACAACAAGAAAGAGGGGAATGCGAAAGGAAAGAAATGAGAAAGAAAGAAAGAAATAAGGAATAAGACAAAAAGAAAAAGGAAGGATTGACACAGAATTAAAGAATGGAATGAGAAAGGAAAAACATGAATGGAAAGAAAAGAAAGAAAAAAAGAAAGAAAGAAAGAAAGAAAAAGGCAAAAAGGAATGACAGAAAGATAGGAATGAGAAAGTTGGAAAGAAAGAAAAAGAAAGGGATACAATAACACAAAAGAAAAGAAAGAATGATGCAGAATGAAAGAAAAGAATGAGAAAGAAAGAAAAAAAAATAAACACAAAAAGAAAGAAAATAAGGAATGACACAGAAATAAATAGAAAAATAGAAGGAATCACAAAGATAGGAAGAAAACAATAATGCAGAAAAAAGAAGGAACGATGCAGAAAGAAAGGAATGTTGCAGTTTCCCCCTTAAAGTGGACCAACACCCTCCTTGATTGGCCCAGGAATCAGGCCGATCCGATCCCTCCCTGCGGGGCGTCCATAATCGGGATGCCTCGCTGTGTGTGACCCCCAGGTTGCCCATTCACTTACCGTATTTTTCGGCCTATAAGACGCACCTGCCCATAAGACGCACCCAAGATTTGGAGGAGGAAAATAAGAAAAAAATATTCTGAACCAAATGGTGTACTAAAACATTTAATAAAACATAACATTTAACTGCTTTGTAAAGCGCTACGGAAGATGATGGCGCTTTATAAATAAACAATAATAATAATAATAATTTAACCACATTCACGCAACATCAGCATAGACAACCTTAAACACCGCTATTAGAAAATGAGGAGAGACTACTATTTGTCTGGGAATCCCAGGAACTCATCTTCAATATTGTCCGAATCAAAGAAGCTCAGTTGCTCACTATCACTTTTTTCACTTTCTTCGGTATATTCATATATTATCCCATCTTCAGTGCCATCTAAGGCATTGCTAATGCCACATTTTTTGAATGACCGTACAATGGTTTCATCCTTCACTGACTGCCAAGATGTTTTCACCCATTCACAGACTTGAGTGATAGTGGGCCTCTTCATTTGTCCAGTCGGTGTCGATCCCTGATCTTATGGCAGACAGTGGCGTGCTTCCACGCCCAACCTGAGTGGCTGGGTGCAGCAGCATGCCTCAGCTGAACAGACTGAGAGTGCGGCCCCTGTGAAAGGTGATTGTTTATGGGTGATCTAGGTAAGTTTTACACTAAGCTGGGCATCCCAGATGGGATGCCCCATGGGTAGTAAATTGGCTGGCCATGCAGGCTTTTAGACTCCAGGGCCAGCCATTCAGGTGGTTGGTTCCAAAAAGTGGACCAAAACCCAGCATTTTTACTATCCAAGGTTCCTGGTTAGTCTCCCTGGGGCACTGTGGTTTGGATATCCTGTTGTGTTACCTTTGATAGCCAGTAAAGCTCACCTTTTCCCAGTCCTACAGCACATGCGCGATCAACACAACATCACTTACATCATTCGGCTGTGTGTGGCCATGGCAGCAATTCAGAAAGGGATGCAAATGATGCAGACACTGGCCACGCATGCACTGTGGGCTTGTTTGACAGCTAAGAACACAAGCAAGGGGTTTCACACATCAGGACATCCCAGTTTGGGATGCCCCAAGGGAAAGGGCATCAGCCAACTAATAGACTCCAGGTCAGTTTTGGTCCACTTGTACAGTTATTAAAGTGGACCAACACCCAGATTCCCGCCCTGATCCAATCCCTCCCCGTGGGGCATCCAAAATTGGGATGCCCCGCTGTGTGAAACCCCCCAGGACGCCCGCTAACCTTACATTATTCCCGGGCCAACGGCACATGCGCGGGCCACATCTTGCGCTTCTCTCAAGCAGGGCACATGTCCATGCTGGCTATTTATGAATGGCCAGCACATGCACGCTCCCTGTTAGAGGGAAGCGCGAGATGCGGCTGCCATTGTGCTCGGAGCCGCTGAGCTTTGACGCGCATACCTCAGCGGCTCCGAGCACACAGATTGGATGAGCGCCTGCGCATGCACCATAGGAGTGGGGTGAGGTGAGTTGAATCAGGCGATCTGCGGGGTTTCACATAGCAGGGCATCCCGATCCAGGGAAGTGGACCCAAAACCCAGAATAGTAAAATTCCTGGGTGTTGGTCCACTTTAACGTCCAGGTGATTTTCTTACTAACATTAAAAGCTAAGATGACAACTACCTGCTTTTCCTTTAAAATTGAGGAAGAAGACTGCAGCCTGCTATGGAAGATTCTAATATTCACACTGCTGACAGGAATCAGTATTGTGACTGTGCTGTATAGAGTGTCAGCTCTGCTGCCTAGTCCCCTGTCTGTGTATGTGATCCCTGTGCTGTATAGAGTGTCAGCTCTGCTACCTAGTCCCCTGTATGTGTGTGATCCCTGTTCTGTATAGATTGTCAGCTCTGCTACCTAGTCCCCTGTGTGTGTGTGATCACTGTGCTGTATAGATTGTCAGCTCTGCTGCCTAGTCCCCTGTGTGTGTGTGATCCCTGTGCTGTATAGATTGTCAGCTCTGCTGCCTAGTCCCCTGTGTGTGTGTGTGATCCCTGTGCTGTATAGATTGTCAGCTCTGCTGCCTAGTCCCCTGTGTGTGTGTGATCCCTGTGCTGTATAGATTGTCAGCTCTGCTGCCTAGTCCCCTGTGTGTGTGTGATCCCTGTGCTGTATAGATTGTCAGCTCTGCTGCCTAGTCCCCTGTGTGTGTGTGATCACTGTGCTGTATAGAGTGTCAGCTCTGCTACCTAGTCCCCTGTGTGTGTGTGATCCCTGTGCTGTATAGTGTTCGCTCTGCTGCCTAGTCCCCTGTGTGTGTTTGATCCCTGTGCTGTATAGAGTGTCAGCTCTGCTGCCTAGTCCCCTGTCTGTGTATGTGATCCCTGTGCTGTATAGTGTCAGCTCTGCTACCTAGTCCCCCGTGTGTGTGTGATCCCTGTGCTGTCAGTGTCTCTCCTCTCTTCTCCTCTCCCCCCTCCCCTCTCCTCCCCCTCGCTCCTCTCCCCCCTCCCCTCCCCTCCCCTCCCCTCTGTTCCTCTCCTCTCTGGTATGAGTCAGCCAATGAGAAGTGTCTCGGCCGGCTAGGAGTGACGTCAGCTCTTCACAGACACAGCAGCTCGTTCTGGACAGCACAGCCGTGATTCCAGCATGTCTCCCTCACTGAGAGACATAGCTTTGCACCCACCCTCCCTCCCTCCTCTATCCCGAGGCTGCTGACATGGGAACTTACACAGCGGCCAGACACCAGGTAGGATCAGCTCCTGCTGGTGACTTTGCTGGCGCCCCCCCCCCCAAGCCTGCCTGTGTAACAGATTGGATGTTAGTAATGGCATCCAGCCACCTATACCCGGCGCCCCCGAGCGCTCATTTATTTGTGCACCCCTGCCCCACAGTTGGTAAAAAAAAAGTGCATTCGCCCTATAAGGCGCATGGGCATTTTTCCCCTCTTTTTGGGGGAAAATTAGTGCGTCTTATAGGGCGAAAAATACGGTACTTTGTTATCTGGTCCAATAGCGCATGCGCGCGCCGCGGCCGCATCCCCGCTATCCCTCCAGCGAGCCCGTGCCAGGCATTTGTGAATGGTCGGTGTGGGCACGCTTCATGTTAGAGGGAAGCGGAGGAAGCGCCCGCCAGCGCGCAGATGACATGATGTCAGCGGATCCAAGCGCGGTGATTGGACAAGCGGCCGCCCAAGCGCCGTAGGACCGGGTAGTGGTGAGTTGAGCTCAGCAATCTGGGGGGTTTCACACAGCAGGGCATCTCCGATCAGGGGTGCCCCGAGGGCAAAGACCGAAACCCAAGATAGTAAAAATTGTGGGTTTTGGTCCACTTTAAAGGGTAGAACAAACATGAGCATGGCACCCCTTCCTTCTGCGCCAACCAACCTTGCTCCCCCAGCAGCTCCCACTGACATTGAACTGGCACATTGGCAGGTTATGGCATCGAGCAGCTGTGCCGCACCCCCTCGGATCATGGCGCCCCCTGGATCATGGCGCCTCCTGGATCATGGCGCCCCCCAGATCATGGTGCCCCCTGGATCATGGTGCCCCCTGGACCATGGCGCCCCCCGGATCATGGCGCCCCCCGGATCATGGCGCCCCCTGGACCATGGCGCCCCCCGGATCATGGCGCCCCCTGGATCATGGCGCCCCCTGGACCATGGCGCCCCCCGGATCATGGCGCCCCCTGGATCATGGCGCCCCTTGGATCATGGTGCCCCCTGGATCATGGCACCCCCTGGATCATGGTGCCCCTTGGATCATGGCGCCCCCCTGGATCATGGCGCCCCCTGGACCATGGCGCCCCCCGGATCATGGCGCCCCCTGGATCATGGCGCCCCCTGGATCATGGCGCCTCCCGGATCATGGCGCTCCCCGGATCATGGCGCCCACCGGATCATGGCGCCCCCTGGATCATGGCGCCCCTTGGATCATGGCGCCCCCTGGATCATGGCACCCCCTGGATCATGGCGCCCCTTGGATCATGGCACCCCCCTGGATCATGGCGTCCCCCGGATCATGGCGCCCCCTGGATCATGGCGTCCCCCGGATCATGGCGCCCCTTGGATCCTGGTGCCCCCTGGATCATGGCACCCCCTGGATCATGGCGCCCCCCGGATCATGGCGCCCCTTGGATCATGGTGCTCCCTGGATCATGGCACCCCGTGGATCATGGTGCCCCCTGGATCATGGCACCCCCTGGATCATGGCGCCCCTTGGATCATGGCACCCCCCTGGATCATGGCGTCCCCCGGATCATGGCGCCCCCTGGATCATGGCGTCCCCCGGATCATGGCGCCCCTTGGATCCTGGTGCCCCCTGGATCATGGCACCCCCTGGATCATGGCGCCCCCCGGATCATGGCGCCCCTTGGATCATGGTGCTCCCTGGATCATGGCACCCCGTGGATCATGACGCCCCTTGGATCATGGCACCCCCCTGAATCATGGCACCCCCGGATCATGGTGCCCCCTGGATCATGGCGTCCCCCGGATCATGGCGCCCCCGGATCATGGCGCCCCCTGGATCATGACGCCCCCTGGATCATGGCGCCCCCCGGATCATGGTGCCCCTTGGATCATGGCACCCCCTGAATCATGGCGCCCCCTGGATCATGGCGCCCCCTGGATCATGGCGCCCCTCGGATCATGGCGCCCTTTGGATCATGGCACCCCCCTGAATAATGGCACCCCCGGATCATGGCGCCCCCTGGATCATGGCGTCCCCCGGATCATGGCGCCCCCTGGATCATGACGCCCCCTGGATCATGGTGCCCCCCGGACCATGGCGCCCTTTGGATCATGGCACCCCCTGAATCATGGCACCCCCTGCATCATGGCACCCCCTGGATCATGGCACCCCCTGGATCATGGCGCCCCCTGGATCATGGCGCACCCCGGATCATGGCGCCCTTGGATCATGGCGCCCCCTGGATCATGGCGCTCCCCGGATCATGGCGCCCCCTGGATCATGGCGCCCCCGGATCAAGGCGCCCACCCCGGATCATGGCGCCCCCCGGATCATGGCGCCCCCCGGATCATGGCGCCCCCCCGGATCATGGCGCCCCCTGGATCATGGCGCCCCCTGGATCATGGCGCCCCCCGAATCATGGCGCCCCCCGAATCATGGCGCCCCCGGATCATGGTGCCCCCTGGATCATGGCGCCCCCGGATCATGTCGCCCACCGGACCATGGCGCCCCCTGGATCATGGCGCCTCCTGGATCATGGCGCCCCCCAGATCATGGTGCCCCCTGGATCATTTTGCTCCCCGGATCATGGTGCCCCCTGGACCATGGCGCCCCCTGGACCATGGCGCCCCCTGGATCATGGCACCCCCCGGATCATGGCACCCCCCGGATCATGGTGCCCCCTGGATCATTGTGCTCCCCGGATCATGGCGCCCCCTGGATCATGGCGCCCCCTGGATCATGGCGCCTCCTGGATCATGGCGCCCCCCAGATCATGGCGCCCCCCAGATCATGGCGCCTCCTGGATCATGGCGCCTCCTGCATCATGGCGCCCCCCGAATCATGGCGCCCCCAGGATCATGGCACCCCCTGGATCATGGTTCCCCCGCGGATCATGGCGCCCCCTAGATCATGGCGCCCCCGGATCATGGCGCCCCCTGGATCATGGTGCCTCCTGGATCATGCCGCCTCCTGGATCATGGCGCCCCCCGGATCATGGCGCCCCCTGGATCATGGCGCCTCCTGCATCATGGTGCCCCCCGAATCATGGCGCCCCCCGGATCATGGTGCCCCCCGGATCATGGCGCCCCCCAGATCATGGTGCCCCCTGGATCATGGCGCCCCCGGATCATGGCGCCCCCCGGGTCATGGCACCCCTTGGATCATGGTGCCCCCCGGATCATGGCGCCCCCGGATCATGGCGCACCCCGGATCATGGCGTCCCCTGGATCATGGCGCCCCCGGATCATGGCGCCCCCCGGATCATGGCGCCCCCCGGATCATGGCACCCCCCGGATCATGGTGGCCCCTGGATCATAGCGCACCCCGGATCATGGCGTCCCCCGGATCATGGCGTCCCCCGGATCATGGCGCCCCCCGGATCATGGCACCCCCCGGATCATGGTGCCCCCTGGATCATTGCGCTGCCCAGATCATGGCACCCCCCCGGATCATGGCGACCCCTGGATCATGGCGCCTCCTGGATCATGGCGCCCCCCAGATCATGGCACCTCCTGGATCATGGCGCCACCTGCATCATGGCGCCCCCCGAATCATGGCGCCCCCAGGATCATGGCACCACCCGGATCATGGTTCCCCCCCGGATCATGGCGCCCCCTAGATCATGGCGCCCCCGGATCATGGCGCCCCCTGGATCATGGTGCCTCCTGGATCATGGTGCCTCCTGGATCATGGCGCCCCCCGGATCATGGCACCCCCTGGATCATGGCGCCTCCTGCATCATGGTGCCCCCCGAATCATGGCGCCCCCAGGATCAAGGCGCCCCCCGGATCATGGCGCCCCCTGGATCATGGCACCCCCGGGCCATGGCGCCCCTTGGATCATGGTGCCCCCCGGCTCATGGCGCCCCTGGATCATGGCACCCCCCGGGTCATGGCACCCCCCCGGATCATGGTGCCCCCCGAATCATGGCGCCCCCCAGATCATGGCGTCCCCTGGATCATGGCGCCCCCAGGTCATGGCGCACCCCGGATCATGGCACCCCCCGGATCATAGCGCCCCCCGGATCATGGCGCCCCCCAGGTCATGGCACACCCCGGATCATGGCACCCGGCGTGGGGCACCTCGCACACACCAGAGGCCGGTCCTGCAGCAAAGGTCAGAAGGGATACATTGTCCTTCCCCAGATACGCTCTTATCTATGTGATGTCATGATGAGGCTGCAGTCATTGTATATGTGTATGTGCAGCGTATACATTGTATCTGTATTGTAACAGGAGCCGCCTCAGCTTTATTCCCTGGTATCAGCGCCTCTACATTTCACCAAAGCGTCCACTCAGCTCCGGCTAAATATAATTGTGCTGCGGAGGAAAGTGATTTACTGCCACGATAAAGGAATTGTCCCCCCGAACCCTCAGACGTCATCGATTTATCAGTGTGACATTTTGTCTTTCTTTCGGAACATTATGATTATTATTATTATTGTTCTGGTGCTTCTCACCAACGAAGGTCACTCACCTACCGACCTTGGTGCACATTAGATTAGATTAGGGTTGGTGGGACAGACTATGGATCAGCACATGACAGGCATACCTTCCAAATTTTCAGGGTGAGAAAGAGGGACAATTGTTAAATTAAGCCACACCCCTCATTAAGGGATGGACGAAGCCATGTCCCTCATTAAAGGATGGATAGGAAATACATTATAACAGTTATAACAATAGAAACACTTTGAATAGGCAAATTAATCATTTATTGCTGCAGATCTGCATGTTACACCTCAAAGAGGGACAATTTGTAAAGGAAGCCACACCCCCCTCATTGATGAATGGATGAAGCCACGCCCCTTCATTGGCAGATGGATGAAGCCCCCTCATTGGTTAATGGATAGGAGATACATTGTAACAGTTACAACAATAGAAACACTTTGAATAGGCAAATGAATCATTTATTGCTGCAGATCTGCATGTTACACCCCAAAGAGGGACAATATGGAAATGAAGCCACACCCCTAATTGAGGGATGGATGAAGCCATGCTCCCTCTTTGAGAAATTATGAAGCCACGCCCCCATTGAGGGTTGGATGAAGCCACTCCCCCTCATTGAGGGATGGGTGAAGCCACACCCCTCATTGAGGGATAGATGAAGCCACTCCCCCTCATTGAGGGATTGATGAAGCCACGCCCCCTCATTGAGGGATGGATAGGAGATACATTGTAACAGTTACAACAATAGAAACACTTTGAATAGGCAAATTAATCATTTATTGCTGCAGATCTGCATGTTACACCTCAAAGACAAATCAGGGACACTTTGGAGATCTGTGACAGGTGATAAAATAATCCCCTGTCATTCCAAATTTACATTACTATCTCTGGGAGCTGTGCTTAACAAGGACCATAACCCACCCTGGAGTCTATGAGACTCCAGGGCAGGCATACTCGCTCCCCGGGGGCACCCTGATCGGGTGTGAAACCCCCCAGGTCATCCAAACACTCATCATTGTTCCCGGTTCAATGGCGCATGTGCGAGAAGCGTATGCATCCCTGCTATCCCTATAGAAGGGCGGCTGCGCGCACCAGGCATTTATGTATGGCATCCATCCTCTGGGTCCCTTGGATTGTGGGCGACTCCCCGACAGGCATGTAGTGACAGCTAAGCCGTTGGGAGGCAGAGGATCGGGTCCTAAAGCAGCCGGATCTCGCTGAGGTGGCGGCAACATCCAAAAGATAAGCAGGGCCCGATGGGGGGGGGGGTCGCCATATTGTTTTTAAAGTGGACCAAAACCCACTGAACTTATTTCAAACTTACTAATTTTTAAATACATTTGCTGATACTCTCTTCTTAGGGTGTAGAGGTAGAAATGGCTATTTTCGCTTATCAAATCATCCTGGAACATTGTTTTTTGCTCTAAGACTGGCAATGACATCATTGCCACACACAGCAGTGGAAATGAACGGAGGATGCGGAGCTTTACAGCTAAAACACGCGCCATTATCTGGGATTAGAATGAAATGGAAGCAGTAAAATTAGCCATGTTACTACTATCTGTGGGGGGGGGGGGGGGAATTCAGGGAATGCAAGTTAAAAATGTCGGTTTTGGTCCGCATTAAGTCCGATGTTCCTCTTGATTATTGGGGAGTGGCACACTTTTTTGTGCAGGCAATTGACTTTTCAGCATCTTGGTGACTTAGGTTGGGCTGTCCTCCAAAAGATCTCTACTATCTACTACTATCTCTACTATCTTAGGCTGGATGGCCCTCCAGTAGATCTTTAGTGCCATAGGTTAGACTGTCTTCCAGGAAATCTCCTTTGTCTTGGGTAGGACTGTCCTCCAGTAGATCTTTTACTTTCTTAGGCTGGATGGTCCTCCAGTAGATCTTTAGTGCCTGAGGTTAGACTGCCTTTCAGTAGATCTCTACTGTCTTAGCTTAGACTGTCTTCCAGTGAATCTTTTTTGTCTTAGGTGGGACTGTCTTACAATAGATATTTAGTACCTTAGGGGGATGGATTGTGATCTAGTAATATTTTACTGTCTTAGGTTGGATGGACCTCAAGTGCATGTTTAGTGCCTTAGGTTGGATGGTCCTCTAGAACAGCGGTACTCAACTGGCGGACCGGGGTCCGAATGCGGACCTCTGTGCCAGATTTCTGGCCCCCTGCCCTGACAGCCCTGCACTTAGTTGCTTCTGTGTTGCCATGCTCAACGCTGCCCCGTTATGGATTGGCGATATAGTTTGTCTCCCTGACAGTGTCATGACTCCCTGACACTTAGCATTGCAATATGAAGTACTGCATGTGCAGGAAGTGGCATTGCAAGGTATAATCCACCCCCAAATCGCCCCCAGTGCGCTGATTTCTAACTATCCACCCCCCCGACAGCACCCCGTCCGGACCTTCGCCTCTCACCAGATGCCTGTAAATGGACCTTTACAAGAAGTGGTTGAGTACCCCTGCTCTAGAAGATATTTATTGCCTTAGGTTGGATGGTCATCCAGTAGATCTTGTTGGATGGCCCTCCAGTAAGTCTTTAGTTCCATAGGTTAGACTGTCCTCCAGGAAATCAGTTTTGTCTTAGGTAGGACTGTCCTCCAGTAGATATATAATGCCTTAGATGGCTGGACTCTCCTCCAGTACTATTTTACTTTCTTAGGTTGGATGGTGCCCCAGTAGTTCTCTAGTGTCTTTGATTACATGGTCCTAAAAATGGATTTTTAGTGCCTGAGGTTAGACTGCTTTCCAATAGATCTCTGCTGTCTTAGCGTAGAGTGTCTTCCCGGGAATTTTTTTTGCCCTAGTCTTAGTTTTGTCTTTAGTGCCTTAGGTGGATGTATTGTCCTGCAGTAATATTTTACTGTCTTAGGTTGGATGGTCCTCCAGTAGATCTTTAGTGCTTTGGGTTGGATGGTCCTCTAGTAGATATTCATTGTCTTAGATTGGAAGGTCCTCCAGCAGATCTTTAGTGCCTTAGGTTTAATGGTCCTCCAGAAGATCTACAGTACAGTTCCTTAGGGTACACTGTCTTTCAAAAGATCTCTTCTTCCATGAAATCTCTTTTGTCTCAGCTAGGACTGTCCTCCAGGAGAAATCTAGTGCTTTAGGTCGGACTGTCTTCCACTAGATTTAGTGCCTTAGCTTGGACTGTCCTTCAGTAGAGCTGTAGTGTTCTAGATGGGTTGTCCTCTGGTAGATCACTAATTTGGTTGGATAGATTTCCCGTAGACTTTTGGAACCTTGAGGTGGACTATCCTCCTGTAGAATGTTACTGTACTAGGCTAGATAGTAGAGCTTTAGCGTGTCTTAGGTTGGACTGTCTTTGCATTGGATCTTCAGCTGGTAAATTTTTTACCAATCTGGTTGAAACATTAGGGTTGATTCAGAGCCCTTTTCTCATCATTTTTATGGAGGCCTTGCTACCAAACTAAAAATCATGCAAAAATTAAAACATTTCACACTAAAGTTCTTGCAGAAAAAAGGCTTTGCTGAATCAGACGAAGGGAATAAATGAACGAGAATGGAAATATTCACGCAAAAAAAAAGGTGAGATAGGGGCTCTGAATCAACCCTATTATCTTGTAGATCTCTAAAGGTCTTCAGATCGGAGGCTGTCCATCAGTTTGGCACAGTACCAAAAATAATAGCAAAGCGGTTTTAAACAGAATGCAGCGTCCAATAGAATATTCCTGATAGTCGAATTGCCACTGGTCTTGGATTCAAGTCGAAGATTATTATTTAAACAAAGATTTTTACTGCACAAGGCTAGATTGGCCTTCAGTAGAGCTTTAGAGTACTAGGTTGGATCGTCCACTGATAGATCTCTACTCAGGTTGGACAATCTTCCCGCAGACTTTTGGCACCTTAAGTTGGACACTCCTCCTGTAGAATGTTACTGTACTAGGCTAGACTGGCCTTCAGTAGAGCTTTAATGTTCTAGGTTGGATTTTAGATCTCTACTTAGATTGGACAATCTTCCTGTAGACTTTTAGCACCTTAAGTTGGACTATCCTCCTGTAGAATGTTGCTGTACTAGGCTACACTGACCTTCAGTAGAGCTTTAGTGTTCTAGGTTGGATTGTTCTCTGGTAGATCTCTACTTAGGTAGGACAGTCCCCCCGTAGACTTTTGGCACCATGAGGAGGACTATCCTCCTGTAGAATGTTACTGTACTAGGCTAGACTGACCTTCAGTAGAGCTTTAGTGTTCTAGGTTGGATTGTCCTCGGGTAGATCTCGACTTAGGTTAGACAGTCTTCTCGTAGACTTTTGGCACCTTAAGTTGGACTATCCTCCTGTAGAATGTTACTGTACTAGGCTAGGCCGGCCTTCAGTAGAGCGTTTGTGTGCCTTAGGTTGGACTGTCTTTGGAGGGGTCTGCTGGTAAATTTTTTACCAATCTGGTAGATCTTTAAAGGTCTTCACATCAGAGACTGTCCATAAGTTAGGCACAGTAACAAAAATACCCCAAATCCACCTACTAGGTATGCACAACCTTGACCAATACTAACGAGCAGGTGCAAACTCAAGGAATCATCCTATATATACCCTTTGTACCTGGTGGGACTCCAGGGCTAGCCCACCTATAGATCCACAATATTAGTTGCACACTCCTATATTCATTAATACAATTTTATTAGAAAAATAGAGTACATACAAGTAATCCTACATACAGACAATACTACATATACACAGTTAAAAAACATATAATAAAAAAGTGGGGAGGAGCTTGGGGCTATAAATTTAGCCAGCAAATAATTCAATCCAATACATATTCAATTATTAGTCCAATATAATTATCAGCAATGTGCAAATGGCGCTTATAAGAAGTGCAAAGTGCAAAAGTGCCTAGTGCCTATTCTGGAAGCAAATGGCAAGGAACCAAAGTAATCTTCCTGGATCAAGTTAATGTGGATAATAGAGGAGGCAATTTAATCAGGAAGCTGCTCCAACGGGAGGCAGAATGGATCTATAGGCTGGGTAGTCTATCCCCAGGGGGTTTGAATGAGGATTTTAGCTTCTCCCCCTTCTTGGGGAGAGATTATAGTTCTCTGGACCTGGGTGTGGGGGGGGGGGGGTGTTAGAGTTTCTATTTTCTCTTCCTTTTTTCAGACTCGAAGCATGAAAGACATCATGGACAAGTGGTGAGTGTCAAGACTACGGAGGGGGCGAGTGGTGAGTATGAAGGGGTTGGAAGATGTAGGAGTAAGATGTGGGGGGGTAGCATGATCACATGACAACACATGACCAAGGCCCTCAGCACTAGGCCTCCTGGGGTGGCCATTTGTGAATATTGGGGTTTCCTAGGATCATTACACACAGGTAGCAGGTTACGACTGCTATCAGTAAGGTGGGGGGTTGGGTCCCCTCCCCTGTTTTCTCCCCCGGTCCTTTCCCCTCCAGGGCTGTAGAGGAGAGGGGGGGAGTAGATACTGTGGGGTTGGGATGATGTTGGACTATTGTGTGAGGCCCACCCCTGGACCCCAGAGAATGGAGGGATGGGGGATATATATGAGGGTTGGAGCACTGACCTTACATATCTGTTATCTGTGTTGTATTCTAGGAGGCCACGAAGGTATGACAAATAAGAGAGATGACGTGGGCACTGTTTGGATCTATCGATCGGTGCTGAGGAAGGAAGAACTCCACATGAGAGGGATCGCCATACGAGGACTACATATATGCATGGAATAAGGGACTTCGTAGAGGGGGTGCAGTTGTTGCCCCCCCCCCTTCTCCTTGCCTTTCCCCCCTCCCCCTCGGTATATCTCCCTGGGTCATCTCCCTTCAGACTGTGTCCTGTTCCCTACAGATCTCCCCCCCCCACCCCTGCTCTCTTCCCTACCGGGTTCCCCTTTTGTTGGGGCGATGGTGGGGAGGACAGACATAGGGGTGCACACTGTTATGCACATATGTTCATGTATATATAGAAGTGTATAGATTGTAGCATTAGGTTTATTCCCCCCCTTCTTAAAGTATATTTGTCTCTCCCCTCCGCTCTATGATCTAGCATTATGCTATGTAGCATGTTGTAAATAGATGTAAATAAATATAGGAACAACTAGATGCTAGAATGTGTATATATATATATATATATATATATATATACTGGAATAAGGGTTGGACCATGTGACTAATGGCAAAGTATGTATTATTATTGGTTATGGTAATAGAGTATGAACAGAGTTAGCCTTATAGTTATAGGATTGTGTATCACGTAGATGTCATGAGGACCCAGTAGCGGTACTGTGGTTAGGAGCATGCAAGATGTCAGCATAGGTTGTTATTATGCATTTGCAATACAGGTGGGGTCACGCTGTCTGTGCTGCTTCCGCCCGGCGGGGCGCATAGGTCGCGTGGGGGGCGCTGTGCTCTCTGCTGTGTGCGGTTCACGCTGCACGGTGGGGGGTGCAGTGGCCCACATGCGTGTGCGTTCCGGCGCCCGGAAGTATGCGGGCGGCGGTCCCACCCTGTGGAGCGCACCTAGGAGGTATGGGAGGCTGGGCGCTTCCGGAATCCATGCGATCCAGCAACCGGATATGACGCAGTGGGCTGGTGAGGCGTCATTTCCGTCCATACGATCGGGGCTCCATACTTAAAAGCATGCTGGCCAGTACCACTTAGACACCCCAGCGAAGTGGTGGAGGACCACGCAGCGCGTCGGTGAGGTAAGTGGGAGGACACGGGGCTTGGCCGGGGACTTGATTATATTGATCTTATATGAACTCATTTCATGATATGGGGAATGTGTGGATGGCGCTTATTTGATCTGATGTAGGCACTACATAGGCTATTATCAGAGTAGATGCACGATCTCTGTTTTGCACTTGGCACTTTATCTTTGAGTTTTGGCATGCATGATTTGCACTATTTTTTATTTGTTTATTTATTTTTGATAACTGCGAGTTCTTAGCAGTATCTTTGCACTTTGGATAGGATACACTTCCAGAATAGGCACTAGGCACTTTTGCACTTTGCACTTCTTATAAGCGCCATTTGCACATTGCTAATAATTGAATATGTATTGGATTGAATTATTTGCTGGCTAAATTTATAGCCCCAAGCTCCTCCCCACTTGTTGGGTTTTATTATATGTTTTTTAACTGTGTATATGTAGTATTGTCTGTATGTAGGATTACTTGTATGTACTCTATTTTTCTAATAAAATTGTATTAATGAATATAGGAGTGTGCAACTAATATTGTGGATCTATAGGTGGGCTAGCCCTGGAGTCCCACCAGGTATAAAGGGCACAGTAACAAAAATAATAGCAAAGTGGTTTCAAACATGACGCAGTGTCCAATAGAATATTCCTGATAGTCGAGTTGTCGCGGGTCTTGGATACAAGTCGAAGAAGAGTTGTTTTTTTTCATTTAAACATAGAATTTTACTGTACTAGGCTAGACTGGCCTTCGGTAGAGCTTTTGTGTTCTAGGTTGGATTGTCCTCTGGTAGATTTCTACTTAGGTTGGACAGTCTTCCCATAGACTTTTGCCACCTCGAGATGGACTATCCTCCTGTAGAATGTTACTATAGTAGGCTAGACTGGCCTTCAGTAGAGCTTTTGTGTTCTAGGTTGGATCGTCCTCTGATAGATCTCTACTTAGGTTGGACAGCCTTCCTGTAGACTTTTGGCACCTTAAGTTGGACTATCCTCCTGTAGAATTTTACTGTACTAGGCTAGAATTGCCTTCAGTAAAGCTTTTGCGTTCTAGGTTGGATTGTCCTCTGGTAGACCTCTTCTCAGGTTGGACAGTTTTCCCGTATACTTTTGGCACCTGGAGGTGGACTATCCTTCTGTAGAATTTTACTGTACTATGCTAGACTGGCCTTCAGTAGAGCTTTAGTGTTCTAGGTTGGATTATTCTCTGGTAGATCTCTACCTAGTTTGGACAGTTTTCCTGTAGACTTTTGGCAACTTGAGGTGGATTATCCTCCTGTAGAATGTTACTGTACTAGGCTAGACTGGCCCTCAGTAGAGCTTTAGTGTTCTAGGTGGGATCGTCCTCTGGTAGATCTCTACTTAGGTTGGACAGTCTTCCTGTAGACTTCTGGCTCCTTGAGGTGGACTATCCTCCTATAGAATGTTACTGTACTAGGCTAGACTGGCCTTCAGTAGAGCTTTTGTGTTCTAGGTTGGATTGTTCTCTGGAAGATCTCTACTTAGGTTGGTCAGTCTTCCCTTGGACTTTTGGTACCTTAAGTTGGACTATCCTCCTGCAGAACTTTACTGTACTAGGCTAGAATGGCCTTCACTAGAGCTTTAGTGTTCTAGGTTGGATTGTCCTCTGGTAGAGCTCTACTTCGGTAGGACAGTCTTCCCGTAGACTTTTGGCACCTTGACTTGGACTATCCTCCTGTAGAATGTTACTGTACTAGTCTAGACTGACCCTCAGTAGAGCTTTAGTGTTCTAGGTTGGATTTTCCCCTAGTAGATCTCTACTTAAGTTGGACAGTCTTCCCGTAGACTTTTGGCACCTTAAGTTGGACTATCCTCCTGTAGAATGTTACTGTACTAGGTTTGACTGGCCCTCAGTAAAGTTTTTGTATTCTAGGTTGGGTTGACCTCTCATAGATATCCATTTAGGTTCTACAGTCTTCCCATGGACTTTTGGCACCTTAAGTTGGACTATCCTACTGTAGAATGTTACTGTACTAGGCTAGACTGGCCTGCAGTGGAGCTTTAGTGTTCTAGGTTAGATTTTCCTCTGCTAGATCACTACTTAGGTTGGACTATCCTCCCTGTTGACTTTTGGCACCATGAGGTGGACTATCCTCCTGTAGAACTTTACTGTACTAGGCTAGACTGGCCTTCAGTAGAGCTTTAGTGTTCTATGTTGGATTATCCTCTGGTAGACCTCTACTCATTTTGGACAGTTTTCTCTTAGACTTTTGGCACCTTGAGGTGGACTATCCTCCTGTAGAAGGTTACTGTACTAAGCTAGACTGACCTTCAGTAGAGCTTTTGTGTTCTAGGTTGGATTGTCCTCTGGTAGATCTCTACTTAGGTTGGACAGTCTTCCCGTAGACTTTTGGCACCTTGAGGTAGACTATCCTCCTGTAGAATGTCACTGTACTAGGCTAGACTGGCCTTCAGTAGAGCTTTTGTGTTCTAGGTTGGATTGTCCTCTGGTAGATCTCTACTTAGGTTGGACTTTCGGCACCTTCAGCTGGACTATCCTCCTGTAGAATGTTACTGTACTAGGCTAGACTGGCCTTCAGAAAAGCTTTAATGTTCTAGGTTGGATTGTCCTCTGCTAGATCTCTACTTAGGTTGGACAGTCTTCTCATATACTTTTGGCTTACCTTGAGTTGGCCTATTCTCCTGTGGAATATTACTGTACTAGGCTAGACTGACCTTCAGTAGATCTTTAGTCTTCCAGGTTGTTCTCTGGTAGGTCTATATTTAGGTTGGACAACCTTCCTGTAGACTTTTGACACCTTGATTTGGACTATCCTCCTGTAGAATGTTACTGTACTAGGCTAGACTGGCCTTCAGGAGAGCTTTAGTGTTATAAGTTGGATTGTCCTCTGGTAGATCTCTACTTAGGTTGGACAGTCTTCCCATAGACTTTTGGCATCTTGAGTTGGACTATCCTCCTGTAGAATGTTACTGTACTAGGCTAGACTGGCCTTCAGGAGAGCTTTAATGTTCTAGGTTGGATTGTCCTCTGGTAGATCTCTATTTAGGTTGGACAGTCTTCCCGTAGACTTTTGGCTTACCTTGAAGTGGACTATTGTCCTGTAGAACTTTACTGTACTAGGCTAAACTGGCCTTCAGTAGAGCTTTAATGTTCTAGGATGGATTGTCCTCTGGTAGATCTCTGCTTAGCCCAGACTGGCCTTCAGTAGAGTTTTTGAGTGTATTAGGTTGGACAGTCTTTGCAGGGGATCTCTAAAGGTCTTCAGATTGGAGGCTGTCCATCAGATTGGCACAGTAACAAAAATAATAACAAAGCTATTTCAAACAGAATAGAATATTCCTGATAGTCGAGTTGCCGGGGGTCTTGGATACAAGTAGAAGAAGAGTTTTTTTTTTTTTCATTTAAACAAAGAATTTTACTGTACTAGGCTAGACTGGCCTTCAGTACAGCATTTGTGTTTTAGGTTGGATTGTCCTCTGGTAGATCTCTACTTAGGTTGGATAGTCTTCCTGTAGACTTTTGGCACCTTAAGTTGGACTATCCTCCTGTAGAATGTTACTGTATTAGGCTAGACTGGCCTTCAGTAGAACTTTTGTGTTCTAGGTTGGATCGTCATCTGGTAGATCTCTTCTTAGGTTGGACAGTCTTTACGTAGACTTTTGGCACCTTAAGTTGGACTATCATCCTGTAGAAATTACCTGTACTAGACTAGACTGGCCTTCAGTAGAACTTTAGTGTTCTAGGTTGGATTGTCCTCTGGTAGATCTCTACTTAGGTTGGATAGTTTTCCCATAGACTTTTGGCACCTTAAGTTGGACTATCCTCCTGCAGAACTTTACTGTACAAGGCTAGACTGGCCTTCAATAGAACTTTAGTGTTCTAAGTAGGATTGTCCTCTGGTAGATCTCTACTTAGCCCAGACTGGCCTTCAGTAGAGTTTTGGACAGTCTCCCTGTAGACTTTTGGCACCATGAGGTGGACTATCCTCCTATAGAATGTTACTGTACTAGGCTAGACTGACCTTCAGTAGAGCTTTAGTGTTTTAGGTTGTCTTGTCCTTTGGTAGATCTCTATTTATGTTGGACAGTCTTCCCGTAGACTTTTGGCACCTTAAGTTGGACTATCCTCCTGTAGAACTTTACTGTACTAGGTTAGACTGGCCCTCAGTAGAGTTATTGTATTCTAGGTTGGATTGAGCTCTCATAGATATCCACTTAGGTCCTACAGTCTTCCTGTAGACGTTTGGCCCCTTAAGTTGGACTATCCTCCTGTATTATTTTACTGTACTAGGCCAGGCTGGCCTTCAGTAGAGCGTTTGTGTGTCTTAGGTTGGACTGTCTTTGCAGGGGATCGTCCGCTGGTAAATTTTTTCCCTTGCATCTGGTTGGAACATCATCTGGTAGATCTCTAAAGGTCTTCAGATCAGAGGCTGTCCATCAGATTGGCGCAATAGCAATAATAATATCAAAGCGGTTTCAAACAGAACGCAGCGTCCAATAGAATATTCCTGACAGTCGAGTTGCCGCGGGTCTTAGATTCAAGTCGAAGAAGAGTTTTTTTTTTTTTTTCATTTAAACAAAGCACATTTTTTCTCTTTATACATTTTAAAAGTATTTTCTTTGTCTTTAATCCCGCGTTACACAGAGAGCCATCGGGATCACTTTGAAACGAGATCACAGTAACAGAGTCCTGACTCATTATCTCTAATATTTTATCCGACGATTATAGATATGATTTAGGGGGGAGGGGTAAGGACCTCATCAGTAAGCCGTCCGAGGCCCCGGACGCTTCCACGCCTATGTTTATTTTTGCAATGTCCGTCGTTACTAAGAGACGTTTGAAAAGACCCCGCACTCCGCTGTATCAATAAAGTTTTATTTGCTCTTTGAAGATTGTGTGAAACGCTTTGAACATTTCCCGTCCTTCAAGTTTCAATAGCTTCAACTTTTCTTTTTCATGGCCGAGTTCTGATGAGATTTTCTTTTTTTTCTTTACCTGCTTTATTGGGATTCTGCCTGCGGAGAGGATTTACTTGATTACCATTGGAAAAGAATTGCTGTGGATTATTAATCGGCATCTTCATTTAAAGGCTTGTAAACACCTCGGAAAAATAATCCCTTTGTTAATATTATTCCCTTATTATCTATGAAGCAGATTTACTGAAGGTCCCTAAATAAACAAGAGACGCAAACAGGGGATATTATATCCGGGGCATTTATTATAGATTTCCCCTGACCCACTTCTATTTATTGCAGGACCCTTAAACTGCACATGTGCAATGATTAGAGAAGAGCAAACCGATTGGTCCGAATGGGAATTAGCTCCGATTTTAGGGAAAAATCGCAACAAAGAAATATTGACCTTGTACCACCCAAGAAAATATATAAGAGGAATGGGAATGGTGTGCCAGAATGGGATGTCCTATTGACCAAACAATTAAAAAATCCCAAAACTGTGGCCCCAATAACCACAAAAAACAATCCAAGTAAGCACCATCAACCCAGATAAGATCACAGACTAATAATCCACATAATATTCACAAATTTATTGATATTAAAACGGACTCACAACAATATTCTAAAAATCATTCTTTCTGCAGGGACATCAAAGTCCATAAGTGAAACATATCCAAAGATAAAAATCCAAAACATTCAAATATTGTGTAATTAATACAATTAATCCAAGATATATGAGAAATAGTGCTAGTGCATACCTAAAGTACCTGTATAAGGTGCTAATATTAATCCAAAAATCCAAATTCTTTAAACTGCACAAAATGACATGGAATAATATCACCATTTAGTGTTGGAAAATTGGTGTCCCTGCTATAATCCTGGTATCCTTTCCCCACGCGTTCCGTGATATAAACTCACTTTCTCAAGGTGCCGAGAAGCTGGCGGAAGCACCTCCATCCATCCACCTGCCCACTGAGAATCTACCCACCTGCCCACTGAGAAGCTGGCGGAAGCACCTCCATCCATCCACCTGCCCACGAGAACCTACCCAACTGCCCACCGAGAAGCAGGCAGGAGCACCTCCATCCATCCACCTGCCTGCTGAGAATCTACCCACCTACCCACGAGAAGCTGGCGGAAGCACCTCCATCCATTCACCTGCCCACCGAGAATCTACCCACCTACCCACCGAGAAGCTGGCGGAAGCACCTCCATCCATCCACCTGCCCACCGGGAACCTACCCAACTGCCCTCCGAGAAGCAGGCAGGAGCACCTCCATCCATCCACCTGCCTGCTGAGAATCTACCCACCTGCCCACCGAGAACCTACCCAACTGCCCACCGAGAAGCTGGCGGAAGCACCTCCATCCATCCACCTGCCTGCTGAGAATCTACTCACCTGCCCACCGAGAACCTACCCAACTGCCCACCGAGAAGCAGGCAGGAGCACCTCCATCCATCCACCTGCCCACCGAGAACCTACCCACCTGCCCACCGAGAAGCAGGCAGGAGCACCTCCATCCATCCACCTGCCTGCTGAGAATCTACCCACCTGCCCACCGAGAAGTTGGTGGGAGCAGCTCCATCCACCTGCCAGCCGAGAATCTACCCACCTGCCCACCGAGAAGCTGGCAGGAGTACCTCCATCCATCCACCATCCCGCCGAGAATCTACCCACCTGCCCACTGAGAAGCAGGCAGGAGCACCTCCATCCATCCACCATCCCGACGAGAATCTACCCACCTGCCCACCGAGAAGCTGGTGGGAGCAGCTCCATCCGATCGATTCCCACCCCCGGGGCATCCAAAATCGTGATGCCCCGCTGTGTGATACCCCCCAGATTGCCCCATACACTTACCTTGCTTCCCGGTCCTACGGCGGACCAGCTGCGGCTGCATCCCCACTATCCCTCTAGCAGAAAGCGGACCAGGCATTTGTGGATGGCCGGTGTAGGCACGCTCCCTGTTAGAGGGTAGCGGGGGATGCGGCCACAGCTCATGCACTGATTTGACGAGCGCCGTAGGACAGGGAAGAGGTGAGTTGGCATCGGCGATTGGGTTCCCCGGGGGAAAGTACCAAAACCCAGGTTATTCAGAATCCTGGGTTTTGGTCCACTTTAAGCAGAGCCGTATTTCTGTTCAGTAATATGCACAGCACATGCCGCTGATTGGGCGAGAGTCTGTGCATATGCCATGGGACCGGGAATGGGTAAGTTTTTCCTCTCTGTGGGGCATCCCAAATCAAGTGAAAATCCCGGGTTTTCTTCCACTTCAATATTAATTATTTAACTTATTAACCTTTTATATAGTAAAATAGAGAGAAACTTGGGGTAGGTGACAAGAGTTTCTCTCTGTTGCACCACAACTTCGAGCGCAACCGCCACTCCATCCGTCAGCCGCAATGACTCGGGAACGTGGCGTCCCGAATTTTGGAAAACGCGACACAATTAGTCCCGGGGAAAAAAAAACGTCCGGACGTTTGTCTGCGGAGTTGTCCTGGATTAGTCAGGAGAGCAGCGGCGGATTAATGGCTCTTCAAACGATTTCATCCGAAGGGGGCCGCGCCGACATAAAAACCTCTCCGAGGCAGCCGTAAATATTTGATGCTAAAAAATAAGATGAATAATTGAAGACGGAGAAAAGGCGGCGTTACGCCGGCCGTGCTTGAAGTTAAACACTTCTTCTCGGGGGCTCGGCTGCGGATCTGACGGTACGGGAGGCTTTTATTTGGCGACATGAATTATTTAATCAGACAAATAAAGCGGAGAGTATAGGGCGTGTGATCAATGAGAGAGCGAGGCGCAGGAGAGGAGGCGAGCCCTATAATTGGAGACGTCTCAGTTACCCGCGTGGCATCTCGCACGCGAAAGTTTAACGCAACGCGCCCCCGACAGAGCTAAAAGCTTGGAGAGGGGTCGGAAACCGGAGCCATAGACAGGTTCTCTTTACTAAAGTGATATGTCATTACAGTCGACCAAACCCTACCATGACCGGCCTGGGAAAAACGGCCTGGGACTTTTTTGGCCGGTATGGTATGTTATTTCACATGTATCTAGATATACACCATAGTGTTCGCTCTATAAGACGCACTTGGGGTTTAGAGAAGGAAAAAAAAAAAAAACACGTAATAACATAATAATATAATAATAATAACATAATAACACGTAATATACAGAATACCCCCAATCACCCCATAACACGTAATATACAGAACACCACCAATCTCCCCATAACACGTAATATACAGAATCCCCCAATCACCCCATAACACGTAATTTACAGAATATCCCCAATCACCCCATAACACGTAATATACAGAATACCACCAATCACCCCATAACACGTAATATACAGAATATCCCCAATCACCCCATAACACGTAATATACAGAATATCCCCAATCACCCCATACCACGCAATATACAGAATCCCCCAATCACCCCATAACACGTAATATACAGAATACCCCCAATCACCCCATAACACGTAATATACAGAATACCCCCAATCACCCCATAACACGTAATATACAGAATATCCCCAATCACCCAATAACACGTAATATACTGAATATCCCCAATCACCCCATAACACGTAATATACAGAATACCCCCAATCACTCCATAACACGTAATATACACAATACCCCCAATCACCCCATAACACCAAATATACACAATACCCCCAATCACCCCATAACACGTAATATACAGAATATCCCCAATCACCCCATAACACGTAATATACAGAATATCCCCAATCACCCCATACCACGTAATATACAGAATCCCCCAATCACCCCATAACACGTAATATACAGAATACCCCCAATCACCCCATAACACGTAATATACAGAATACCCCCAATCACTCCATAACACGTAATATACAGAATATCCCCAATCACCCCATAACACGTAATATACAGAATTCCCCCAATCACCCCATAACAGGTAATATACAGAATTCCCCCAATCACCCCATAACACGTAATATACAGAATACCCCCAATCACCCCATAACACGTAATTTACAGAATTCCCCCAATCACCCCATAACACGTAATATACAGAATCCGCCAATCATTCCATAACACGTAATATACAGAATACCCCCAATCACCCCATAACACGTAATATACAGAATATCCCCAATCACCCCATAACACGTAATATACAGAATACCCCCAATCACTCCATAACACGTAATATACAGAATACCCCCAATCACCCCATAACACCAAATATACAGAATACCCCCAATCACCCCATAACACGTAATATACAGAATACCCCCAATCACCCCATAACACGTAATATACAGAATACCCCCAATCACCCCATAAAACGTAATATACAGAATACCCTCAATCACCCCATAACACGTAATATACATAATCCCCCAATCACCCCATAAAACGTAATATACAGAATACCCTCAATCACCCCATAACACGTAATATACATAATCCCCCAATCACCCCATAACACGTAATATACAGAATACCCCCAATCACCCCATAACACGTAATATACAGAATACCCCCAATCACCCCATAACACGTAATATACAGAATACCCCCAATCACCCCATAAAACGTAATATACAGAATACCCTCAATCACCCCATAACACGTAATATACAGAATACCCCCAATCACCCCATAAAACGTAATATACAGAATACCCTCAATCACCCCATAACACGTAATATACATAATCCCCCAATCACCCCATAACACGTAATATATAGACTCCCCCAATCACCCCATAACACGTAATATACAGAATACCCCCAATCACCCCATAACACGTAATATATAGACTCCCCCAATCACCCCATAACACGTAATATACAGAATACCCCCAATCACCCCATAACACGTAATATACAGAATCCCCCAATCACCCCATAACACATAATATACAGAATCCCCCAATCATTCCATAACACGTAATATACAGAATACCCCCAATCACCCCATAACACGTAATATACAGAATTCCCCCAATCACCCCATAACACGTAATATACAGAATCCCCCCAATCACCCCATAAAACATAATATACAGAATACCCCCAATCACCTCATAAAACGTAATATACAGAATACCCTCAATCACCCCATAACACGTAATATAAGGAATACCCCCAATCACCCCATAACACGTAATATACAGAACACCCCCAATCACCCCATAACACGTAATATATAGACTCCCCCAATCACCCCATAACACGTAATATACAGAATACCCCCAATCACCCCATAACACGTAATATACAGAATGCCCCAAATCACCCCATAACACGTAATATACAGAATTCCCCCAATCACCCCATAACACGTAATATACAGAATACCCTCAATCACCCCATAACACGTAATATACAGAATTCCCCCAATCACCCCATAACACGTAATATACAGAATACCCCCAATCACTCCATAACACGTAATATACAGAATACCCCCAATCACCCCATAACACCAAATATACAGAATACCCCCAATCACCCAATAACACGTAATATACAGAATATCCCCAAATCACCCCATAACATGTAATATACAGAATACCCTCAATCATCCCATAACACGTAATATACAGAATATCCCCAATCACCCCATAACACGTAATATACAGAATGCCCTAAATCACCCCATAACACGTAATATACAGAATTCCCCCAATCACCCCATAACACGTAATATATAGACTCCCCCAATCACCCCATAACACGTAATATACAGAATACCCTCAATCACCCCATAACATGTAATATACAGAATACCCCCAATCACCCAATAACACGTAATATACAGAATGCCCCAAATCACCCCATAACACGTAATATATAGACTCCCCCAATCACCCCATAACACGTAATATACAGAATACCCCCAATCACCCCATAACACGAAATATACAGAATACCCCCAATCATTCCATAACACGTAATATACAGAATACCCCCAATCACCCCATAACACGTAATATATAGACTCCCCCAATCACCCCAAAACACGTAATATACAGAATACCCCCAATCACCCCATAACACGTAATATACAGAATACCCCCAATCACCCCATAACACGTAATATACAGAATACCCCCAATCACCCCATAACACGTAATATACAGAATTCCCCCAATCACCCCATAACACGTAATATACAGACTCCCCCAATTGGAGGGTGAATGGAGGGTGAATGCCCCGGGTCAGGCTGTGTGTTCCATGTGTAAATGGCTGACAGTTAAGCGGAGGGGTCACTTATACACCCGACATCAACAAATATCCAGCCAGGCATGTTTCTTTTATTTTACAGAAAGAGGAAATTACGGGTGACGGGTGCTGTCCCCCCTTATACACTAAGCCTGTCACCCCTGGATTTTATTTCTACCATGAGAGAATAGTTCTATTCAGTTGGGGTGTATAAGTGACCCCTCCTCTCATTAGCCGACGTGTTTATATGGACTTCTTATATTACACAATTTCCCGATAGTGCTCCTTTAAATAATAATATGATCCAGTATCACTGTGGCATAACGGGGGGCATGGACCTCCTCCTTATTCTTGTCCCCCTCTCCTTTATATTAAATAAAGGAGCAAAATCATGTCTCTGGGGTAAGTTTTTGTTGCCCTTTTGGGGCAGTTCCGGAGTTCCCCTTTTAAGAAAGGCAGAACAGAAGAAGAATCAGAGATGGGAAGTTGACAGCAAACCTTTATTTCTGCAGCGTTTCTGGTTTCCCCGGGAAGCGGCAGGAGGACGATTCATCTCTGTCCCGGACTCGGCACATTATGTCCTACATTAATAAAAGTGAAATGTTTGGATAAATCCATCTGGACCCCCCCCCCCCCGCGCCCCAGCTACAAACCTCCTCCCCCCTCCCCGGGCACTTCCATTCTGTGAGTAAATTTGCTCTGAGATAAGCAGCGTGTCCCTCACTAAATTACGGCTCCGTCTAATGGAGCCGATGATCCATCCTGCCCTGCAAACAGCTTCACTGAGAATAAATGAAACTTTTCAGGAGTCCTGAGGGGCCCACAGAGGCAGGAGCTTCCACAGTCTGAAGGTAACCAGAAGGTATCCAAGAATGATTTCCTCTGGTGGCTCCAAGAATGATTTCCTCTGGTGGCCCCAAGAATGATTTCCTCTGGTGGCCCCAAGAATGATTTCCTCTGGTGGCTCCAAGAATGATTTCCTCTGGTGGCCCCGAGAATGATTTCCTCTGGTGGTCCCAAGAATGATTTCCTCTGGTGGCCCCAAGAATGATTTCCTCTGGTGACCCCAAGAATGATTTCCTCTGGTGACCCCAAGAATGATTCCCTCTGGTGATCCCAAGAATGATTTCCTCTAGTGGCCCCAAAAATGATTTCCTCTGGTGACCCCAAGAATGATTCCCTCTGGTGGCCCCAAGAATGATTTCCTTTGGTGGCCCCAAGAATGATTTCCTCTGGTGGCTCCAAGAATGATTTCCTCTGGTGACCGCAAGAATGATTTCCTCTGGTGCCCCCAAGAATGATTTCCTCTGGTGCCCCCAGGAATGATTTCCTCTGGTGCCCCCAAGAATGATTCCCTCTGGTGGCCCCAAGAATGATTTCCTCTGGTGGCCCCAAGAATGATTTCCTCTGGTGGCCCCAAGAATGATTTCCCTCTGGTGACCCCAAGAATGATTTCCTCTGGTGACCCCGAGAATGATTTCCTCTGGTGCATATAACTGTAGGGTGGAGCTAGTTCTACTGACGGGCCCATAACCTTGGGGGGTCTTGGCCTACAGTAGTAACAGATGGGCCTCTCGGTGAGCAGGAGACCATGATGCTCCGTATTGGGTAATATAAAGTCTCGTATAGGGAGACGATTGCCTTTTATGTGGATATTATTTCGCTACGGGATCGGCGTCACTTTTTTTTTTTACGGCAGCACTTTGCTTAATGCTCCCTGTGCGTGCCCGCCAGCGTTTGTCGGGAGTTATGCTGCGCAATTCCTGGAGATCGCTGGTGGAAATGGCGATCTTATCTCAAAATGTTAACATCTCCTGGCACCACGTTCATGGGCCGCGTATTTCATGACACAGCAACTCGAAGGAAGATCGCATGTCCCAACTAAAGATGAGCGAATCGAATTTGACGAATCCAAATTCGTTACGAATTTCAGAAGATGCTGCTGCTAACTCTAGTGTGTCTTTCAGGCAATATATGGGCTCCCCATGCTGCTTCCAACTCCAGGGTGTGTCTTTCAGGCAATATATGGGCTCCCCTTGCTTCTGCCAACTCCAGGGTGTGTCTTTCAGGCAATATATGGGCTCCCCTTGCTTCTGCCAACTCCAGGGTGTGTCTTTCAGGCAATATATGGGCTCCCCTTGCTTCTGCCAACTCCAGGACGTGTCTTTCAGGCAATATATGGGCTCCTCATGCTGCTGCCAACTCCAGGGTGTGTCTTTCAGGCAATATATGTACTCCTTATGCTGATGCCACCTCAAGGCTTTGTAATTGTGCCGCTCTGCGACAGGGATTCTGATAGCGATGCCTCTGATCTGTATGTCACACTTCTTTACAGTATTATTTCAGTAACCCAGCACGCATCCTATGCATGTTACAGCAAGGCAAAATGTTCTACAACCCTACTGAGGCTCTCGGAAGGCCAGAAATAGCCGTTTTTAATAGCAATTTGCTGTAAATAAATTCGGACCGAAACAAATTTTTCCGGTAAATTCGGCGAATCGGCCGAATCGAATTTTCAAAATTTCGCTTATCTCTAGTCCCGACTAATGATCAGCAGGAGTGCGCACAATCTGGTCTTTGTTACTCCCCTGATGCTGGATACTATAGCTGGTATAGGGATCCCTATATATATAATAATAATTTACCGCTGATGCATTTTCCTTCACCGGGCCGTCCCCCGGGTGTTCCACTGGACCAAGATGGAACACTCAACCCGGGTCTGCTGTTGAGTGTTCCATCCTGGTCCAGTGGGCACCCGTCTCCCTGCACCACCGGCATCTGTAACGAGGGGTGGACACGGCTCCTCCCCCTCCACCTTTGGTGTACCGCCAAGCTAATGCTGGGCTGCTGGGGCAGGGAGGCTTTTATACCACAGAGGAGGAGCCCGTGTTATTAATGACATCACTGGAGGGGAGGGACCTGAAGAAAGATTCCCTCCAGTTCATACGGTAGGGATCAGGAGTGGGCTGGGGTTAGAAAATGGCCCACGACTTTCTGGGGCACATCGGCCCTGCTGTACTGCGCCTTGTCCGGTATAGTATCTTAATGTCACTATATATATATATATATATATATATATATATATATTTCTCGTTCCATAAGACACACACAGAGTTTAGAGGATGGAAATAATAAACATTTATTCCGAACCAAATGTTGTGCTTAAATTTTCCCTCCCAGTCTCCCCGAATCATGATGCAAAATCACCCCATTACAGGCAATGTGGGGCATCCCTCATTACAGCCAGTCCCTATTTACAGCCAGTGAGTGGCATCCCTACATTACAGTTAGTAAGGTACATCCCCTATTACAGGCAGCAGGGGCATCCCTCATTACACGCAGTGAGGGGCATCAATCTTTACAGCCAGTGAGTGGCATCCCTACATTACAGTTAGTAAGGTACATCCCCTATCACAGGCAGCGGGGGCATCCCTCATTACACGCAGTGAGGGGCATCAATCTTTACAGCCAGTGAGTGGCATCCCTTCATTACAGTTAGTAAGGTACATCCCCTATTACAGGCAGCGGGGGCATCCCTCATTACACGCAGTGAGGGGCATCAATCTTTACAGCCAGTGAGTGGCATCCCTACATTACAGTTAGTAAGGTACATCCCTATTACAGGCAGCGGGGGCATCCCTCATTACATGCAGTGAGGGGCATCGCTATTTACAGCCAGTGAGTGGCATCCCTACATTACAGTTAGTAAGGTACATCCCTATTACGGGCAGCGGGGGCATCCCTCATTACACGCAGTGAGGGGAATCGCTCTTTACAGCCAGTGAGTGGCATCCCTACATTACAGTTAGTAAGGTACATCCCCTATTACAGGCAGCAGGGGCATCCCTCATTACACGCAGTGAGGGGCATCGCTCTTTACAGCCAGTGAGTGGCATCCCTACATTACAGTTAGTAAGGTACATTACAGGTAGCGGGGGCATCCCTCGTTACACGCAGTGAGGGGTATCGCTCTTTACAGCCAGTGAGTGGCATCCCTACATTACAGTTAGTAAGGTACATTACAGGTAGCGGGGGCATCCCTCATTACACGCAGTGAGGGGCATCCCTACATTACAGTTAGTAAGGTACATCCCCTATTACAGGTAGCGGGGGCATCCCTCATTACACGCAGTGAGTGGCATCCCTACATTACAGTTAGTAAGGTCCATCCCCTATTACAGGCAGCGGGGGCATCCCTCATTACACGCAGTGAGGGGCATCGCTCTTTACAGCCAGTGAGTGGCATCCCTACATTACAGTTAGTAAGGTCCATCCCCTATTACAGGCAGCGGGGGCATCCCTCATTACATGCAGTGAGGGGCATCGCTCTTTACAGCCAGTGAGTGGCATCCCTACATTACAGTAAGTGACAGACAAGCTTCTATATATACATTTAGCTTCAAGGATAACCTTACAATTTAAAGCTTAAAATAGAACTCCGCTTACAATGCTATAAATTAATATAGATTTGACTGGACTGCATTTAGATTGAAATTGGATTGGTCAAGTTTTAAACCTGCATTTTCTTATCAGTCACATAACCCAGTTGGCCACAACTCTGGGTGTATTTGTCCTGAATTTGTCTTGTAATGTGTATATGTCACCAGCATAATGTCTATGAATGTTCACATGTATGATATGCAAATTCATGTTGAAATCTTATAATAATAATTGTTATTATTTATGTAATCACCTTAACACAGTGCGTGGAATACAGTACACAGATCCGCTATCCTACCCAGTGCTCCAAGAGACCCGAGGCAGAGGAAGCGGCTCACCCCCATTTTACTATTTATTTTTTTTACCTGTTTGTGAACTGGTGAGTAGTCCGATCCCTAAACCAGTTCAGAGAGTCGTGGGAGGTAAAGTCATTGTATTCTGACCGACCGCCAGATACTTGGGGGACTATGTGGCCGGAGGTTCTCCGAACCGTATAGACTCCGCTGGAGCTCATTACTAGTGATTACATGGGAATAGAGATTCATGTCATGCTGATTTGGCTGAATTTTTAAAGCCTCTCTCCAGACAAACATTAACTTCTTCCCACCTTATCCCCGAGTGGGAGCCGTGTGAAATGAGTCTTTTCAAGGCTTCACAGGATATCTGATTATATGGAAATAGCTTATGTATTCTAAGCCAAGCCACTTTCCTGGGAGGGTGAGACCACAGTGGCTTACCAGGCTTATGCTGACGGCACCAAGAGGCAAAGTGGCAGTTTTTTGGGCGTAGTGCAGAAGAAATTGATTTTAACCCTTTCAGTGCCAAGCACATAGATTCTACATGCTTCAGTGCCAAGCACGTATGATCTACATGCTTCAGTGTCAAGCACATAGATTCTACATGCTTCAGTGCCAAGCACATAGATTCTACATGCTTCAGTGCCAAGCACCTAGATTCTACATGCTTCAGTGCCAAGCATATAGATTCTACATGCTTCAGTGCCAAGCACTTAGATTCTACATGCTTCAGTGCCAAGCACCTAGATTCTACATGCTTCAGTGCCAAGCACCTAGATTCTACATGCTTCAGTGCCAAGCATATAGATTCTACATGCTTCAGTGCCAAGCACTTAGATTCTACATGCTTCAGTGCCAAGCATATAGATTCTACATGCTTCAGTGCCAAGCACTTAGATTCTACATGCTTCAGTGCCAAGCACTTAGATTCTACATGCTTCAGTGCCAAGCACCTAGATTCTACATGCTTCAGTGCCAAGCACCTAGATTCTACATGCTTCAGTGCCAAGCACATAGATTCTACATGCTTCAGTGCCAAGCACTTAGATTCTACATGCTTCAGTGCCAAGCACCTAGATTCTACATGCTTCAGTGCCAAGCACCTAGATTCTACATGCTTCAGTGCCAAGCATATAGATTCTACATGCTTCAGTGCCAAGCACTTAGATTCTACATGCTTCAGTGCCAAGCACATAGATTCTACATGCTTCAGTGCCAAGCACCTAGATTCTACATGCTTCAGTGCCAAGCACCTAGAATCTACATGCTTCAGTGCCAAGCACCTAGATTCTACATGCTTCAGTGCCAAGCACATAGATTCTACATGCTTCAGTGCCAAGCACATAGATTCTACATGCTTCAGTGTCAAGCACCTAGATTCTACATGCTTCAGTGCCAAGCACATAGATTCTACATGCTTCAGTGTCAAGCACCTAGATTCTACATGCTTCAGTGCCAAGCACATAGATTCTACATGCTTCAGTGCCAAGCACCTAGATTCTACATGCTTCAGTGCCAAGCACCTAGATTCTACATGCTTCAGTGCCAAGCACATAGATTCTACATGCTTCAGTGCCAAGCACCTAGATTCTACATGCTTCAGTGCCAAGCACCTAGATTCTACATGCTTCAGTGCCAAGCACCTAGATTCTACATGCTTCAGTGCCAAGCACCTAGATTCTACATGCTTCAGTGCCAAGCACCTAGATTCTACATGCTTCAGTGCCAAGCACATAGATTCTACATGCTTCAGTGCCAAGCACATAGATTCTACATGCTTCAGTGCCAAGCACTTAGATTCTACATGCTTCAGTGCCAAGCACTTAGATTCTACATGCTTCAGTGCCAAGCACCTAGATTCTACATGCTTCAGTGCCAAGCACCTAGATTCTACATGCTTCAGTGCCAAGCACCTAGATTCTACATGCTTCAGTGCCAAGCACATAGATTCTACATGCTTCAGTGCCAAGCACATAGATTCTACATGCTTCAGTGCCAAGCACTTAGATTCTACATGCTTCAGTGCCAAGCACTTAGATTCTACATGCTTCAGTGCCAAGCACCTAGATTCTACATGCTTCAGTGCCAAGCACCTAGATTCTACATGCTTCAGTGCCAAGCACCTAGATTCTACATGCTTCAGTGCCAAGCACCTAGATTCTACATGCTTCAGTGCCAAGCACATAGATTCTACATGCTTCAGTGCCAAGCACATAGATTCTACATGCTTCAGTGCCAAGCACTTAGATTCTACATGCTTCAGTGCCAAGCACTTAGATTCTACATGCTTCAGTGCCAAGCACCTAGATTCTACATGCTTCAGTGCCAAGCATATAGATTCTACATGCTTCAGTGCCAAGCACTTAGATTCTACATGCTTCAGTGCCAAGCATATAGATTCTACATGCTTCAGTGCCAAGCACCTAGATTCTACATGCTTCAGTGCCAAGCATATAGATTCTACATGCTTCAGTGCCAAGCACTTAGATTCTACATGCTTCAGTGCCAAGCATATAGATTCTACATGCTTCAGTGCCAAGCACATAGATTCTACATGCTTCAGTGCCAAGTACATAGATTCTACATGCTTCAGTGCCAAGCACCTAGATTCTACATGCTTCAGTGCCAAGCATATAGATTCTACATGCTTCAGTGCCAAGCACTTAGATTCTACATGCTTCAGTGCCAAGCATATAGATTCTACATGCTTCAGTGCCAAGCACATAGATTCTACATGCTTCAGTGCCAAGTACATAGATTCTACATGCTTCGTATGATCTACATGCCTGACTTCCCCCCATGCTACAGTAAAAATCAAGTAAAAAAACACTCACCTGACCCCTCGTTCGATCCGGCCAGGTCTTCTCTTCACCCTAGGGGCTCCTCCTGCTGCAGGGGAGTGCCAGGAAAAAGGTGCCCAACGGGTGTTGTCCTGGCTCCCGGCAGTTCTGCTCTCAGATGCCCTGATGATCGCTGGGCAGAGCAGTAGAGGGGTAGGAGATGCTCTGATCCCCTGCCCCCCTCCTCTGGCCGGTAATCATCGGCATCTGTCATCGGATCGGCGAGGGACACAGAAGCTGACAATCGGACGTGAGTAATTTTTTAATTTTTTTTTTTTTTTTAATAAATGACATTTTTGTGTTTTTTTTTTTTTACTGTTAACCCTTTGTGAACTGGTAAGGGGTCCATGATCTCTGGCAGCGAAAGGGTTAAGGGAGGGTAAACTTTGGAACCCTGCTACAGCTTCAGAAAATGGAGGAGAGCGGCATGTTACAGGCATCAGGGGAACGTCTTTACTATTGCCATTGACCTTTAGGTTTTGTTTCAAATCAACGTTGTATCATATTAGTTTGAAACAATGGATCAGCATCAACTGAAACAAATTCCTGAAGTTTTTGAATCATTTCAGACACAAACCTATAAAAGAAGGGTCTCCGAGTGCGCATGCGCGCGGACCTCTGATGGCAGCAGAGTGAAAGAGCTCCGTGCCCACCGAACACACTGCGGGGCCAAGCAATAAGGCAGGCACGTCACTTACCTCCCACGGAGCCGCAACCGAGCGGGGAGAGACGGCGGGTGCCAGAGTGAGCGGAATAGGCGAGGTCTGAGCCCCGGGAAGCGCCCTGCGAGCGGCGTCTGCGGCGGGCCTAGCAAACAGCAAGGCCTAGCACAGGAGAGGCGGCGGTGACGTCAGCTGAGAGAGAAGGCCGGTGCGAGCTGTGCAGGCGAGGTCTGAATCACGAAAGCGCCCTGCGAGCGGCGGCCGCTGAGAGACAGGCAGGTGGCGGGCCCAACACAAGACAGGCGGCGGTGACCTCAGCAGCTCGGGGATAGAGCTGTGGATGGCAGTGACTGCAGACGCAGCCTGAGGTGAGCCCCTCCAGCAGCGCAGGCGTTCAGCAGGAACACCAGAGGAGCCCTCAAACGCTGAAGAGAGTTAACTTTCAGCAGCCCCAGCCAGCAGACTCCTGAGAGCCACACACCACAAGCTCCAAAGAGGTGAGCAATACCCATCTCAGCCATAAAAAATAGCTGTACTTGAGCCAGCTGCAATTTGTGATACTCCTGTAAATAGAAGCTTAACCATATCCCAATTCTATTTTGTGAGAAATTGCTGTTATGGCAAAGGCCAGGGAAACAATAGAGGGTCTATCCATAATAGAGATGGAGGAAGTGGAAGGTAGTGAAGCTTCCTTTTTGGCTAGTGAGTCGGAAGAAGCTCTGGGTATGTGCAAAAATAACATGGCTTTGGACTTACTTCCTAAAATAGATAACTTGCTCCAAACGGCCTTAGCCTCAAACACACAGCTTATAATGGAGCATTTGACGAAAGAAATTGAAAAAGTATCCTGTGGCTTGATCACTCTTGATAAGAAAATTAATGACGTATCCACAGCACAGGTAGCTCTGGAGACAGAGGTTACACAGCTGAAAAGAGATAACTATATTCTGAGCACAAAAATGGAGGACCTTGAGAACAGAGATCGCAGAGCGAATTTACGTTTCAGGGGCTTCCCGGAACACATGGAAGATGCAAAAGCTGTTGTATTAGGACTATGCCAGGAACTAGCCCCAAATCTATCAGTGGAAAAGCTGGAACTAGACAGGGTGCATAGAGCCCTAGGCCCAAGACGAACGCCCGAAGAACCCCTGCACGATATTATCGCCAAATTCCACTATTACACAAGCAAAGAAATAATCCAAAAGGCAGCCCGGGAAGCGACAAACCTCTGCTACCAAGGTTGCGCTTTCCAAGTTTTCTCCGATCTCTCAGCCGCTACAATGGCCAGAAGGAAGGAACTTAGACCGTTATTACTTACTTTACGGGAACACGGCGTCAAATATAAATGGGGCTTCCCTTTCCGAGTGTCCTTTATGTACAAAGGCGAGTCTTACACGGCGACATCTCCAGAAGAACTGCAGCAACACATCTCAGCTATGCAACTCTCGAAAGCCCTGGATTCTAAATCGTCCCGATCTGTCGATGATTCCCCCAGATCACAACGCGCCGGGAAGCGGCAGAAACGTTGGACATCTGCAACTGGGCGAGGGACTCGCTTAATATATGAGGAATCATGAGAGTCGGGGTGCGGCAATGCTTCCTTTTCTTTTTCTTTTTCTCCAGGATACAATCCATAGGCTGACGACCACCCATGCCTCCATATGCCCACGCTCGGTGCAGGGTAACTTAGTTATCTTTAAACTTATTAATCTTTATATTTGGGTTTTTTTTTTATACAAAAAATGTACAATTATGCTACCAACGCTAATGTACCGTTATTTTCTTGTTCTTGTTTCCTTCTTCTCATCCCCCCGCTCCCCATAAGCATAAAGTCATGTTATTTGTTGGGTATACCTGTTGTTCAGTTAAAAGACACAGCCTGCCTCAGTAATGTGGTGTTAGATTTACATAACCCCATGTGCTCGGTGGCATCTACATGCCGCACTCACGTTAAATCAGGGGTAGAAAACCCCTTGATTTGCTTATCCTTTGAGGTTCTTATTTTCACGTTAAGTGACTATTACCATTGTTTCAGTAAATAACTTTCTTTTTATTCTTGTTCTGCTTTTTATCCAGCTTCAGATCTAGTGCGCCCTCGGCCTAATACTTAGGAGGGTCTGACGGTGCACAGCTCGCCGGGTTGATCCTGTGGAGGGAGGTTGTCCGCCTAAATTTACCCTTAGGTACTGTGCGCAACGCAAGTTGGTGGGCCGCCCCCCTCTGCAGAATCGACTGGACGACTTTCTTTCATAATCTTAACTGGTAATTTCCTTCAGTGGCTGCATCAATAGGTGGCGGCCTGAACGAGGACTTTTTTCTTTTCTTCCTCTCCCCCTTTACCCTCTCCCACCCTCACCCCTCTTCCCGTTTACAAGTAATCACCATGGCTACAATATTCTCGTTGAACGTTCAGGGATTTAACTCCCCTAACAAGAGGAGTATGGCTTTCCGTAAAATAAACACTCTGCACCCGGATATCATATGCCTCCAGGAGACACACTTCTCGAGCTCCTCCAGACCTAAATTCCTTAACGCTAAATACCCACAAATTTTTATGTCCTGCGCGGACACTAAACAGAAAGGAGTCCTTATTGGCTTCAAAAGGGGAACCCAATTCCATTGTTCCAAGGAAATCTCAGATGAAGGAGGCAGATATCTTATCCTTATTGGTGAAATGCATGACGCTGGAGTAACGCTTGCTACATACTATGCCCCCAACGTCAATCGGCTACCCTTTTTGTCTCGCTTCCTAAAAGAGGTGACGGCTGTAGCCAAAGGGACAATTATAATATGCGGAGACTCAAATTTAGTTCTAAACCCCCTTCTGGATAGACAGTCCACGAAAGGATCCTTAGCAGGATCCCAGTTGATTGCAACCTCAAAAGCCTTTAGAAATCTATTAGACTCCTGTTCAGTAGTAGATTGTTGGAGAGAAGCTCACCCTGGAACCCAGAATTTTACGCACTACTCCCATCCCCACTCGGTATATACCAGAATAGATCATATCCTACTATCCATACCTACACTGGCGTTATTGACGGCTATAGACATAATTCCGATCTCTTGGTCCGACCACGATGGCCAGTTACTCAGATTGCATTCCCTACTTAGCAGACCGCTGAGTTCGTTGTGGTCCCTTAATGAATCTCTTCTCTCAGACCCGGTGCTAACCCAATCCATCACTGACACACTGACTGAATACTTTACATTAAATGATACGGGAGAGGTCTCTACCACGATATGCTGGGAAGCACATAAGCCAACCATTAGGGGTAAGTTAATCCAATTAGCCTCGAAGAAAAAAAGGGAAAGGAATGCGCATATAGACAAACTGGAAAAGGAATACCTAGAACTAGCAGACAAAGCCAAACGACAAATGACGACAGATATCAGGTCTAAACTAAATAGAGTGTCTGACGAACTTAACCTTGCTCTAGCGGGTAAAGCGGAAAATGTCTTAAGGCGCCTTAAACATAAATATTATTGCAAAGCAAATAAGCCTGACTCCCTACTGGCAAAAAGGCTGAAAACCCCTGATCAGTCTTATAGCCCTATTAAATTGAAAAGCGATAGAGGGATAGTCTCCAGTAACCCGGTTAAAATAGTAAAGATTTTCAGAGACCAACTTTCTAAATTATACTCTAACCCCTGTCCGCCAAAAGTGGAAGAGATCTCGGCCTTTTTGGAAAGACTTTCCCTGCCCGACATACCGGATACGCTGAGAACCCTTATGGACTCTGATTTTAACGTTGCAGAAATCCAAAAAGTAATAGCCGGACTACAACCTAATAAAAGGCCAGGACCTGATGGATTCCCTGCCGCATACTATAAATGCTTTACTTCTATATTGGCTCCGAGGCTGACGGCGGTCTTTAATGCGATTCGGGGCGGTGAGTCCTTCTCGCAGGAATCACTCACTGCCTCGATAAGCATGATCCCGAAGCCAGACTCGGATCACACGACTTGGTCTAATTTCAGACCAATATCTTTAATTAACCTGGACGTTAAGATATTTACAAAAGTCCTAGCAGATAGATTATCTGGATATCTGCCACTTTTAATCCATAATGATCAGACAGGCTTTATACCAGGGAGGCAAGCGGGAGATAATATTAGACGAATGCTACAGATCTCGAATGTGGCCAGGGAAAGGGATCTGCCCATTTTGATGCTCTCGCTGGACATCAAAAAAGCTTTCGATTCGGTGTCTTGGGAATACCTTTTCTACCTATTGGAAAAATGGGGCTTCGGCCCCCAGTTTCTGAATATACTAAAAGCAGTCTACAAAGCACCAATAGCCTTTGTGAAATATTGCGGATTCAAGTCAGATCCCTTCCCGCTGGCCAGAGGGACGAGACAGGGGTGCCCATTGTCCCCCTTACTATTTGCCATGGCGATGGAGCCTTTAGCTCAGATGATAAGAAGCTCCCCAGATGTTCTAGGAGTGGAAATTGGGGGTGAACAACATAAACTCAGTCTGTTTGCAGACGACGTCCTGTTAAGTGTTTCCAATCCTATTATATCCATACCTAATTTATTACAAATCCTGAGTCAATTCGCGGAAATATCCGGCCTACGGGTCAACACCGCAAAATCCAAAGCGGTAAATATTAACCTCCCAGAAGGACTTTGGCGTCAGTTACAAGCCAGTTACGACTTTAGCTGGGAAACTAAGGCAATTAAATATCTAGGGATAGCTCTGACTAACACATACGAATCTCTCTATGCGGCTAATTACATACCCTTACGCAGGAAATTTCATACTTTAATGACACAATGGCAGGAATGCAATTTATCGTGGCTGGGCAGAATGGCAGCGGTCAAGATGTCCTTGTTACCCAAATTTTTGTACCTATCTAGAACTCTTCCAGTGAGGCTCCCATCTAAGTTTCTTAAGGAGATTCAAGGCCAGGTTCTTAGATTTATTTGGAGTGGGAAACGTCAAAGGATAGCGCGGAAAATTAAGCTGCGGTCAAAATCGGCGGGTGACATGGGGGTGCCAAGATTCGAGAAATACTATCAGGCTGCACAAGCCTCGCAGCTTCTCTCATACCACGCTACCGTTGATGCTCCAGGTTGGGTCCGTATCGAATCGGTCATGTCCATGCCCTCACCGATTAGTGACCTTTTATGGCTCACACCGAAGGCTAGAAACCTAGGGAATAATCTGATTATGGCTCACTCTCTTCGGTTGTGGGACGACATTAAATTCTCAGGCGGGCTGGCCTCTCCACATCTGCCTCTAATGCCACTTTGGGGAAATCCATTATTTACCCCCGGAATTACTGACCCACTTAGGTTTAGCAGGTGGCGTAACTCTTACGCGTGCTTGACTGCTGTCATGGCTCCGAAATAGCCTCCTTCCAACATCTTAGAGATAAGTTTGGTCTCTCGCCAAAAGATTTCTTTGGATATCTCCAAGTACATCATTTCGTAAAGTCTATAGTGAAGAACGCCCCAAACCTAGAAGACTATTCTTGTTTTGAACGCCGATGTATACGCAATCCGAGGGACACAATCATCTGAGCTATCGCTAGCTTATACCACTCACTCTGCAAGAACTTAGACGGTGCCACCCCAACATACAGGAAAAAATGGGAATCCGAATTGGGAGGAGAAAGGGCCCCCGAAATATGGGATAGGATGTGGCGGGCATCATTTGGCAAAAGAGCCTCAGTACAAGCAATAGAAGTTAACGTAAAGGTAGCTCTGCGTTGGTATTTGGTCCCTATGCAACTAGTGCACGTATCGGTGGGGGCGCAGAATAAATGCTTTCGCGGCTGCGATATGCCAGGCTCGAATAGCCATATTTGGTGGAATTGCGAGGTTTCCAGGAAATACTGGGATAAGATCCAAACTCTACTATGTAAGGTTTTTGGTATAAATATTACCTTAGACCCCTGGGTGGCATTATTAAACGAACCTCTAGCAGGAACCTTGATTAGGCAGAGACGATTGCTGTACCATGTCCTTACCTGTGCTAAGTCAGTCATCGCTAAGGCATGGAAAACTCCCTCGCTAAGCTTTGAGGAATTTAAAAACAGGGTCAATAACACACTAACTATGGAAAAACTATCAGCTATCCATGAAGGCAGTCTGGAGGAGTTCCGGGAAGTGTGGGCTCCTTGGATCAGGGAGGTTTTTCCGAACACGTTCGACTGGGACCTTTTAAGTGTCTAGGTACCGGTTTATTTCAAAATATTCAGATCCTTACCCTTCCCTCCTCTCCTTCTATCCTTCCCCTTTTTCTCCCTCCCCCCCCTCCTCACCTTTCAGCCGAGCTCTCTCTGGGGCTCTGTGATTTGATCTATACTCGATGTATTTCAGTCAATATATTCGGGAAACGCTCAGGCTAGTAAGTAGCTTTGGTTTTGGTGCGAGCCTTGCAATGCTGGCCGGATCGCTTCTTGTCTATCAGTTCTGATGTGATGTTTATTGTACGTGAAAGAAGATGCTCTGAGTTATTTTCATAGCCTTTATTATAGCTACTCATGGGGCGATATCTTGAAATGTTTAAAGTCCTCATTGTATACTAGCAAAGTCTTGTAAGTACCATTTTGTCTTTGATACTTTTGCGAATTTCAATAAAAATCATTGAAAGAAAAAAAAAGAAGGGTCTCCAACCGTTCGAGAGACGACAGGCACATGAAAGGTAAGTATGAAAGGTAAGTAGAGCTTAGAGGCCATATAACCTCTATAGACAGGGGTGTAAAAACCATCCAGGATAATGGTGATGCCTATTCTAAGTGTTTCTATTGTAACTGTTACAGTGTATCTCCTATCCATCCCTCAAAGAGTTAACTGTTACAATGTATCTCCTATCCATCCGTCCAAGAGGTTTACTGTTACAATGTATCTCCTATCCATCCCTCCAAGAGTTAACTGTTACAATGTATCTCCTATCCATCCGTCCAAGAGGTTTACTGTTACAATGTATCTCCTATCCATCCGTCCAAGAGTTAACTGTTACAATGTATCTCCTATCCATCCCTCCAAGAGTTAACTGTTACAATGTATCTCCTATCCATCCGTCCAAGAGTTAACTGTTACAATGTATCTCCTATCCATCCCTCAAAGAGTTAACTGTTACAATGTATCTCCTATCCATCCGTCCAAGAGGTTTACTGTTACAATGTATCTCCTATCCATCCGTCCAAGAGTTAACTGTTACAATGTATCTCCTATCCATCCGTCCAAGAGTTAACTGTTACAATGTATCTCCTATCCATCTGTCCAAGAGTTAACTGTTACAATGTATCTCCTATCCATCCCTCCAAGAGTTAACTGTTACAATGTATCTCCTATCCATCCCTCCAAGAGTTAACTGTTACAATGTATCTCCTATCCATCCCTCCAAGAGTTAACTGTTACAATGTATCTCATATCCATGACTCCAAGATTTAACTGTTACAATGTATCTCCTATCCATCCCTCCAAGAGTTAACTGTTACAATGTATCTCCTATCCATCCCTCCAAGAGTTAACTGTTACAATGTATCTCATATCCATGACTCCAAGAGTTAACTGTTACAATGTATCTCCTATCCATCCCTCCAAGAGTTAACTGTTACAATGTATCTCCAATCCATCCCTCCAAGAGTTAACTGTTACAATGTATCTCATATCCATGACTCCAAGAGTTAACTGTTACAATGTATCTCCTATCCATCCCTCCAAGAGTTAACTGTTACAATGTATCTCCTATCCATCCATCCAAGAGTTAACTGTTACAATGTATCTCATATCCATGACTCCAAGATTTAACTGTTACAATGTATCTCCTATCCATCCGTCCAAGAGTTAACTGTTACAATGTATCTCCTATCCATCCCTCCAAGAGTTAACTGTTACAATGTATCTCATATCCATGACTCCAAGAGTTAACTGTTACAATGTATCTCCTATCCATCCCTCCAAGAGTTAACTGTTACAATGTATCTCCTATCCATCCCTCAAAGAGTTAACTGTTACAATGTATCTCCTATCCATCCGTCCAAGAGGTTTACTGTTACAATGTATCTCCTATCCATCCCTCCAAGAGTTAACTGTTACAATGTATCTCCTATCCATCCGTCCAAGAGTTAACTGTTACAATGTATCTCCTATCCATCCCTCCAAGAGTTAACTGTTACAATGTATCTCCTATCCATCCGTCCAAGAGTTAACTGTTACAATGTATCTCCTATCCATCCGTCCAAGAGTTAACTGTTACAATGTATCTCCTATCCATCCGTCCAAGAGTTAACTGTTACAATGTATCTCCTATCCATCCCTCCAAGAGTTAACTGTTACAATGTATCTCCTATCCATCCGTCCAAGAGTTAACTGTTACAATGTATCTCATATCCATGACTCCAAGAGTTAACTGTTACAATGTATCTCCTATCCATCCCTCCAAGAGTTAACTGTTACAATGTATCTCCTATCCATCCCTCCAAGAGTTAACTGTTACAATGTATCTCCTATCCATCCCTCCAAGAGTTAACTGTTACAATGTATCTCCTATCCATCCGTCCAAGAGTTAACTGTTACAATGTATCTCATATCCATGACTCCAAGATTTAACTGTTACAATGTATCTCCTATCCATGACTCCAAGATTTAACTGTTACAATGTATCTCCTATCCATCCGTCCAAGAGTTAACTGTTACAATGTATCTCCTATCCATCCCTCCAAGAGTTAACTGTTACAATGTATCTCATATCCATCCGTCCAAGAGTTAACTGTTACAATGTATCTCCTATCCATCCCTCCAAGAGTTAACTGTTACAATGTATCTCATATCCATGACTCCAAGATTTAACTGTTACAATGTATCTCCTATCCATCCGTCCAAGAGTTAACTGTTACAATGTATCTCCTATCCATCCCTCCAAGAGTTAACTGTTACAATGTATCTCATATCCATGACTCCAAGAGTTAACTGTTACAATGTATCTCCTATCCATCCCTCCAATAGTTAACTGTTACAGTGTATCTCCTATCCATCCCTCCAAGAGGTTTACTGTTACAATGTATCTCCTATCCATCCCTCCAATAGTTAACTGTTACAGTGTATCTCCTATCCATCCCTCCAAGAGGTTTACTGTTACAATGTATCTCTACCCTCTGAGGTGTAACATGCAGATCTGTAGCAATCGCCCATTTAAAGTGTTTATTTTGTTTTAACTGTTAGAAGCTATCACCTATCAATGCCTCAATAAGAGGGCGTGGCTTCACCCATCCGCCAATGAGGGGGCGTGGTTTCATTCACTCATCAATGAGAGGGTGTGGCCTAATTTAACAAATATATCTCTTTGAGGTGTAACATAAATCAATAAACAATTCATTTGCTTATTCAAAGTGTTTCTATTGCAACTGTTACAATGTATCTCCTATCCATCGCTCAATGAGGGGGCGTGGCTTCTTCCATCCCTCAATGAGGGGGAGTGGCTTCATCAATCCCTCAATAAGGGGGTGTGGCTTCATTTACATACTGTCCCTCTTTGAGGTGTAACATGCAGATCTACAGTAATAAATGACTCATTTGCCTCCTATTTATCCCTCAGTGAGGGGGCGTGGTTTCATTCATCCCTCAATAAGGGGGTGTGGCTTCATTTACATACTGTCCCTCTTTGAGGTGTAACATGCAGATCTACAGTAATAAATGATTCATTTGCCTCCTATCCATCCCTCAATGAGGGGGTGTGGTTTCATTCATTCATCAATGAGGGGGCGTGGCCTAATTTAACAAATTGTCCTCTTTCCCATCATGAAAAGGTATGGGGTGGGGCGATCTGGAGGGTTTCTCACAGCAAGGCATCCCAAATTTGGATACCCGGGGGGGGCAAGAAACAAAACCCAGGATAGTTAAAATCCCAGGTTTTGTTCAGCTTTAAGGTGGACCAAAACCCACAGCGATGGGCCCAGAAATCTATAAGATTCCCAGGCCGATCGATTCCCTGCCCCCCCCGGGGCATCCAAAACCGGGATTCCCGCAGTGTGAAATCCCCCAGGTCACCCCCTTGCTTCCCGGTCCTGTGGTGCATGTGTGAGCCGCATCCCCGCTATCCCTCTAGCAGGGCGCATGCCCGCGCCAGGCATATGTGAATGGCACGAAACGGGGGATGCGGCCGCCAGCAAGCGCAGAGCCACTGGCCTTAGCTGAGGCCTTAGACGACGTGACATCAGTGGATCTGAGTGTGCTGATTGGATGAGCACCTGCACATGCCCTGTAGGTTTCACACAGCGGGGCATCCCCGATCAGGGTGCAAGGACCAAAAGACCCAGGAGAGTACAAATCTCAAATGAGACTGAAGGTCTGGTGTGTTACAGCAGCTCGCCCAATGCAGTCATTGCAGTACTGTAAGCCCTGGAAGCAGTCCCTGGAAGGTCTGGTGTGTTACAGCGGCTCGCCCAATGCAGTCATTGCAGTACTGTAAGCCGTCCCTGGAAGGCCTGGTGTGTTACAGTGGCTCACCCAATGCAGTCATTGCAGTACTGTAAGCCCTGGAAGCAGTCCCTGGAAGGACTGGTGTGTTACAGTGGCTCGCCCAATGCAGTCATTGCAGTACTGTAAGCCCTGGAAGCAGTCCCTGGAAGGCCTGGTGTGTTACAGTGGCTCGCCCAATGCAGTCATTGCAGTACTGTAAGCCCTGGAAGCCGTCCCTGGAAGGCCTGGTGTGTTACAGTGGCTCACCCAATGAAGTCATTGCAGTACTGTAAGCCCTGGAAGCAGTCCCTGGAAGATCTCGTGTTACAGTTTCTCTCCGCATCCTGCGCTCTGTGTAACGAGGGTCGGGGCTGAGTTATGGTCACATTAGAGGCTGGTGGTCACCCGGAGGGACCCTATGGCTCAATCTGGTAGTTGCCCGGGGGGACCCAATGGCTCAATCTGGTAGTTGCCCGGGGGGACCCAATGGCTCAATCTGGTAGTTGCCCGGGGGGACCCAATGGCTCAATCTGGTAGTTGCCCGGGGGGACCCAATGGCTCAATCTGGTAGTCGCCCGGGGGGACCCAATGGCTCAATCTGGTAGTCGCCCTGAGGGACCCTATGGCTCAATCTGGTAGTTGCCCAGGGGGACCCAATGACTCAATCTGGTAGTTGCCCGGGAGGGACCCAATGGCTCAATCTGGAAGTCGCCCGGAGGGACCCAATGGCTCAATCTGGTAGTTGCCCGGGGGGACCCAATGGCTCAATCTGAAAGTCGCCCGGGGGGACCCAATGGCTCAATCTGGTAGTTGCCCAGGGGGACCCAATGGCTCAATCTGGTAGTTGCCCAGGGGGACTCAATGGCTCAATCTGGTAGTTGCCCGGGGGGACCCAATGGCTCAATCTGGTAGTTACCCGGAGGGACCCAATGGCTCAATCTGGTAGTCGCCCGGAGGGACCCAATGGCTCAATCTGGAAGTCGCCCGGGGGGGACCCAATGGCTCAATCTGGAAGTCGCCCGGAGGGACCCAATGGCTCAATCTGGACGTCGCCCGGAGGGACCCAATGGCTCAATCTGGTAGTCGCCCGGAGGGACTCAATGGCTTAATCTGGAAGTCGCCCGGAGGGACCCGATGGCTCAATCTGGTAGTTGCCTGGAGGGACCCAATGGCTCAATCTAGAAGTCGCCCGGAGGGACCCAATGGCTCAATCTGGTAGTTGCTCAGAGGGATCCAATGGCTCAAACTGGTAGTTGCCCGGAGGGACCCAATGGCTCAATCTGGAAGTCGGCCGGAGGGACCCAATGGCTCAATCTGGTAGTTGCCCGAAGGGACACTATGGCTCAATCTGGTAGTTGCCCGGGAGGGACTCAATGGCTAAATCTGGTAGTCGCCCGGGGGGACCCAATGGCTCAATCTGGTAGTTGCCTGGGGGGACCCAATGGCTCAATCTGGTAGTTGCCCGGAGGGACCCAATGGCTCAATCTGTTAGTTGCCCAGAGGGACGCAATGGCTCAATCTGGAAGTCGCCCGGAGGGACCCAATGGCTCAATCTGGTAGTTGCCCGGAGGGACCCAATGGCTCAATCTGGTAGTCGCCCGGAGGGACTCAATGGCTCAATCTGGTAGTCGCCCGGAGGGACCCTATGGCTCAATCTGGTAGTTGCCCGGGAGGGACTCAATGGCTCAATCTGGTAGTCGCCCGGAGGGACTCAATGGCTCAATCTGGTAGTCGCCCGGAGGGACCCTATGGCTCAATCTGGTAGTTGCCCGGGAGGGACTCAATGGCTCAATCTGGTAGTCGCCCGGGGGGGACCCAATGGCTCAATCTGGTAGTTGCCCGGGGGGACCCAATGACTCAATCTGGTAGTTGCCCGGGGGGACCCAATGGCTCAATCTGGTAGTCGCCCGGGGGGACCCAATGGCTCAATCTGAAAGTCGCCCAGGGGGACCCAATGGCTCAATCTGGTAGTTGCCCAGGGGGACCCAATGGCTCAATCTGGTAGTTGCCCGGGGGGACCCAATGACTCAATCTGGTAGTTGCCCGGGGGGACCCAATGGCTCAATCTGGTAGTTGCCCGGGGGGACCCAATGGCTCAATCTGAAAGTCGCCCAGGGGGACCCAATGGCTCAATCTGGTAGTTGCCCAGGGGGACCCAATGGCTCAATCTGGTAGTTGCCCGGGGGGACCCAATGGCTCAATCTGGTAGTTGCCGGGAGGGACCCAATGGCTCAATCTGTTAGTTGCCCAGAGGGACGCAATGGCTCAATCTGGAAGTCGCCCGGAGGTACCCAATGGCTCAATCTGGTAGTTGCCCGGAGGGACCCAATGGCTCAATCTGGTAGTCGCCCGGAGGGACTCAATGGCTCAATCTGGTAGTTGACCAGAGTGACCCAATGGCTCAATCTGGTAGTCGCCCGGAGGGACCCAATGGCTCAATCTGGTAGTCGCCCGGAGGGACCCAATGGCTCAATCTGGTAGTCTACCGGTGGGACCCAATGGCTCAATCTGGTAGTCGCCCGGGGGGGACCCAATGGCTCAATCTGGTGGTCGCCCGGGGGGGACCCAATGGCTCAATTTGGTAGTCGCCCGGAGGGACCCAATGGCTCAATCTGGTAGTCGCCCGGAGGGACTCAATGGCTCAATCTGGTAGTTGACCAGAGGGACCCAATGGCTCAATCTGGTAGTCGCCCGGAGGGACCCAATGGCTCAATCTGGTAGTCGCCCGGAGGGACCCCATGGCTCAATCTGGTAGTTGACCAGAGGGACCCAATGGCTCAATCTGGTAGTCGCCCGGAGGGACCCAATGGCTCAATCTGGTAGTCGCCCGGAGGGACCCCATGGCTCAATCTGGTAGTTGACCAGAGGGACCCAATGGCTCAATCTGGTAGTCGCCCCGGAGGGACCCAATGGCTCAATCTGGTAGTCGCCCGGAGGAACCCAATGGCTCAATCTGGTAGTTGCCCGGGGGGACCAAATGGCTCAATCTGGAAGTCGCCCGGAGGGACCCAATGGTTCAATCTAGTAGTCGCCCGGAGGGACCCAATGGCTCAATCTGGTAGTCGCCCGGGAGGGACTCAATAGCTCAATCTGGTAGTCGCCCGGAGGGACCCTATGGCTCAATCTGGTAGTCGCCCGGGGGGACCCAATGGCTCAATCTGGTAGTTTCCCAGGGGGACCCAATGGCTCAATCTGGTAGTTGCCCGGGGGGACCCAATGGCTCAATCTGGTAGTTGCCCGGAGGGACCCAATGGCTTAATCTGGTAGTCGCCCGGAGGGACCCAATGGCTCAATCTGGTAGTTACCCGGGGGGATCCTATGGCTCAATCTGGTAGTCGCCCGGAGGGACCCAATGGCTTAATCTGTTAGTTGCCCAGAGGGACGCAAGGGCTCAATCTGGAAGTCGCCCGGAGGGACCCAATGGCTCAATCTGGTAGTTGCCCGGAGGGACCCAATGGCTCAATCTGGTAGTCGCCCGGAGGGACTCAATGGCTCAATCTGGTAGTCGCCCGGAGGGACCCTATGGCTCAATCTGGTAGTTGCCCGGGAGGGACTCAATGGCTCAATCTGGTAGTCGCCCGGCGGGGACCCAATGGCTCAATCTGGTAGTTGCCCGGGGGGACCCAATGGCTCAATCTGGTAGTTGCCCGGGGGGACCCAATGGCTCAATCTGAAAGTCGCCCAGGGGGACCCAATGGCTTAATCTGGTAGTTGCCCAGGGGGACCCAATGGCTCAATCTGGTAGTTGCCCAGGGGGACCCAATGGCTCCATCTGGTAGTTGCCCGGGGGGACCCAATGGCTCAATCTGGAAGTCGCCTGGGGGGACCCAATGGCTGAATCTGGAATTCGCCCGGAGGGACCCAATGGCTCAATCTGGTAGTCTACCGGGGGGACCCAATGGCTCAATCTGGTAGTCGCCCGGGGGGGACTCAATGGCTCAATCTGGTGTTCGCCCGGGGGGACCCAATGGCTCAATTTGGTAGTCACCCGGAGGGACCCAATGGCTCAATCTGGTAGTCGCCTGGAGGGACTCAATGGCTCAATCTGGTAGTTGACCAGAGGGACCCAGTGGCTCAATCTGGTAGTCGCCCGGAGGGACCCAATGGCTCAATCTGGTAGTCGCCCGGAGGGACCCCATGGCTCAATCTGGTAGTTGACCAGAGGGACCCAATGGCTCAATCTGGTAGTCACCCGGAGGGACTCAATGGCTCAATCTGGTAGTTGACCAGAGTGACCCAATGGCTCAATCTGGTAGTCGCCCGGAGGGACCCAATGGCTCAATCTGGTAGTCGCCCGGAGGGACCCAATGGCTCAATCTGGTAGTCTACCGGTGGGACCCAATGGCTCAATCTGGTAGTCGCCCGGGGGGGACCCAATGGCTCAATCTGGTGGTCGCCCGGGGGGGACCCAATGGCTCAATTTGGTAGTCGCCCGGAGGGACCCAATGGCTCAATCTGGTAGTCGCCCGGAGGGACTCAATGGCTCAATCTGGTAGTTGACCAGAGGGACCCAATGGCTCAATCTGGTAGTCGCCCGGAGGGACCCAATGGCTCAATCTGGTAGTCGCCCGGAGGGACCCCATGGCTCAATCTGGTAGTTGACCAGAGGGACCCAATGGCTCAATCTGGTAGTCGCCCGGAGGGACCCAATGGCTCAATCTGGTAGTCGCCCGGAGGGACCCCATGGCTCAATCTGGTAGTTGACCAGAGGGACCCAATGGCTCAATCTGGTAGTCGCCCCGGAGGGACCCAATGGCTCAATCTGGTAGTCGCCCGGAGGAACCCAATGGCTCAATCTGGTAGTTGCCCGGGGGGACCAAATGGCTCAATCTGGAAGTCGCCCGGAGGGACCCAATGGTTCAATCTAGTAGTCGCCCGGAGGGACCCAATGGCTCAATCTGGTAGTCGCCCGGGAGGGACTCAATAGCTCAATCTGGTAGTCGCCCGGAGGGACCCTATGGCTCAATCTGGTAGTCGCCCGGGGGGACCCAATGGCTCAATCTGGTAGTTTCCCAGGGGGACCCAATGGCTCAATCTGGTAGTTGCCCGGGGGGACCCAATGGCTCAATCTGGTAGTTGCCCGGAGGGACCCAATGGCTTAATCTGGTAGTCGCCCGGAGGGACCCAATGGCTCAATCTGGTAGTTACCCGGGGGGATCCTATGGCTCAATCTGGTAGTCGCCCGGAGGGACCCAATGGCTTAATCTGTTAGTTGCCCAGAGGGACGCAAGGGCTCAATCTGGAAGTCGCCCGGAGGGACCCAATGGCTCAATCTGGTAGTTGCCCGGAGGGACCCAATGGCTCAATCTGGTAGTCGCCCGGAGGGACTCAATGGCTCAATCTGGTAGTCGCCCGGAGGGACCCTATGGCTCAATCTGGTAGTTGCCCGGGAGGGACTCAATGGCTCAATCTGGTAGTCGCCCGGCGGGGACCCAATGGCTCAATCTGGTAGTTGCCCGGGGGGACCCAATGGCTCAATCTGGTAGTTGCCCGGGGGGACCCAATGGCTCAATCTGAAAGTCGCCCAGGGGGACCCAATGGCTTAATCTGGTAGTTGCCCAGGGGGACCCAATGGCTCAATCTGGTAGTTGCCCAGGGGGACCCAATGGCTCCATCTGGTAGTTGCCCGGGGGGACCCAATGGCTCAATCTGGAAGTCGCCTGGGGGGACCCAATGGCTGAATCTGGAATTCGCCCGGAGGGACCCAATGGCTCAATCTGGTAGTCTACCGGGGGGACCCAATGGCTCAATCTGGTAGTCGCCCGGGGGGGACTCAATGGCTCAATCTGGTGTTCGCCCGGGGGGACCCAATGGCTCAATTTGGTAGTCACCCGGAGGGACCCAATGGCTCAATCTGGTAGTCGCCTGGAGGGACTCAATGGCTCAATCTGGTAGTTGACCAGAGGGACCCAGTGGCTCAATCTGGTAGTCGCCCGGAGGGACCCAATGGCTCAATCTGGTAGTCGCCCGGAGGGACCCAATGGCTCAATCTGGTAGTCGCCCGGAGGGACCCAATGGCTCAATCTGGTAGTTGACCAGAGGGACCCAATGGCTCAATCTGGTAGTCGCCCGGAGGGACCCAATGGCTCAATCTGGTAGTCGCCCGGAGGGACCCAATGGCTCAATCTGGTAGTTGCCCGGGGGGACCAAATGGCTCAATCTGGAAGTCGCCCGGAGGGACCCAATGGTTCAATCTGGTAGTCGCCCGGAGGGACCCAATGGCTCAATCTGGTAGTCGCCCGGGAGGGACTCAATAGCTCAATCTGGTAGTCGCCTGGAGGGACCCTATGGCTCAATCTGGTAGTCGCCCGGGGGGATCCAATGGCTCAATCTGGTAGTTTCCCGGGGGGACCCAATGGCTCAATCTGGTAGTTGCCCGGGGGGACCCAATGGCTCAATCTGGTAGTTCCCCGGAGGGACCCAATGGCTCAATCTGGTAGTCGCCCGGAGGGACCCAATGGCTTAATCTGGTGGTCGCCCGGGGGGGACCCAATGGCTTAATCTGGTAGTCGCCCGGGGGGGGGGGGCCCAATGGCTTAATCTTGTAGCCGCCCGGGGGGGACCCAATGGCTTAATCTGGAAGTCGCCCTGGGGGACTCAATGGCTTAATCTGGTAGTCGCCCGGGGGGGACCCAATGGCTTAATCTGGTAGTTGCCCGGGGGGGACCCAATGGCTTAATCTGGTAGTCGCCCGGAGGGGACCCAATGGCTTAATCTGGTAGTTGCCCGGGGGGGGACCCAATGGCTTAATCTGGTAGTTGCCCGGGGGGACCCAATGGCTTAATCTGGTAGTTGCCCGGGGGGGGGGGGGGGGGGGACCCAATGGCTTAATCTTCTATCTAAGTGTTATGTACAAATACTTTTTTGATGCTTAGTAGAGCACAAAAGCAGGTGCCTGTTGCATTGCCGGCTGTTTTTTCACCATCATTTATTCACTTTATTGATTTCTGCATTTAACCTTTTGCTGCACTTGTCACTTTCTGAGAGTTGTATCAATTGTATCTATGCACAAGCACATTCTATAGGTTGCCTTCTACTTTTTCACTTATAGCTTGGAATTTTTGAGGCTTTCTCACTTATCATACATATTATTTCCTTCTGGTCCTATTTTACTCGATTGCAAGATAATAGAATACTAATATTTAATGTGTTATTAAGAGCGTTGTTAGTTCCGGGTTTTCCCCGAGGCCTGTGTATATATGTTTTTTAACTTTGTATAGTGCGTGTTTTTGGTCCCATCTTTTGAGCTTTAATAAACTTGATATATATATATTTTTACTGCGTTGTGGGGAGTGCAGCCCTCTTTGTGCTCATTCACCCCGGCGAAGTGTCGTTGAGACACGCAACGCGTCGGTGGCGGCTGTGGCGGGGGACCCGGACCTACATTGGTGATGTTATGATCATTTATTAATTGTATTATTTGACCTAATGTTTGTCTGCCTAGCCATAAAGCACTTATTTCTCCACTTCTAATGCACGGCACTTTATAGCAAATTTCTAATATTGCACATATCTTTAGTCTTGTAGTTTTGCATTCTATTTGCACATTGTCTCAGCACTTTGTCACTTTCTTTGTCTCTATTATCAAATTAAAGAAATACTTACTATTTATATATTATAATCAATTAATTTTATTACACCAGCTATATCTTTAAATTATCTTAACTAGTATATGCATCTTCATTCATTGGTGGCACATTATTGATATCTACTATATATAATTGAATATATTCATTTATATCGTGTCCCTCTTTTGATGCCCCCCCCCCCCACTACCATTGTCTGTGTATGTGTTTTTAATTGTGTGCTTGTATATTATATGTTGCATTGCCCTTTTAATCACTTAATAAAAGACTGTATTGAATTTTACATGTGAGTGCAGCTTACTATATGGGATTTGTTTATGGGATATATCTAGAATCCCAGCCCTAGATTTTCTACTGAATTTCTGTACATCCCATGAGCCTGCACCCCCATTGTGTATATGGCGCTGCATATTCATCCAGTACTTGAGACTCTTTGTGCTCATAGGGGCATCCCCAGGGTCCCTTATTGGAATTGTACACATTAGAAGCTTTGGCGCGATGCGGCGTCTCTCCTGAGACCTTGTGTATTTATGATTCTCTCTCGCGCTGTCTCTTGCCTATTGATCCCTCAGTTAAAGAAGAATGAGCGACAATATCTGTAGAGACCCCTCCCCCACCCGGTGCCATAAAGTCAGTTTGATTCCCCCCCCCTCATCGGGGCTGCTCCTGGGGGGCACAGTGCAATCAATCGCTTACAGAGGGGAGCGGCTCTGGAGGGGGCGCAGCCGTGTGATTGTTGTGTCTTCAGAGCGACAAGCAAATCTATAAAAGCTACAAATAATGATGCGGGTCTGCACTCCCATAAAACATCCATTTATTGTCAAAAATCATTAAAAGCAGCCCATCAGTGCAAATGCAGGGATAAAACCAAACGCGTTTCGGGCGCGACCGTGTCCCTTTTTCAAATGTTAAATCTATAAACGCTCCTGAATTAATAGAGAAGAGAAACACCCGCAGGAGCGCGCCAATCGCTTCCCCCGGAGAAGGTCCTCACTTTATGACTGCTGCACCACGATCCGGGGACGCATTCCTTTATCTGAACTGGAATCAATGGGATCTGTCGCATGCAAAAGCCTCGGTGGTTTGTGACTCTGCATCCAACCCCTTGCGTCCTCTCTCCCCCCACACACACACACTTCATACCTCCCAAGTGTCCCTGATTTGGAGGGACTGTCCCTCTTTGGGGTCCATGTCCCCCTGTCCTTCATTGTTCTCGTTTATCCCTCTTTGAGGTGTAACAAGATCTGCAGCAATAAATTATTCATTTGCCTATTCAAAGTGTTTCTGTTGTTGTAACTGTTACAATGTATCTCCTATCCATCCCTCAATGAGGGGGCGTGGTTTCATCCATCCCTAAACGAGGGGGCATGGCTTCACCCTTCACTCAATGAGGACCTGCCTTAATTTACATATATTCCATCTTTGAGCTGTGGTCTAGCTAACCTAATTAGGTTTAATGACCCCATCACTATGAGTAGAACTCATGGAAGACTTCGTAGCTTCCATAACTTGCAGAGACAGACTTGCTGAGAGTGAGTTTGCTCTATACACCTTCTTAGGGTGTGTATGCCCCAAGCTCTTTTCTACATAACCTGACTAGAGGTTCAATAACCACGTCACACTGAGTAGCACTCATGGAAGTCTTCGAAGCTTCTAGAACTTGCTAAGAAAGGCTTGCAGAGGGTTTGTTTGCAATCTATGGCTTCTTAGGGTGTGTACACCCTAAGCTTTTGTCTATGTTACCTGACTAGAGGCTGAATGACCACCATGCACTAAGTAACGCTCATGGAAGTCTTTGTAGCTTATAGAACTTGCTCAGAAAGGCTTACAGAGAGTTTGTTTGCATTGATGGCTTCTTAGGTCATGTAGGCCACAAGCTCTGCTGTTCGTAATCTAACTAGAGGTTTGATGACCATGCCTCACTGAGTAGCACTTATGGAAGTCTTCATAGGTTCTAGAACCTGCTGAGAAAGGCTTCCTGAGAGTTTGTTTGCAATCTATGGCTTCTTAGGTCATGTACGCCACAAGCTCTGCTCTTCGTAATCTAACTAGAGGTTTAATGACTATGCTGCATTAATTAGCACTCATGGAAGTCTTAGTAACGTCCAGAACTTGCTGAGACAGACTTACTGAGAGTTAGTTTGCTATATATGGCTTTTTAGGGTGTGTACACCCCAAGCTCTGGTCTACATAACCGATTCAATGATCACCTTTCACTGAGTAGCACTCATGAAAGCCTTCGTAGCTTCCAAAACTTTCTAAAAGGTAATTTACTATGCACACCTTCTAAGGTTGTGTACACACCAATCTCTGGTCTACATAACCTAACAACTGCTTTAATGGCCACATCGCACTAAGTAGCACTAATGAAAGTCTTCGTAGCTTCTAGAACTTCCCGAAAAAAAGGCTTGCAGAAAGTTTGTATGCAATCCATGGCTTCTTAGGTTGCTTACACCCTAAGCTCTGGTCTACGTAACCTGACTAGAGGTTCAATGACCACGCTGCACTAAGTCTTCGTAGCTTCCAGAACTTGCTGAGACAGACTTACTGAGAGTTAGTTTGCTATATATGTTTTTTTTTAGGTTGTGTACACCCCAAGCTCTGGTCTACATAACCTAAAGAGTGGTTCAATGATCACGTTTCACTGAGTAGCACATGAAGAACTTGCTGAGAGGTAGTTTACTATACACACCTTCTAAGGTTGTGAACACCCCAAGCTCTGCTTTATGTAATCTAACAACTGGTTTAACAACCACGTCACACTGAGTAGCACTAATGGAAGTCTTCGTAGCTTCTAGAAATTGCTGAAACAGACTGACAGACTTGCTGAGAGTTAGTTGCTACATACGCATTCTTAGGTTACTTATACCCCAAGCTCTGGTCTATGTAACCTGAGGCTCAATGACCACACTGCACTAAGTTTCGCTCATGAAAGCCTTTGTAGCTTCCAGAACTTGCTGGGAGGTAGTTTACTATACAGGTCCTTCTCAAAAAATTAGCATATAGTGCTAAAGTTCATTATTTTCCATAATGAAATGATAAAAATTAAACTTTCATATATTTGAGATTCATTGCACACCAACTGAAATTTTTCAGGTCTTTTTTATGTTTTAATACTGATGATTTTGCCATACAGCTCATGAAAACCCCAAAATCCTATCTCAAAAAATTAGCATATCATGAAAAGGTTCTCTAAACAAGCTATTAACCTAATCATCTGAATCAACTATTAACTCTAAACACATGCAAAAGATTCCTGAGGCTTTTAAAAAAGCCCAGCCTGGTTCATTACCCAAAACCGCCATCATGGGTAAGACTGCCAACCTGACTGCTGTCCAGAAGGCCATCATTGACACCCTCAAGCAAGAGGGTAAGACCCAGAAAGAAATTTCTGAACAAATAGGCTGTTCCCAGAGTGCTGTATCAAGGCACCTCAATGGGAAGTCTGTGGGAAGGAAAAAATGTGGCAGAAAACGCTGCACAACGAGAAGAGGTGACCAGACCCTGAGGAAGATTGTGGAGAAGGACCGATTCCTGACCTTGGGGGACCTGCGGAAGCAGTGGACTGAGTCTGGAGTAGAAACATCCAGAGCCACCGTGCAGAGGCGTGTGCAGGAAATGGGCTACAGGTGCCGCATTCCCCAGGTCAAGCCACTTTTGAACCAGAAACAGCGGCAGAAGCGCCTGACCTGGGCTACAGAGAAGCAGCACTGGACTGTTGCTCAGTGGTCCCAAGTACTTTTTTCTGATGAAAGCTAATTTTGCATGTCATTCGAAAATCAAGGTGCCAGAGTCTGGAGGAAGACTGGGGAGAAGGAAATGCCAAAATGTCTGAAGTCCAGTGTCAAGTACCCACAGTCAGTGATGGTCTGGGGTGCCATGTCAGCTGCTGGTGTTGGTCGACTGTGTTTTATAAAGGGCAGGGTCAATGCAGCTAGCTATCAGGAGATTTTGGAGCACTTCATGCTTCCATCAGCTGAAAAGCTTTATGGAGATGAAGTTTTCATTTTTCAGCATGACCTGGCACCTGCTCACAGTGCCAAAACCACTGGTAAATGGTTTACTGACCATGGTATTACTGTGCTCAATTGGCCTGCCAACTCTCCTGACCTGAACCCCATAGAGAATCTGTGGAATATTGTGAAGAGAAAGTTGAGAGACGCAAGACCCAACACTTTGGATGAGCTTAAGGCCGCTATCGAAGCATCATGGGCCTCCATAACACCTCAGCAGTGCCACAGGCTGATTGCCTCCATGCCACGCCGCATTGAAGCAGTCATTTCTGCAAAATAATTCCCGACCAAGTATTGAGTGCATAACTGAACATAATTATTTGAAGGTTGACTTTTTTTTATTAAAAACACTTTTCTTTTATTGGTTGGATGAAATATGCAAATTTTTTGAGATAGGATTTTGGGGTTTTCATGAGCTATACCTGAAATATTTCAGTTGGTGTGCAATGAATCTCAAATATATGAAAGTTTATTTTTTAACATTTCATTATGGAAAATAATGAACTTTAGCACTATATGCTAATTTTTTGAGAAGGACCTGTACACACTTTCTAAGGTTGTGTACACCCCAAGCTCTACTTTACATAATCTAACAACTGCTTTAATGGACACATCGCACTAAGTAGCACTAATGAAAGTCTTCGTAACTTCTAGAACTTGCTGAGACAGACTTGTTGAGAGTTGGTTTGCCACATAGGTTTTTTTAGGTTGCATACACCCCAAGCTCTGGTCTACATAACCTGACTAAAGGCTCAATGACCACTGCACTAAGTAGTGCTCATGGAAGTCGTCATAGCTTCTAGAACTTGCTGAGACAGACTTACTGAGAGTTAGTTTGCTATATATGGCTTTTTAGGGTGTGTACACCCCAAGCTCTGGTCTACATCACTTAATGAGTGGTTCACTGATCATGTTGCACTAATTAGCAGTCATGAAAGCCTTTGTAGTTTCCAGAACTTGCTGAGAGGTAATTTACTATACACACTTTCTAAGGTTGTGTATACCCCAGGCTCTACTTTATGTAACCTGGTTTAATGACCACATCGCACTAAGTAGCACTATTGGAAGTCTTCGTAGCTTCTAGATCTTGCTGAGATTTAGTTTGCTATGTACGCCTTATTAGGTTGCTTACACCCCAAGCTCTGGTCTACGTAACCTGAAAAAGGCTTGCAGAGAGTTAGTTTGCAATCTATGGCTTCCTAGGTTGTGTACGCCACAAGCTCTGCTCTTGGTAATGTAACTAGAGGTTTAATGACCACATCGCACTAAATCGCACTAATAAAAGTCTTGGTAACTTCTAGAACTTGCTGAGAGTTAGTTTGCTACATACGCCTTCTTAGGTTGCTTACACCCCAAGCTCTGGTCTACATAACCTGACTAGAGGTTCAATGACCATGCTGCACCAAGTAGCGCTCATGGAAGCCTTCGTAGCTTCTAGAACCTGCTGAGACAGACTTCCTGAGAATTAGATTACTATATATGGTAGCTCTGGTCTACATAACCTAACGTGTGGTTCAATGATCACGTTTCACTGAGTAGCGCTCATGAAAGCCTTCGTAGCTTCCTGAACTTGCTGAGAGTTATGTAACTATATACCCCTTTTAAAGCTCTGCTTTATGTAACCTAATAACTGGTATAACGACCATGTCACACTGAGTATCACTAATGGAAGTCTTTGAAGATTCTAGAACTTGCTGAGACAGACTTGCTGAGAGTTAGTTTGCTACATACACATTCTTAGGTTGCGTACACCCCAAGCTCTGGTCTATGTAACCTGACTAGAGGCTCAATGACCATGCTGCACTAAGTAGTGCTCATGGAAGTCTTAGTAGCTTCTAGAACCTGCTGCGAAAGGCTTACTGAGAGTTTGTTTGCTATATATGGCTTTTTAGGGTGTGTACACCCCAAGCTCTGGTCTACATAACCTAACAAGTGGTTCAATTATCACATTTTACTGAGTAGTACTCATGAATGCCTTCGTAGCTTCCAGAACGTACTAAGAGGTAGTTTACTATACACACCTTCAAAGGTTGTGTACACCTCAAGCTCTACTTTACATAACCTAACAACTGCTTTAATGGCCACATCGCACTAAGTAGCACTAATGAAAGTCTTCGTAGCTTCTAGAACTTGCCGAGAAAGGCTTGCAGAAAGTTTGTATGCAATCCATGGCTTCTTAGGTTGTGTACACCACAAGCTCTGCTCTTCGTAATCTAACTAGAGGTTTAATGACCAAGCTGCACTAAGTAGCGCTTATGGAAGTCTTCATCGTTTCTAGAACCTGCTGAGAAAGCCTTGCAGAGAGTTTGTTTGCAAACTATGGCTTCTTAGGTCATGTACGCCACAAGCTCTGCTCTTCGTAATCTAACTAGAGGTTTAATGAACACATCTCACTGAGTAGCACTCATGGAAGTCTTTGTAACTTCCAGAACTTGCTGAGAAAGGCATACAGAGAGTTTGTTTGCAATCTATGGCTTCCTAGGTCATGTACGCCACAAGCTCTGCTCTTCATAATCTAACTAGAGGTTCAATGACCACACTGCACTAAGTAGAACTCATGGAAGTCTTCGTAACTTCCAGAACTTGGTGAGACAGACTTACTGAGAGTTAGTTCACTATATATGTTTTTTTAGGGTCATATTTCACTGAGTAGCACTCATAAAAGCCTTCATAGCTTCCAGAACTTGCTGAGAGTTAGTTTGCTACATACGCCTTCTTGGGTTGCTTACACCCCAAGCTCTGGTCTACGTAACCTGACTAGATACTCAAGGACCACGCTGCACTAAGTAGCACTCAGTCTTCATAGCTTCTAGAACCTGCTGAGATAGGCTTGCAGAGAGTTTGTTTGCAATCTATGGCTTCTTAGGTTGTGTACGCCACAAGTTCTGCTCTTCGTAATCTAACTAGAGGTTCATTGACCACATCACACTGAGTAGCGCTCATGGATGTCTTCGTAGCTTCCAGAACTTGCTGAGACAGACAGCCGAGACCCCCTCCACCCGCACCCATGACCTTATCATGCGTCCTCTTCAGCATCAGAGCTATAAAAAAAGGAAGGCGCGTCTAATGCGCATCTCGGCCTAATTAGCCTCCAGCTGGCACCCATACAGACAGGTACAATCTCGGAGCGCTGCTGATCAGCAAGGACACATCAGCCGCTAATGAAGAGCTCTCTTCCAGGCCTGATGTAAGACTATTGACTTGTACATAAATTTAAATGTTTTAATCAATCATTTACATTTTCCTCGTCTGGGTCAGGGAGGAATATCACGTCCTCTCGTGTCATTCAGCTCCAGAGCCTTTCCAGACGTTAATTTACTGCCTGGATTGAGCCCAGAGAAGGGTGCTAAATGAGAATGGGGAAAAAATGTCTCGAAAGGTCATGGACTCAGTGTCTAGTGTTTTACTAAAGCCTGGAGACATGAAACATGACAGGCCAAAAGTTCATCAGCCATCCTACATTCGTCCAGGTTCTGGGACGCGCATTAAGGATCATTCCAGATGTTTCTTGGCCGGGTAACCTTTCTGATGTCCTGGCTGGGGCCAGGACTTACTCAGGGGGTTCGAATCCACTGAAGCTGATTTGTGCCATCTCAAAGCTCTCAATGACGCTATTGAGCTTTCACCTCTGGAGCTCCAGGGGTGAGGGTGCTGCAGCCAGAAGCACGTAGAAGCAGAAACCAAGGTGAGGAATTGATAAGGAGCATGCCAGGAAGTCCAAAAATATAGTCTAGGACCGAGGTTCTGTAGGTTGCAAAGAGTCAAAGTTCAAGTCAGGGTTTAAACCCGAGAATAGGTCCAAGAATATTCAGAAAGCAGGCCGGGGTCACAACCAGGAATCGTGAGAGATAGGCGTTGATTCATCAAGAGTTGAAAAAAATCCTCATGGTAGTAGAAATTTCATGAGAAAAAAATAGGAGAATGCCACTGTTGATGAATCTCTGGCACTTTTTTACTCCTGAAAAAAGTATTGAACATTTTACCCCTTTTTACCTGTAGTAAAAAGTACCATTGACTTTCATTATATTCCTATCTAATGATTCACTAACAGTGAAATTCTCAGGCTTTTTTCTCATGAATTGAATATTTTACTACAATGAGAGTTTTTTTCAACTCTTTGTGAATCGAGGCCATTGAAAGTCAATGGCACTTTTTTACTGGACCCCTGCCTGCCTGACCTGGAGCTTGTCTACCCATCTGTGCTTCGTGCCCTCTGACCCCTGGCTGGACCCTTGACCATTTTCCTGTGTATCCCCTTGGACCCCTGAATCGGAAGGACTGTCATACCCCTGTATGACCTCAGCCCGACTTTCACCTCGTCCTTGGTTCATCCGCCTTTACCCTGTAAGTCCCCATCCTTTGTGCTATCTAAGTCCTGGGGGCCACTGAGTCCGTTATGGGGTATCCAGCGTCCCAGCAAACAGGGGACGTGTCTATAGGCAGAAGCAGCAGCGGAGATTGGGGGACTGCGGACTTACCTGAAGGCCAATGTCCCAGGGGAGCCTGAAAGAAGAGCCCAGGTCATGAGACAGGTGAATGCAGGGTACAGATCCAGGAAGAGGTAGGTACAGGTAAGCTGACCAAACAGCAATGAGTGTTAGGCAGGCTGGCAGAATTAAAGTGGACCAAAACCCACAGCAATTGGCCCGGGAATCTTATAGATCAATTCCATCCCCCTGGGGCATCCAAAATCGGGATGCCCCACTGTTTGAAACCCCCCAGGTCACCCCATTCACTTACCTTGCATGTGTGAGCCTCGGCCGCATCCCCGCTATCCCTCTAGCAGGACATGTGCCCGAGCCAGGCATTCGTGAATGGGCGCGGGCATGCTCCCTGTTAGAGGGTAGTGGGGGATGCGGCCGTCAGAGCGCTTGGAACCACTCGCCTTAGATGAACGTGTCTCCAAGCGCGCTGATTGCGCAATAGGACCGGGAAGAGGTGAGTTGGTTTCGGCGACCTGTGGGGTTTCACACAATGGGGCACCCCTGACCAGGGTGCCCAGGTGCAAGGACTTTGACAGCTGAAAAAGGCCCCTACCACATGCGCGTGTGCATATATCTGTGCATGTGTACTTGCACTAACATCTGCACATGTGTGTTGGTAGAAATTTCTGAGCACTTCTAAACTGATAATTTCTTGGGGTCCTCAAAGTGGGACAGTTTAAATGTGTTTGTGGGTAATGAGCGTAGTAGGGGGTGTGGTTTAGGGTGTCGCCTAATTACGGGTCACATGCTCTAGGAATATTTGGTCCATAAAAGTTGGAGCCAATGCTCAGAGGTCCATGCGTTCCACTGCCACCATTCATCCAAAGAGCCGGACCTCCAGCATTGTGCATTGTGGGACAGTCTTCCCCATGGCAGCAAAGTGGGACATTTAGGTTTTCCCAGAGTTTTCGGATTGGACAGGGGGCCTCAAAGTGGGATAGTTTGAACCAGTTTGTAGGTGATGATCGTGGTAGCGGCTTGGTTTAGGGTGTGGCTTAATGACGGGTCACATGATCTAGGAATATTTGATTCATAACAGATGTTGGTGAAGAAGCCAATGATCAGAGGTCCATGCGTCCCACTGCCACCATTCATCCAAAAAGCCGGACCTCCAGCATTGTGAATTCTTCTCCATGTCAGCAAAGTGGGACATTTAGTTGTCCCCAGAGTTTTTGGAGGGACAGGGGGCCTAAAATTGGGACAGTTGGGCGTGGTAGGGTTGTGGTTTAGGGTGGGGCTTAATTACGGGTCACAGGCTCTAGGAATATTTGGTCCATAAAAGTTAGTGATGGAGCCAATGCTCACAGGTCCATGCGTCCCACTGCCACCATCCAACCAAAAAGTCAGACATCGGCCCGGACCTCCGGCATTGTGCATTTGGTGGGACAGTCTTCTCCATGTCAGCAAAGTGGGATATTTAGGTTTTCCCAGGATAGGTTTAGGTTTTTGGATAGGACAGGGGGCCTCAAAGTGGGACAGTTTGAACCAGTTTGTGGGTAATGAGCGTAGTAGGGGTGTGGTTTAGGGTGGGGCTTAATGACGGGTCACAGGCTCTAGGAATATTTGGTCCATAAAAGTTAGTGATGGAGCCAATGTTCAGAGGTCCATGCGTCCCACTGCCACCATCCAACCAAAAAGTCAGACATCCAACATTGTACATTGGGTGGGACAGTCTTCCCTATGGCAGTAAAGTGGGACATTTAGGTGTCCCCAGAGTTTTTGGAGGTACAGGGGCCTAAAAGTGGGACAGTTTAAACCAGTTTGTGGGAGATGGTTGTGGTTTAGGGTGGGGCTTAATTACTGGTCACATGCTCTAGGAATATTTGGTCCATAAAAGTTAGTGATGGAGCCAATGCTCACAGGTCCATGCGTCCCACTGCCACCATCCAACCAAAAAGTCAGACATCAGCCCGGACCTCCGGCACTGTGCATTGGGTGGGGCAGTCTTCTCCATGTCAGAAAAGTGAGATGTTTAGGTTTTCCCAGAGTTTTTGGAGGGACAGGGGGCCTAAAAGTGGGACAGTTTAAACCAGTTTTAGGAGATGGTTGTGGTTTAGGGTGGGGCTTAATTACTGGTCACATGATCTAAGAATATTTGGTCCATAAAAGATGTTGGTGATGAAGCCAATGATTCCCGGGACGATCGATTCCCCCCCCCAGGGGCATCCAAAATCGGGATGCCCCTCTGTGTGAAACCCCCCAGGTCGTCCAGAAAATCAGTGAGCAGAGGCGGCATCCCCGCTATCCCTTTAGTAGGGCACGTGCCTGCGCCAGGCATATGTGAATGGGCGGCGCAGGCATGCTCCCTGTTAGAGGGAAGCGGGGGATGCGGACGGCAGCGCACTTGGATCCACTCGCCTTAGATGAAGGGGCAGGAACAGATATGAGCGCGCTGATTGGATGAGCGGTCGCGCATGCGTTGTAGGACCGGGAAGAGATGAGTTTCTTTGGGCGATCTGGGGGGTTTCACACACAGGGGAAAGGACCAAAACCCAGGATAGTCAAAATCCTGGGTTTTGGTCTACTTTAAAAATACTCTATTTTAGGATGGGGCTCCGCTTTAAGTCCCTGTCTGACCCTCAGACCATCACCGTTTAGTTATACGGGCAGGCTAATTCATTACTAGCGCCAGGTAGCGACAGATGAGCGTCTGTAGCGAGGATTTCAGACCGCTAGTAGTCACTGTGCTCGGCCGTGGATCATTAGGGTCGATTCAAAATCCAAAATGTCATTATTTTCGTATTTGAAAACGAAAGTTTTGTTGGGTGTTCCTTTTTTTTTGGGCCATTTTCGACTCGCACGAACGTTCGAACATAGACGTATATGTTCTTTCGTAAGGAAATCTTTGGTTGTGCGCTAGTTCGGGCCCTTTTTCATTCGAAATCGAAAATGTTTCGATCGTTCCAAACATTTACGTGATTGCAATGGGCTTGCGATTAATTCAAAGAGCTGATTGCCAAGTGTTCCGAAGCCCATATAATCGTTTCCTTTTCGATCACCTTACGGCACCTTTTTGACCTCGGGACTAGGCAGCCAAGCGTGATGGAGAGTGACTTTGAAGAGCATCAAGCTCTTCTTCTGTTTGGCATTGATGTGATCCTGAGGTCCAGACTGCACCGGCGGCGACGCATGAACATCAATAGCATGCATGACGTTGCGTTGTTCGAGCTGACCAGGCTTAATCGCGCTGCCCTCCATAAATTGTATAGTGAGCTGCGGCCATGGTTAGCCCGCACCACAAGGAAGGGGCAAGCAATTTCAGGTATGACCAAGATGCTTGGCTGCCTGCAATTTTTGGCGAACAGCTCGTTCCAGAGGCTGGGTGCCCCCTACGTGGGGATGTCACAGCCTACGCTGAGCCGGGCACTATCCCTGTTTTTGGAAGGCATGGCTACCCTAACCAACAAATATATTTGTTTCCCCGATGATATGGTAGCCAGAAACGCCATTAAGCTTGGATTTTATAATATCGCCGACATGCCCAACGTCATGGGTGCCATTGACTGTACCCACGTCGCCCTGGAGATCATCTCTGAAATCCAACATCAGACCAACACCACCTTCACCCACACACAGATCATGCAGCATTGGTCGGACCTGAAATGACTGCACATGCCCCGGGTGCGGAGGTTTTTCGGAATCCATTTCCCAAGTAAGTACATAGCGATTGCATGCTAGATCTAACTACGACAGAAGGTAGGCCTTTTATTTATAATGCCTTTTCTTTGGTAGTGTTGGAAATGGATTACCGCATTCGCCGCACCCGGAGGCGCACAGGCCGACCAGTGCTGCATGATTCTGCAGCTGGGAGTGAGGGTGGTGGATCTCCAGGGCGACGGGCCTACCCTTCCTCTGTTGGGTCCTCCGACCAGCCCCTGGACCTTACCACAGAGGAGGGGCGGCACAGCGTGGGTGGGAGCCTTTGGTATGTCACTCTTCATGTCTACGCACACACATATACATGCTATCTCCTGATATCACCAAACTGATTCCTTTCATCTGTATTTTTAGATGCTTCGGGTGCGGGTGAGGTAGTGATTGAGCAGGCAGCAGATATGGGCCCACAAGACCCTGGAGAAGGTGAGTGATGTGACCCAGACTTAGCTAAAAACATTTGAGGACTGCTGAATCAGACATTAAAAATAACCATATTTCCCATGTTTCTACAGGCACTTCTTCACAGCAGAGCCAGGAACCAGGACCTCATTGTGTTGTCCCCAACGAGCCATCTCTCGGCCACCAACCAAGTAAGTAGTCAGGGCATTATTGGCATTTATGTATAACTTCACATGAACACACAAATACATCATGCCCTAGTCAATGGCAATATAAGAGTGACCTGTGGCCACTTCCTTAGCTCAATGACTTGCCAGACTGACCTGTGGCCACTTCCTTAGCTTAATGACTTGCCAAACTGACCTGTGGCCACTTCCTTAGCTTAATGACTTGCCAGACTGACCTGTGGCCACTTCTTTAGCTTAATGACTTGCAAGAATGACATATGTGGCTTTTAGTTAATTTGTTAACTAAAATACATTAAATCCACAGGTGAAAAACATGTATTGTTCTCAAAATAATATTTGGGGCGAAATTTGTTCCAGGGACCACACGACAAAGACTTGCTGACATGAATCGGAGGGTCCTTGAGTTGGTGGCCGATCTGCAGGCGATTCGTGACACGTTGGGGACAACAGAAGAGGAAGAGCAGTGTCCTGGGTTCTGGCCCTGTATCTTTCTATATAGTTTCCCAACACTTTAATTTGTATATAGTTTTTAAAAATTTTAATTTGTAAATAGTTGTGAAAATGTTTTATTTGTATCTAATTTTACCAAAACATTTAAAAGTTTCAGAATTATTTTTAAAAATGCCACCAAAACATGGCAGTTCAAGATTAAAAAAATTAAAACTAAAAAAAAAAATTGGTGTGACATTTATTTGCACAAATACATTTACACAAAACAAAGGGTCAATGACATATTTAGAAATCAAGATTCAGATGTCCGTGAAGTGGTTTGGGTAAGTTTTAGGGTGCTGAAAACGAAGAAGAAAATAACCGGGAAGTGGTTGGGGAGAGCTTGTTAGTGTAATATATGGGGACACATTTGTGGGCGAACAGTTTAATGAGTTAGGTTTGTATTGCGCAGGCGCAGGATCGTAAATATTTTCATTGGAACAATTATTTTAGGTAATATCCAATTAGAATTGATCGGGAAACGTAATGGATTCGTTGAGGTAGACGATGGAAAATGGTTATAAACGAATGCTGCCGTTGCAACCAGAGAAAAGGAATCAGAAAAGTCACGCGGGGAAATGACATACTCGAGCATACGAACGGACGGCCACTTTACAGAAGGAAACGAATGAATGCCTAGAATCGCTCGCACATTCATACGAGAGCGGGAACGTTCGAAAATAATACCAAGAGCGGCACGAAAACTAATGCTTTTTAAAGTCTCTCTGAATCAACCCTATTGTTCCAGAGCGCCTCAGTCGCTGGTCGGCATTGATGGATATGATGTGTGAGTTGCAGTACTACACTGTATGGGAGCGAATGGTAGCGCCAGCTCAGTGCGACTGACTCACACCAAATTCATCAAAAAAACAGCCTCAAACAGCGCCGGCGCTGAAAATCGGGTCGTTGTAGCCCAGAGCACCAGTTGCTGAGTGATTAACAAAACAGTCTGATTTTGAACATGTATCCACCAGTAACAAAGCGAAAACACATGGAATGACATTGTTATCACATTGTAACATGAACACTTTAATAACAGACATGTCAGGACAATTCTGCATAAAAATATTATTATTCAAATAAGTTTTCAAAAATGTCATTTTCTTGTCTTGCCCAGGAAACATGTCAGAAGGTTTGGGGTTTTTCTTTAGGGAAAAAAATCAGGATCAGGAAAGGGATTTAAGGACCATCCATAGAAATGTATGGGAGAGCAACGGGTAGCGACAGGTAAGACGCGGCGCCCTGCAAGGCTGAATGCGGGCGCTGTACGCTGAGCCTGGGCTAATGATGAATCGGACGCTACATGGCGCTGTTCCAGTCGCTCACCAGATTCGGCTTCATAAATGTGTAATTGCTGCCATCTCCGGCGTTCACCTGTCGCTACCTGGCGCTGTACAGGCACTACCTGGTGCTAGAGCTTCATGAATAAGGACCTTAGTATTTTAAGCACATTCCCTATTTCACCTATTTATAAATCCTCCTGGAGGGAAATGCTGAGCCTTGTTCCTCGGCCCCCCCGGCCCCCTCTGGCCTCCATCATTACTCCCCCCTCCCCACAGATCTTCTCCATCAAAGAGCGTCGGAGAGCATTTCGCTGCCAGCAGAGACGTCACCCCCCTGCGGTGGGGCCGCGATGGATGTCGGAGAATTAAAGGGCTGTTGCGCGGATTAGGTGGAGATCTGACGGCTTTTTCATGGCGTCTGGGTATTAGATGTGCTGCCAGCTCCCGGAAGCTGCGAGTGGCCACCTGCCCGCCGTGAGAGCGAGGCTCAGAGAAGCTAAAAAAACGTGATGGCGCTGACAACGGGGAATGATGAGGAGGATCACAGGAGGAGAGCAACAACTTCATCATCATCATTAGAAGCAGGGCCGGTGGCAGGAGCGGGCTGGCCATAGGGGGGCGATGCCTGGTGGGCCGCTCTGCTTTGGGGCCAGTTGGGCTGCTGCTTATAACACCCACATTCAATCCCTGCCCCCTTTGTCTGCCTCTCAGCCCCACTGTACCCACAATCCAAGGAACCCATCCCCCAATGTTATAGGCTGGAGCAGCCTCAGCCCCACTGTACCCACAAGCCAAGGAACCCATCCCCCAATGTTATAGGTTGGAACAACCTCAGCCCCGCTGTACCCACAAACCAAGGAACCCAGCCCCCAATGTTATAGGATGGAGGGGCCTCAGCCCCACTGAACCCACATGCCAAGGAACCCATCCCCCAATGTTATAGATTGGAGGGGCCTCAGCCCCACTGTACCCACAAGCCAAGGAACCCATCCCCCAATGTTATAGGATGGAGCAGCCTCAGCCCCACTGTACTCACAAGCCAAGGAACCCATCCCCCAATGTTATAGGTTGGAGGAGCCTCAGCCCCACTGTTCCCGCAAGCCAAGGAACCCATCCCCCAATGTTATAGGTTAGAGGACCCTCAGCCCCACTGTACCAACAAGCCAAGGAACCCCCAATGTTATAGGTTGGAGGAGCCTCAGCCCCACTGTACCCACAAGCCAAGGAACCCATCCCCCAATGTTATAGGTTGGAGGAGCCTCAGCCCCACTGTACCCACAAGCCAAGGAACTCATCCCCCAATGTTATAGGTTGGAGGAGCCTCAGCCCCACTGTACTCACAAGCCAGGAAACCTATCCCCCAATGTTATAGGTTGGAGCAGCCTCAGCCCCACTGTACCCACAAGCCAAGGAACCCATCCCCCAATGTTATAGGTTGGAGGGGCCTCAGCCCCACTGTACCCACAAGCCAAGGAACCCATCCCCCAATGTTATAGGTTGGAGGGGCCTCAGCCCCACTGTACCCACAAGCCAAGGAACCCATCCACCAATGTTATAGGTTAGAGCAGCCTCAGCCCCACTGTACCCACAAGCCAAGGAACCCATCCCCCAATGTTATAGGTTGGAGGAGCCTCAGCCCCACTGTACCCACAAGCCAAGGAACCCATCCCCAAATGTTATAGGTTGGAGCAGCCTCAGTCCTGCTGTACCCAAAAGCTAAGGTACCCATCCCCCAATGTTATAGGTTAGAGGACCCTCAGCCCCACTGTACCAACAAGCCAAGGAACCCCCAATGTTATAGGTTGGAGGAGCCTCAGCCCCACTGTACCCACAAGCCAAGGAACCCATCCCCCAATGTTATAGGTTGGAGGAGCCTCAGCCCCACTGTACCAACAAGCCAAGGAACCCATCCACCAATGTTATAGGTTAGAGCAGCCTCAGCCCCACTGTAACCACAAGCCAAGGAACCCATCCCCCAATGTTATAGGTTGGAGGGGACTCAGCCCCACTGTACCCACAAGCCAAGGAACCCATCCCCCAAGGTTATAGGTTGGAGCAGCCTCAGTCCCACTGTACCCACAAGCCAAGGAACCCATCCCCCAATGTTATAGGTTGGAGGGGACTCAGCCCCACTGTACCCACAAGCCAAGGAACCCATCCCCCAAGGTTATAGGTTGGAGCAGCCTCAGCCCCACTGTACCCACAAGCCAAGGAACCCATCCTCCAGTGTTATAGGTTGGAGCAGCCTCAGCCCCACTGTACCCACAAGCCAAGGAACTCATCCCCCAATGTTATAGGTTGGAGCAGCCTCAGCCCCACTGTATCCACAAGCCAAGGAACCCATCCCCCAATGTTATAGGTTGGAGCAGCCTCAGTCCGACTGTATCCACAAGCCAAGGAACCCATCCACAAATGTTATAGGTTAGAGCAGCCTCAGCCCCACTGTACCCACAAGCCAAGGAACCCATCCCCCAATGTTATAGGTTGGAGGGGCCTCGGCCCCACTGTACCCACAAGCCAAGGAACTCATCCCCCAATGTTATAGGTTGGAGGGGCCTCAGCCCCACTGTACCCACAAGCCAAGGAACCCATCCCCCAATGTTATAGGTTGGAGGGGCCTCAGCCCCACTGTACACACAAGCCAAGGAACCCATCCCCCAATGTTATAGGTTGGAGGAGCCTCAGCCCCACTGTACCAACAAGCCAAGGAACCCATCCACCAATGTTATAGGTTAGAGCAGCCTCAGCCCCACTGTAACCACAAGCCAAGGAACCCATCCCCCAATGTTATAGGTTGGAGGGGACTCAGCCCCACTGTACCCACAAGCCAAGGAACCCATCCCCCAAGGTTATAGGTTGGAGCAGCCTCAGTCCCACTGTACCCACAAGCCAAGGAACCCATCCCCCAATGTTATAGGTTGGAGGGGACTCAGCCCCACTGTACCCACAAGCCAAGGAACCCATCCCCCAAGGTTATAGGTTGGAGCAGCCTCAGCCCCACTGTACCCACAAGCCAAGGAACCCATCCTCCAGTGTTATAGGTTGGAGCAGCCTCAGCCCCACTGTACCCACAAGCCAAGGAACTCATCCCCCAATGTTATAGGTTGGAGCAGCCTCAGCCCCACTGTATCCACAAGCCAAGGAACCCATCCCCCAATGTTATAGGTTAGAGCAGCCTCAGCCCCACTGTACCCACAAGCCAAGGAACCCATCCCCCAATGTTATAGGTTGGAGGGGCCTCGGCCCCACTGTACCCACAAGCCAAGGAACTCATCCCCCAATGTTATAGGTTGGAGGGGCCTCAGCCCCACTGTACCCACAAGCCAAGGAACCCATCCCCCAATGTTATAGGTTGGAGGGGCCTCAGCCCCACTGTACACACAAGCCAAGGAACCCATCCCCCAATGTTATAGGTTGGAGGAGACTCAGCCCCACTGTACCCACAAGCCAAGGAACCCATCCCCCAATGTTATAGGTTGGAGGGGCCTCAGCCCCACTGTACCCACAAGCCAAGGAACCCATCCCCAAATGTTATAGGTTGGAGCAGCCTCAGTCCTGCTGTACCCAAAAGCTAAGGTACCCATCCCCCAATGTTATAGGATGGAGGGGCCTCAGCCCCCCGGACCCACGAGCCAAGGAACCCATCCCCCAATGTTATAGGTTGGAGCAGCCTCAGACCCACTGTACCCACAAGCCAAGGAACCCATCCCCCAATGTTATAGGTTGGAGGAGCCTCAGACCCACTGTACCCACAAGCCGAGGAACCCATCCCCCAATGTTATAGGATGGAGGGGCCTCAGCCCCCCGGACCCACGAGCCAAGGAACCCATCCCCCAATGTTATAGGTTGGAGCAGCCTCAGCCCACTATACCCACAAGCCAAGGAACCCATCCCCCAATGTTAAAGGTTGGAGGAGCCTTAGCCCCACTGTACCCATAAGCCAAGGAACCTACCCCCCAATGTTATAGGTTGAAGGAGCCTAAGCCCCACTGTACCCACAAGCCAAGGAACCCATACCCTAATTTTATAGGTTGAAGGAGCCTCAGCCCCACTGTACCCACAAGCCAAGGAACCCATCCCCCAATGTTATAGGTTGGAGGGGCCTCAGCCCCACTGTACCCACAAGCCAAGGAACCCATCCCCCAATGTTATAGGTTGGAGGGGCCTCAGCCCCACTGTACCCACAAGCCAAGGAACCCATCCACCAATGTTATAGGTTAGAGCAGCCTCAGCCCCACTGTACCCACAAGCCAAGGAACCCATCCCCCAATGTTATAGGTTGGAGGAGCCTCAGCCCCACTGTACCCACAAGCCAAGGAACCCATCCCCAAATGTTATAGGTTGGAGCAGCCTCAGTCCTGCTGTACCCAAAAGCTAAGGTACCCATCCCCCAATGTTATAGGATGGAGGGGCCTCAGCCCCCCGGACCCACGAGCCAAGGAACCCATCCCCCAATGTTATAGGTTGGAGCAGCCTCAGACCCACTGTACCCACAAGCCAAGGAGCCCATCCCCTAATGTTATAGGTTGGAGGAGCCTCAGACTCACTGTACCCACATGCCGAGTAACCCATCCCCCAATGTTATAGGATGGAGGGACCTCAGACCCCCGGACCCACGAGCCAAGGAACCCATCCCCCAATGTTATAGGTTGGAGCAGCCTCAGCCCACTATACCCACAAGCCAAGGAACCCATCCCCCAATGTTAAAGGTTGGAGGAGCCTAAGCCCCACTGTACCCATAAGCCAAGGAACCTACCCCCCAATGTTATAGGTTGAAGGAGCCTAAGCCCCACTGTACCCACAAGCCAAGGAACCCATCCCCTAATTTTATAGGTTGAAGGAGCCTCAGCCCCACTGTACCCACAAGCCAAGGAACCCACCCCCAAATTTTATAGGTTGAAGGAGCCTCAGCCCCACTGTACCCACAAGCCAAGGACCCCATCCCCCAATGTTATAGGTTGGAGGAGCCTCACCCCCACTGTACCCACAAGCCAAGGAGCCCATCCCCCAATGTTATAGGTTGGAGGAGCCTCAGCCCCACTGTACCCACAAGCCAAGGAACCCATCCACCAATGTTATAGGTTGGAGATGCCTCAGCCCCACTGTACCCACAAGCCAAGGAACCCATCCCCCAATGTTATAGGTTGGAGGAGCCTCAGCCCCACTGTACCCACAAGCCGAGGAACCCATCCACCAATGTTATAGGTTGGAGATGCCTCAGCCCCACTGTACCCACAAGCCGAGGAACCCATCCCCCAATGTTATAGGTTGGAGGAGCCTCAGCCCCACTGTACCCACAAGCCAAGGAACCCATCCCTCAATGTTATAGGTTGGAGATGCCTCAGCCCCACTGTACCCACAAGCCGAGGAACCCATCCCCCAATGTTATAGGTTGGAGGAGCCTCATCCCTACTGTACCCACAAGCCAAGGAACCCATCCCCCAATGTTATAGGTTGGAGGAGCCTCAGCCCCACTGTACCCACAAGCCAAGGAACCCATCCCCCAATGTTATAGGTTGGGTGAGCCTTGGCCCCACTGTATCCACAAGCCAAGGAACCCATCCCCCAATGTTATAGGATGGAGGAGCCTCAGCCCCACTGTACCCACAAGCCAAGGAACCCATCCCCCAATGTTATAGGTTGAAGGAGCCTCTCAGGCTGGCCAGGGGCCTGGTAAAATCCAGGGCTGGTTTTTGTCCCTAGTCCGCCGCTGGCCGGGTTATAGCCGTGCACAGACAGAGCTGGGGTCAGGAAAAGGTCAGCAATCCCAGAATGCAGAGCAGCCCAGTCAGAAAACACTTCCTGCCTGCAGGCAGCCTGAGACTCCAAGAGCCGCCATCTTGGATGTTCAAAGGCTCAGAAAATGCACTAGGTGCAGGTAGGATGATTTTTATTATGGGCAATCTGTATGTACGGGGGGGGGGGGATATAACATAGGCTCTTATTCAGGGTGAGGGTCCTGATTAATGTGGGCAATCTCTATGTACAGGGGGGAAACATACAAGATAGGCTCTTATTCAGGGTGAGGGTCCTGATTAATGTGGGCAATCTCTATGTACAGGGGGGAAACATACAGGATAGGCTCTTATTCAGGGTGAGGGTCCAGTTTTAAATTGAAACCATATGTTGCTGTGATGCAGGGCCGGAGTAAGTGTGGTGGGGGCCCCTGGGCACAAAACCTGCTTTAGGTCTTGTGATGTAGGGCTTTATTCATGAAGCTGTAGCGCCAGGTAGCGCCTGTACAGCGCCAGGTAGCGGCAGGTGAACGCCGGACACGGCAGCAATTACACATTTATGAAGCCGAATCTGTTGAGCGACTGGAAAACGCCATGTAGCGTCCGATTCATCATTATCCCAGGCTCAGCGTACAGCGCCGGCGTTCAGCCTTGCAGAGCGCCACGTCTTACCTGTCGCTACCTGGCGTCTCCCATACATTTCTATGGACGATCCTTATAATCCATTTCCTGATCCCAATTTTATGTAAACAAAAACTCAAATCTTTCTGACATGTTTCCTGTCCAAGAAAATGACATTTTTGAAAACTTTTTGGATTAATAATATTTTTATGCAGAATTGTCCTGACATGTTACAATGTAATAACAATGTCATTCCATGTGTTTTCGCTTTCTTAATAGTGGATACATGTTCTAAAACAGACTTTAATCACACAGCGTCTGACGCTATGGGCTGCAGCGACCCGATTTTGAGCGCCGGCGCTGTGTGAGGCTGTTTTTTTGATGAATGAGCTGGCGCTACCATTCGCTCCCATACAGCGTAGTACTGCAACTCACACAACATATTCATCAATGCCGGACAGCGACTGAGACGCTCTGAAACAACAAACTAGGGCCAAGCACAGCGACTACTAGCATTCGTTCTGAAATCCGCGCTACAGACGCTCATCTGTCGCTATGTGGCGTTAGTTAATGAATCAGTCTGTAAGTGAAGACGATTTTTATACCCCAAGAAATTCACTGAGAAACGTCCGTCCCCGGCGGCGGCGACGGCGACGCGTTTCATTATTTTTAATCCTACTTGAAATGCATCTTATTTGATCCAACGCATCGTAACAACAATATCAGCGCGTTGATTGCGGCAATTAGCTAATCAGCCATTTTTCTGGTGATTAATCCCAGGAATCAGCCGCGCGCCCAACGTACCCGGAACTTCTCACAGTCACATTGAGGTCCAGAGTTTTCTTTATCTTCAGATTTTTTTCGGTGTTGGGGGAGGATTAAAGGGAAAGATAACATCATAACTCCGATGATTTGGAGGGACTGTCCCTCTTTTCAGTCCATGTCCCCCTGTCCCTCGTTGTTCCCATTTGTCCCTCTTTGAGGTGTAACATGCAGATCTGCAGTAATACATGATTCATTTTCCTATTCAAAGTGTCTCTATTATTGTAACTGTTACAATCTATCTCCTATCCATAGCTCATTGAGGGGGCGTGGCTTCATCCATCCCTCAATGAGGGGGCGTGGCTTCATCCATCCCTCAATGAGGGGGCATGGCTGCATTTACATATTGTCCTTCTTTGATGTGTAACATGCAGATCTGCAGCAATACATGATTAATTTTCCTATTTAAAGTGTTTCTATTGTTGTAACTGTTACAATGTATCTCCTATCCATCCCTCAATGAGGGGGCGTGGCTTCATCCATCCCTCAATGAGGGGGCATGGCTTCATCTATCCCTCAATGAGGGGGTGTGGCTTCATCCATCCCTCAATGATGGGGCGTGGCTTCATTTACATATTGTCCCTCTTTGAGGTGTAACCTACAGATCTGCAGCAATAAATGATTCATCTGCATATTCAAAGTGTTTCTATTGTTGTAACTGTTACAATGTATCTCCTATCCATCCCTCAATGAGGGGGCGTGGCTTCATCCATCCCTCAATGAGGGGGCATGGCTTCATCTATCCCTCAATGAGGGGGTGTGGCTTCATCCATCCCTCAATGATGGGGCGTGGCTTCATTTACATATTGTCCCTCTTTGAGGTGTAACATGCAGATCTGCAGCAATAAATGATTCATTTGTCTATTCAAAGTGTTTCTATTGTTGTAACTGTTACAATGTATCTCCTATCCATCCCTCAATGAGGAGGCGTGGCTTCATTTACATATTGTCCCTCTTTGAGGTGTAACATGCAGATCTGCTGCAATAAATGATTCATCTGCATATTCAAAGTGTTTTTATTATTGTAACTGTTACAATGTATCTCCTATCAACATTGTAGCCAAGGCCAACAACCAGACCCAATGCTATTCAACGCTGAAGCCAAGGTCTCACCATAAAAGACTTTTCCACAACGGAGTCACGGCCATAAAACAAACAGGCTGATTCATTACTAGCGCCAGGTAGCGACAGATAAGCGAGGCATTTAGAGCGATCGCTAGCAGACGCTATGCTCGGCCATGGTTCGCTGTTTCAGAGCGTCTCAGTCGCTGACCGGCATTGATGAATATATTGTGTGAGTCGCTTTAACACCAGTACAGCGCTGTATGGGAGCGAACTGTAGCGCCAGCTCAGTGCTCAAAATCGGGTCGTTGTAGCCCATAGCGCCAGACGCTGTGTGATTAAAGTCTGTAGCCTCGATTCAGAGACACATTTGTCCGGACTTCCGTAGCTGTCTGTGAAAGTTTTGGTGGGTGTTTGTCTTTTTTTGGCTTTTTTTCGTCCATATGCGTATACGCTCTTTCGATGAACGGAAGCAAATCGGAACATTTCCAAACAAAATCGGAAATTCTCCGTTCGTTCAGATAACTTCCGTTGTTGGGATGGGCTTGCGTCTGATTCAGAGAGCTGATTTCCGACGGACCACCACCCTATAAATCCGTTTCATTTCCGATCCACTTACGGGACCTTTGAGGGCTCGGATTGCTATTGTTGAACATGTTTTGCGGCTATGTGGAGGAGTCTGCGCACCTTTAGCACCAAGGCATTGCATGTATCAGCATGGCCGAGGCCATAAATTGTATAGCAATGCATACCTGAATCAATACATTTCATGTATGCCTTATAGATGCATTTTAATGCTGACCTTAATTAGTCCTTAGCATGTAAACATTTATTTTCCCACACATCCATATAATTGCTATATTTTGTTAGACTTATGTCCTTTGTGAATTATATTTGGATTGTTGAACTTGCATCTTAATTTGTTGTAGGAGTTATTGTTTTAGTTGGTTACCTTTGCTTTGTGTAATTATTTTATATTTGGTTGCAGGAACCGCAAGATGTGCCACTCATACAACATACAAGCAGTGTTTGGTCCAGCTATGCGATTCCTCAGTGTTCTTGCAGGGCATCCAGGGTCGTCCCATGATGCTTATATATTGCAGAGCTCCGGCTTATTTCATCAGTTTGAGTCAGGAGAATTATCTGGTGGATGGCTCCTGGGTAAGTTTGCTCACATTCCATCAATCCATTTTCACTGTATGGCAATGAATATAGATGACTCATGTCTTAACCTATTGCTGTTTTTAGCCCTTGATGACATGTTAAACAATATTGTAGCTTAGAATGTGTATTTTATGTTAGTATTTTTATATTCTTTCAGGGGATCCTGGATATCCACTCCTGCCCTTGCTCCTGATGCCCATTCTTTGCCTGCAGAATGCGGGCCAGGGGTTCTCTAATCGGGCACTATGCAAAACCCGGGCCGTGGTGGCGAGGGCCCTCTGGCTTTTGAAGTCCAGATTTAGGTGTTTGGACCATACGGGGGGGGGGGGGGCATTGCAGTATGACCCCAACAAGGTTATACCAATATTTTAATTTACGTTTTTTAACAGGGACCACACGTGCCAGAGTGGCACAACTGAGTGTCAGGGTCCTTCAGTTGGTGGCGAGATGCAGGAGCTGCGCGACTCGTTGTGGACCACAGATGAAGAATAATGTTCTGTGGCCTGCCATTGCTATGTATTTTGTTTTTTATAGTTGTAAAAATGTTACATTTTCAAATTTTTTTAACATTTTATATTTTATGATGGTATAAAAAACAAAATGTTACATTGTCATTTCATTTACAAAATACATTAACACAAAACTAATGGGCCCAGAAATATTTAAAGATGAATATTCACATGACCGAGAAGTGATTTGGGTAAGTTTTAGGGGGCTAAAATGGAAGAAGAACCTAACCGAGAAGTGGTTTGGGTGAGCTTTAAGGGTCAAAAAGGGAAGATGGAGGACAGTGCTAAGTTATTTATCTAAACATTGTAGTAGAAGTGAGGGGGGCAAATATGTAGGCGAGCACTTTAATGAGTTAAGTTTGTAGTGCGCAGGCGCAAGATGGTAAGGATTTCCGTCTGGACGAATATTTATTGAAAAAGGGAAACAGAATCGAACGGGAAACGTAAAGGATTCGTTGGAGGATACGATGGGAAAAGGGCAAAAACGAAAGCCTACGTTGTAACATGTGAAAATGAAACGGAAAAGTCTGGATGGAAAATGACATCCTCGTAATTCGTAATCTGCCGTACGAACGGATGGAAACTTTACAGAAGGTTTTCAATGCATGCATAGAATCGCTCGTACACTCATACGAGAGCGGAAACATTTCACAAAAAAAACAGATCGGCACTAAAACGGAAGTTTTTTTGTGTCTCTCTGAATCGAGGCTTGAATTTGAACACATATCAACCAGTAACAAAGCGAAAACACATGGAATGACATTGTTATAACATTGTAACATGAACACTTTAATACCAGACATGTAATGACAATTTTGCATAAAAATATTATAAATCAAAAAAGTTTCAAAAAAGTTTTTTTCTAGGTCAGGAGACGTCACACAAATATGTGATAATTTAAAAAAAAAAATAAAAATAAAATCCTGTTTAAAGAGAAGAAAAGGATCATCCATTGAAATGTATGGGAAAGTGACAGGTAGCGACAGGTAATACCAGGCGGTATTACCTGGAAGTCAGAGCACCGGCGCTATACGCTAAGCCGTCTGTGATGATGAATCGGACACTATGGGCCTTATTTATCACGGGCTAGCGCCAGGTAGTGTCTGACGAGCGCCAGGTACCCCCAGCTATCGGCGGCTACTGACTCAAGTACGCCCGGCGGCGGTCACAATGACGCATTTATCAAGCAAAATGAGGCTAGCGACGGCGAGAGCGACGGCTAGCGCGGCATTCATCATGAAGCCGCCTGGACCGAATAGCGCCGCTGCAAATTCTTTCACAGCGCCAGGTATGAGCTGTCGCTCCCTGCCGATGTCCAATGCATCTCAATGGAGCAATCTATAATTATTCATAATTAATTGGTATTATTTTTTTTTTTTTTTTTTTTTTTTGTCAAAAATTCGGAGAACACTTCTGCAATGTTAGGATTTATTTTTAAGTTAAAAAAAATTAAAAAAAAAATTTGTGCAGAATTGATCTAACAGGTCTGAGATTAATGTATTCATATTACAAAATGATTCTAAAAACATGTATAATGTTACAATTAAAAAATATGGTTGTTTAGGGGTTAAAAACTAGTTAATACACATCGCCGCCAGCGCTCTGGGGTTTAAACAAGGAATGGACAGCGACAGCAAAATCGGAGCGTGATTTGTTAATGAATATGAAGCTAGCCGTTCGCTCTGGCCATTCGTTGTCAGGCGCTCACATACAACGCTGAACCTGTGAAACAGCGACCCCTAAGCCCATATTCAACATTACCGCACACCGACTGAATCGCTGGCAACAAGCTAACGCCGGCCAAGCACAGCGAATACTGGCTGGCGCTGAAAAAAATCACGCTACAGTCGCTCATCTGGCGCTACCTGGCGCTATTAATGAATCGGCCTCCCCGTGTCACTGTTAGAGTCGCTCACCAGTTCTGCTTTGATAAATGTGGTATTGCGTACAGCGCCCGGCGTTCACCGTTCGCTATCCGTTGTTATTGGTCGCTGCCAGTCGTTACCTGGCGCTATGGCTTGATGAATAAAGCCCATAGACTAGTCTACAATGAAGTCAAAGCCAACAACCATACCTGAGACTAATCATAATTACCTTAGAACAGAATCTACTCAATACAAGACCAAGCAACCAGGCCCCAGACTAGTAAAATCTAATGTCGAGGTTTGACCATAAAACAAAGACTAATCAATAGTCAACTAGTCAAAGTAATAGCGATGTGTAGAGGACCTATGGAATTTAGGAGGATTTGCATAGAGGGGCGACCGTACCCGCACTTAATCTCCAAACTGTATTCCCTGTTAATAAACGTGCAGACAACCCCCCCCCCCCCCTGACCTTTTGGGGAGAGTGGGAAAGGGACCTGGGGAGACCCTTAAAGTAGACCAACACCCACGGGTGATCGGCCCGGGAATCTATAAGATTCCCGGGCCGATCACCTCCCTCACCCCGGGACATCCGAGATCTGGATGTCCTGCGGGGCGAAACCCCCCCAAAACCCCCCAAAAAACCTTACATCCCGCGCGACCCTCTAGACGTGCGCGCACCCGCGCTGGCCGTTTGTGAATGGCCGGCGTGGGCGCGCCCTGTAAGAGTGACGTGCGGGAGGCGGCGGCGGACGCGATGTGTTGTCCGTCGCTGTCACCCGCTTGTCCGTCGGCGGGGATTGGACAGCGCGGTCACGTGGGAGCGTGGTGAGGTGAGTTTTTGGGGCTTTCTGGGGGGTTTCACACAGCGAAGTTCCCGAAGTGGACCAAGACCCAGGATAGTCAAAATCCTGGGTGTTGGTCCACTTTAAAGTGGACCTTCAGCATCATTTAATGAAAAGCCCAAACCCTTAAAAAAATATTCCCCAGCATCTAAAATTAATAGATTTAACATTTTTAGTCACTTATTTTTTTACTCTTTCCCCCACTGGGCTGCAACTCTGTTCAGGACTCTAGGATACGGGCGCCGCCATCTTGCCTCAGTAGTATCATCTACTGAGGAGAGGAGAGGGGTCAAAGTGCAGGGGGGCGGGGTTATAGCTGTGCTTTGCACAGACAGAGCAGAGCTGGGGTCAGAAAAAGGTCAGCAATCGCAGAATGCAGAGCGGCACAGTCAGAAGACACTTCCTGTTTGCAGGCAGCCTGCACCTCCATGGGCCACCATCTTGGATGTTTAAAGTGTCAGAAAATGCAGTAGGTGCAGGTAGGATGGTGATTAATGTGAGCAATCTGTATGTACAGAGTGGGGGAAACATATAAGGGTCCGCTTTAAGAGGGGGAACATTTTTCAGCGTTAGCGCATAAGTCCTCAGTAGCTTCGAAGGTGCAGGAGACGAATGATAAAATCCTCACGCGCTGGTATGATACTCCTGACAAGCTTAGTAAGATGTCCCCAGCAGTAGACCCAAAGTGCTGGAGATGTGGTACTGAGCGTGGCACCATGTTCTGCCCTAAGATCAGAGAATTCTGGGGGGAGATCTTGTCCATCATCACGCAGGTTACTGGGGTGGACATGCAGGAGGACACGGCCCAGGTCCTTCTCCATGTGACAAAACGTCCGGTTGGAAAATACAAAAAAACCTTGCGGGTCCATTTACTTAAAGTGGACCAACACCCAGGATTTTCACTATCCTGGGTTTTGGTCCACTTCCACGGGGCACCCCGATCTCTGTGTGAAACCCCCCCGATCGCCCTAAATAACTCACCTCACCCCGCTCCTACGTGAGCGCTCGTCCAATCAGAGCGCTCAGAGCCGCTGTGCTATGGACGGACAAGCGACGGACAACCACAGCGGCTCTGAGCGTGCTGGAGGTTGCGTCTCGCGCTTCCTTCTAACAGGGAGCGCGCCCACGCCGGCCATTCACAAACGCCCGCCCTGCTAGAGGGAAGCGCGAGATGCGGCCTCCAGCGCGCTCAGAGTCGCTGTGGTTGTCCATCACTTGTCCGCGAGATGCGGCCGCGGCCTGTGCATGCGCCGTTGGAACGGGGATAAGGTAAGGTTTCTGGGCGTCCTGCGGGGTTTCACCCCTCGGGGCATCCCTGGGTGTTGGTCCACTTTAACGCAGCTAAACAAGTGATCCCCAGGTACTGGAAGCGGGGTAGTGCTCCATCTGTAAGGGACTGGATAGGTGAAGTGCTAAATATCTGTGAGATACATAGTAACATAGTATGTGCAGCTGAATAAAGACTCCCATCCAGTCCATCCAGTTCAGCCTGATTATTTCCTTCCAGTGGTCTAGTAGCCATAGCTGGTAATGTTATTACATGCACGGAGGGCATCCCGGCCACTATAGATCTCCTTCCAGTGGTCTAGTAGCCATAGCTGGTAATGTTATTACATGCACGGGGGGCATCCCGGCCACTATAGATCTCCTTCCAGTGGTCTAGTAGCCATAGCTGGTAATGTTATTACATGCAAGGAGGGCATCCCGGCCACTATATATCTCCTTCCAGTGGTCTAGTAGCCATAGCTGGTAATGTTATTACATGCACGGGGGGCATCCCGGCCACTATAGATCTCCTTCCAGTGGTCTAGTAGCCATAGCTGGTAATGTTATTACATGCAAGGAGGGCATCCCGGCCACTATATATCTCCTTCCAGTGGTCTAGTAGCCATAGCTGGTAATGTTATTACATGCACGGGGGGCATCCCGGCCACTATAGATCTCCTTCCAGTGGTCTAGTAGCCATAGCTGGTAATGTTATTACATGCACGGGGGGCATCCCGGCCACTATAGATCTCCTTCCAGTGGTCTAGTAGCCATAGCTGGTAATGTTATTACATGCAAGGAGGGCATCCCGGCCACTATATATCTCCTTCCAGTGGTCTAGTAGCCATAGCTGGTAATGTTATTACATGCAAGGAGGGCATCCCGGCCACTATATATCTCCTTCCAGTGGTCTAGTAGCCATAGCTGGTAATGTTATTACATGCACGGGGGGCATCCCGGCCACTATAGATCTCCTTCCAGTGGTCTAGTAGCCATAGCTGGTAATGTTATTACATGCAAGGAGGGCATCCCGGCCACTATATATCTCCTTCCAGTGGTCTAGTAGCCATAGCTGGTAATGTTATTACATGCAAGGAGGGCATCCCGGCCACTATATATCTCCTTCCAGTGGTCTAGTAGCCATAGCTGGTAATGTTATTACATGCACGGGGGGCATCCCGGCCACTATAGATCTCCTTCCAGTGGTCTAGTAGCCATAGCTGGTAATGTTATTACATGCACGGGGGGCATCCCGGCCACTATAGATCTCCTTCCAGTGGTCTAGTAGCCATAGCTGGTAATGTTATTACATGCCAGGAGGGCATCCCGGACACTATAGATCTCCTTCCAGTGATCTAGTAGCCATAGCTGGTAATGTTATTACATGCAAGGAGGGCATCCCGGCCACTATAGATCTCCTTCCAGTGGTCTATTAGCCATAGCCGGTAATGTCATTACATGCAAGGAGGGCATCCCGGCCACTATAGATCTCCTTCCAGTGGTCTAGTAGCCATAGCTGGAAATGTTATTACATGCAAGGAGGACATCCCGGCCGCTATAGATCTCCTTCCTGTGGTCTAGTAGCCATAGCTGGAAATGTTATTACATGCCAGGAAGGCATCAAGGCCACTTTTGAACGTTTTTACTGTATCCCTCATTACTACCTCCTCTGGTAGCGAGTTCCATAGTGTCACTGCTCTTACAGAGAAGAATTCCCTCCTATGTCGGTGGAGAAAGCACCTTTCCTGTAACCTTAGTGAGTGCCCTCGGGTTATGGTTACACTCCGGGGTATAAATAGATTGTGGGACAGATCTTTGTATTGCCTCCGAATATATTTATACATAGTTATTAGATCACTCCTCAATCGTCTTTTTTCCAGACTAAATAAACCTAACTTGGACAATCTTAAGGATCTTACGCTGTCGCTCCACTATAGAGAGGAACAGTTCAGGAGCACATGGATGTCCTGGTTAATGTTCCAGGAGTCGGAGAGGTTTAGAGCGCTGTATGGCTGGCCGAGCCCCGGGCTGCGTCTGCGCTGCCTGGATCGAGTAGGATGTAGAAGAGTCAGGGTCCCGCAGGAGGAGGTCGCACTCGTGCCTCGGTGGCATTGCGCGCAACCTGGGAATTGCTGCATAGCCTATTGTCTAACTTCTCCCCCCTGCCCCCCCCTTTTCCCACCCCTCCTCCCCCGTATCCCCCTTATGTGTCCCCCTCCCCTGACTTGACACGCAGAAGTGGGCGATACGGACCCTCGGGCTCTCCAGCACAGAAGAGATTAGTAATCACCTGGAGTCTTAACAATATAAGCAGTAGCCAACACATCGAGAGAATACCTACCGCCCTCGGAGGTAGCCAGGAAGTAGCGGCGGTTTAGCGTAAGAATTCTGTGTCCTGTATTGTATCTGTTTGTTGCAATGTACTCATAAAAATGCTTAAATAAAGAATATAAAAAAAAAGCAATAGCGACGGTCTGAATATAAAACAAATATTAGTAAATAAAACCACACCTAAGACGAGTGTACATTGCAATCAAAGCCAGTAACTAGACCTAAGGTGTATTCTACTGGTTCCGGGTTCGGGCCGTACCCGGTCTTTTTTCATGAGCATTTGGTTATGACCCCACTACTCGTAAAAATTCAAGAGGATGATGTTCTCACGTTTATTTATCAAATTATATGACACACAATGGCCTTGATTCAATAAAGGTAGAAGAAAATTCTCATGGTAGTAAAAGATTCAATTCATGAGAAAAAAGCCTGAGAATGTCACTGTTACTGAATCACTAGATAAAAAGACAATGAAAGTCAATGTCACTGTTACTGAATCACTAGATAAAAAGACAATGAAAGCCAATGTCACTGTTACTGAATCACCAGATAAAAAGACAGTGAAAGTCAATGTCACTGTTACTGAATCACTAGATAAAAAGACAATGAAAGTCAATGTCACTGTTACTGAATCACTAGATAAAAAGACAATGAAAGTCAATGGCAGTTTTTACTACTAAGGAAAAGTAGAGAACTGTTTACACTGTAGTAAAAAGTACCATTGACTTTCATTGTCTTTTTTTCTGGTGATTCAGCAACAGTGCAATTCTCGGGCTTTTTTCTCATGAATTGATTTTTTTACTACCATGAAAATGTTTTTCTACCTTTATTGAATCAAGCCCATTTTCCTTAAAATATAAATATTACACTATACTCCATACATAGTATCGGTCCTCATATTGTTGTCGTGACTCATCACTCACGCTTATTCTTATTAGTCATTTTTTGTCTAACTTTTCCACACTCTGCTTTACTGGAGGGCAGACATGTTTCGCCACTTTTTATTGGCTTTCTCAATGCCCTGTGTGCATATATATGATGGACCGTATGGTCTCCTTCTGCCGTCAACCTTCTATGTTTCTATGTTTCTATGTTTCTATATATACACATAATGAAACCGATGAGATGGTTGGTTAATGTATATATAGAAGCATAAAAACATAGAAGGTTGACGGCAGAAGGAGACCATACGGTCCATCATATATATGCACACAGGGCATTGAGAAAGCCAATAAAAAGTGGCGAAACATGTCTGCCCGCCAGTAAAGCAGAGTGCGGAAAAGTTACTAATAAGAGAAAGCGTGAGTGATGAGTCACGACAACAATATGAGGAGCGATACTATGTATGGAGTATAGTGTAATATGTATATTTTAAGGAAATTGTGTGTCATAAAATTTGATAAATAAACGTGAGAACATCATCCTCTTGAATTTTTACGAGTAGTGGGGTCATAACCAAACACCGGGTATGGCCCGAACCCGGAACCAGTTGAATATGAATAGAGCGTGATTATGTAGCAAACGCCCTATTTACGGTTGAGTAAGTTAGGACCTAATAAAGGGTCTCGCATCTTTCTACAGGAGGAGCCTGAATCTTCATCTTCAAGAGTAACTAAACCTAAGGTGAATCAACACTGAACCATAAAACAAGGGTTAGTCAATGTTAAAGCCAAGGCCAACAACCAGACCTGAGACAAGCGGGCTGATCCATTACTAGCGCCAGGTAGCGACAGATGAGCGTCTGTAACAAGGCATTGAGAGCCGCCGCTAGTAGTCGCTGTGCTCGGCCGTGGTTCGCTGTTTCAGAGCGCCTCAGTCGCTGGCCGGCATTGATGAATATATTGTGTGAGTTGCTATAACACCAGTACAGCGCTGTATGGGAGCGAACGGTAGCGCTGTGCTCGGCCGTGGTTCGCTGTTTCAGAGCGCCTCAGTTGCTGGCTGGCATTGATGAATATATTGTGTGAGTCGCTATAACACCAGTACAGCGCTGTATGGGAGCGAACGGTAGCGCTGTGCTCGGCCGTGGTTCGCCATTTCAGAGCGCCTCAGTTGCTGGCCGGCATTGATGAATATATTGTGTGAGTCGCTATAACACCAGTACAGCGCTGTATGGGAGCGAACGGTAGCGCTGTGCTCGGCTGGATCTTGCTGTGGGAGGAGCAGAGCTGGACAAACGCAGGCTGAGGGGAAGGGACTTTGTTTGAGCGCTGAGGGACGACGAGCAGAAAGTGAACCCGGAAGTGCAGGGGAAGACGCTGTCAGAAAGGACGTTTGGAGAAGAAGAGAAAAGCGAAACCCGGCGGACCTCACTGATTGGTCAGTTTTATGCTCAGCTTTGTCTTTTGACTAAAGTTTGACTTTAAGGCTCCGTTCACACTTCTGCGCTTCCTCTGCGATGTTGCGCACATTGCAACGCACAGGAAACATTGCACATTATTCTAGATGGGGAAGTTCACATATCTGTGCTGTGTTCCGCATTAATAAAGCGCTGCAGACAACTTTTTCAACGCGGCGTTGTAACAGCGCAGGGAAATATAAACTTATTGCCATTTATTATGGAAAAGAAACGCAACGCAAAAGCATCAAAAGCCCAGAGATTGTTTTAATACAATTCCCCTCTGGCAAATTAACTAAACGCTTGCTCTTAACGCAGTGTTGCACTGTATCAGTAAGTGTTACACTGTATCAGTAAGTGTTACACTGTATCAGTAAGTGTTACATTGTATCAGTAAGTGTTACACTGTATCACTAAGTGTTACACTGTATCAGTAAGTGTTACATTGTATCAATAAGTGTTACACTGTATCAGTAAGTGTTACACTGTATCAGTAAGTGTTACACTGTATCAGCAAGTGTTACACTGTATCAGTAAGTGTTACACTGTATCAGCAAGTGTTACACTGTATCAGCAAGTGTTACACTGTATCAGTAAGTGTTACACTGTATCAGCAAGTGTTACACTGTATCAGCAAGTGTTACACTGTATCAGCAAGTGTTACACTGTATCACTAAGTGTTACACTGTATCAGCAAGTGTTACACTGTATCAGCAAGTGTTACACTGTATCAGCAAGTGTTACACTGTATCACTAAGTGTTACACTGTATCAGCAAGTGTTACACTGTATCAGCAAGTGTTACACTGTATCAGCAAGTGTTACACTGTATCAGTAAGTGTTACACTGTATCAGTAAGTGTTACACTGTATCAGTAAGTGTTACATTGTATCAATAAGTGTTACACTGTATCAGTAAGTGTTACACTGTATCAGTAAGTGTTACACTGTATCAGCAAGTGTTACACTGTATCAGTAAGTGTTACACTGTATCAGTAAGTGTTACGCTGTACCAGTGTTACACTGTATCAGTAAGTGTTACACTGTATCAGTAAGTGTTACACTGTATCAGTAAGTGTTACACTGTATCAGTAAGTGTTACATTGTATCAGTAAGTGTTACACTGTATCAGTAAGTGTTACATTGTATCAGTAAGTGTTACACTGTATCAGTAAGTGTTACGCTGTACCAGTGTTACACTGTATCAGTAAGTGTTACACTGTATCACTAAGTGTTACACTGTATCAGTAAGTGTTACACTGTACCAGTGTTACACTGTATCAGTAAGTGTTACACTGTATCAGCAAGTGTTACACTGTATCAGCAAGTGTTACACTGTATCAGCAAGTGTTACACTGTATCAGCAAGTGTTACACTGTATCAGTAAGTGTTACACTGTATCAGCAAGTGTTACACTGTATCAGCAAGTGTTACACTGTATCACTAAGTGTTACACTGTATCAGCAAGTGTTACACTGTATCAGCAAGTGTTACACTGTATCAGTAAGTGTTACGCTGTACCAGTGTTACACTGTATCAGTAAGTGTTACACTGTATCAGTAAGTGTTACGCTGTACCAGTGTTACACTGTATCAGTAAGTGTTACACTGTATCAGTAAGTGTTACACTGTATCAGTAAGTGTAAGTGTAAATAAACACAGGGCGATGCGAGTAAAGTGTAACAGTGATAAACTGCACACCCCCATAACCTTTGTGATGATGGCGTCATCCGGGCGCATAGCGGCGCATCATTTATTGAAGCTACCGTCAGCTACTCCACCTCTGCACACTACAATTACTGATACAGTGTAACACTGACGCATACAATGAAGCATTTAATGATGCACCTTGCAATGATGACAGGTGCTACACAGCACAGAAATATTTTCATACACTGAGGAAGCCAATTTGGCGAAACGCGTCGGTAGCACCCGACAAAGACCTGCAACAAGCGGGGTATTACTTTCTACTAACTGTAAAGAACTTGCTACAAACAGGGCTACCAACCCGATATATATTGCTACAAATGCTACGCATGTATCAGTAAGTGTTACATTGTATGAGTAACTATTATACTATATCAGTAGGTGTTACACTGTATCAGTAAGTGTTATATTGTATCAGTAAATGTTACACTGTATCATTAAATGTCACATTGTATGAGTAACCATTATACTATATCAGTCAATTTTACACAGTAACAGTGTTACATTGTATGAGTGTTACACTATATCAGTACGTGTTACTTTGTATCATTAAATGTTTTATTGTATGAGCAAGTGTTACACTGTATGAGTAGCTATCACACTATATCAGTAAGTGTTACATTGTATCAGTAAGTGTTACATTATTTGAGTAACTATTACACTATATCAGTAAGTGTTACATTGTATCAGTAAGTGTTACATTGTATGAGTATGTATTACACTTTATCAGTATTACATTGTATCAGTAAGTGTTATATTGTATCAATAAATGTTTCATTGTATGAGTATGTATTACACTGTATCAGTAAGTATTTCATTGTATCAGTAAGTGTTATATTGTATCACTGTTACACAGTATCAGTAAGTGTTACTGATACAGTGTAATACATACTCATATAATGTAACACTTACTGATACTTTGTAACACTTAGTGATATACTTACTGATACAATGTAATACTTACTAATACAGTGTAATACTCATACAATATAAGTATTACATTGTATCAGTAAGTGTTATATTGTATCAGTAAGTGTTACATTGTATAAGTAAGTGTTACATTGTATCATTAAAGGTTTCATTGTATGAGTAAGTGCTACACTGTTTTAGTAAGTGTTACATTGTATCAGTAAGCGTTACACTGTATCAGTAGCTAATATATTGTTTCATTAGTTTCATTGTACCAGTAAGTGTTACGCTGTATCAGTTAGTGTTACATAGTAGTGTGCAGAGGTGGGGTAGTTGGCGGTAGCTCCAATAACTGACGCCCGGCTATGCGCCCGGATGGCGCCATCATCATGATGTTATGGGGGCGCGCAGACGCGTCCGGGCGGCTGTTTATTACTGTTACACTTTACTCGCATTGTTTTGTGTCCATTTTGTTTCTGGCGTTTTTTCGCTCGCTCGGGTTCTGTGGCGGAATAAAAAAAATGAGTCCCAGACAAACGGAGAGAAAAATGTGCGAGTCACCGGCGCGGCGCGGCTTCCATCTCTGCCCCCGGCGTTATTCTAAATGGAACGCTGATCAATGAGCCCGGCCACCAATGGCTGAGGATAGCGGCCGGGGGGCGCACGCTGCCAGTCACTGCTACCACCGAGGATACTAAGAGGCTCCCGCTCATGTCAGCTCCTCGCGTTTCACATATTTAATGCGCAATTACCGCGCCGGCGGCATTTCTAATTAGAATAGCGAAAGAAAAGTTATTTAAAATTTATTATACATTTAGATAGCGCTGACATATACCACAGCGCTGTACATAGAAGCAGTCACATGACCTCCTGTCCCTCAGAGCTCACACTCTAATGTCTCCCCCACACTCACACACTGTTATTATACATTATATAGCGCTGACATATACCACAGCGCTGTACATAGAAGCAGTCACATGACCCCCTGTCCCTCAGAGCTCACACTCTAATGTCTCCTCCACACTCACACACTGTTATTATACATTATATAGCGCTGACATATACCACAGCGCTGTACATAGAAGCAGTCACATGACCCCCTGTCCCTCAGAGCTCACACTCTAATGTCTCCCCCACACTCACACACTGTTATTATACATTATATAGCGCTGACATATACCACAGCGCTGTACATAGAAGCAGTCACATGACCTCCTGTCCCTCAGAGCTCACACTCTAATGTGGGATAATCAGCATGTGTCAGGTTAGTGTGACAGTTGATGGCAGTTGGTGGATAGCAGAGCGCCCATTGTCTGGGTGTCACAGGTAAGTCTTCCCTCCGATGTGTCCATAATTGGGGGCTGGCGGGTCGCGCTGTCCTAATTATCGGCGCTGCGTTGGTAGAGCTGCTGCGCCTTCCTTTCACCTGGTGCCTTTGTAATAATTTGCTGCCTGATTCATCTCGGTGAATGTCCGGGCGCCGTCTCGCCCTATTGCTGCACCTCATTAGTTTTAATGAGCGCCATATTCGTCTCTCTGAGGTCGGGCTCTGTGCAGCGCAGGGGGCAGCCATGACATGTATGAAACATCCAGCCCTGCATTAGAGACATACTCACCTTTTCCTAGCAGAGCTCCATCTGATGGGGGACAGGAAACTAACCTCCCCCTCACACCATCAGTGAGCCCTGCATTAGAGAGATACTCACCTTTTCCTAGCACAGCTCCATCTGATGGGGGACAGGAAAATACTGCACCTCCCACTCACACCATCAGTGACCCTGCATTAGAGAGATACTCACCTTTCCCTAGCAGAGCTCCATCTGATGGGGGACAGGAAACTAGGAAAGGGGGACTGTGCCACGTCCCCTGTTGAGGGTTTTTGAGTTACTCCTGATAGGGTGTGGGACATGTACCTTATTCCACCCAATATTAAGGTGCGCACATACAACTATATATATATATTTCATTTATTTATGTGGAAAATAACAATAGTGCAGAGAAAATATAAGTGTAAAATAATAATATACCTTATAATAATTTACTAAATAATGTGTAATATATATTAACAACTCATTTATTTATGTTGAAAATAACAATAGTTCAGAATGAATATATAAATATATTATACCTTATAATAATATACTGAATAATGTGTAATATATATATATATATCTCATTTATTTATGTTGAAAATAACAACATTGAATGAATATATAAATATAAATTAAAATATACCTTATAATAATATACTGAATAATGTGTAATAACAGAGAAATCACTCATCTGTACCTAACAGCATCCGGCTGTTACACTGTAGCTTCCTGTCAGGTGACCTTGTATAGCAGCCAGGTGCCAGTTATTACAATGTAATCAGCTCACGGCTGACTCACATCTGAGTGATCGCTACATTGCACTGATTTGATAGAGAAATCACACTGACGAATGTAACAGTTTCTTGCTTTTACAAAAAAGAATCATGCCAACTCTTTGCTGTGTTACACTGTAACACCCAGGCATGTGCCCACTGTTTAGAATGGACAAGGGCAGTGAAATCACTCTGAAGAATACCACATCTGTAGGTAACAGCATCCTGCTGCTACATTGTAAAAAGCCTGCCAGCTTCCTGTCAAGATACTTTGTATAGCAGCCAGGTGCCAGTTATTACAATGTAATCAGCTCACAGCTGACTTACATCTGAGCGATCGCTACATTGCACTGATTTGATGAATACCAGATTTGTAGTTAACAGCATCCTGCTGCTACATTGTAAAAAGCATGTCTGCTTCCTGCTGAGTTACAGCAGCAGGGTGCCGACTCTCATGTTGTAACTAGCTTACAACTTTCTGCTATGTGCGTGTGATCTCATTGCACTGATCTGACAGAGAAATAACTCTGAAGAATGCCATCATTAAATGTAACAGTCTCCTGCTGTTACATTGTAAAAATCGTGCCAGCTCCTTGCTGTGTTACGCTGTAACAGCCAGGCCCATGCTAGGTGCCTGCAATTAGATTGCAATCAGCTCACAGCTGACTCACAGCTTTCTGTGATGTGTCAGTGATCTCTCCATCACACCGGAGCAACAGAGAAATCCCACTGATGAATGACGCATCTGTAAGTAACAGCGTTCTGCTTTTACATTGTAAAAATCGTGCCTGCTACTTGCTGTGTCACACTGTAACATCCAGGCATGTGGCTACTATTTACAATGTAAAAAGTAGAGTTCCCAGCTGTGTTACATTGTAAAGCAGCCAGGGGCCTGTTATCACAATGTAAACAGCTCACAGCTGACTCCAGGCTTTCTGCAATGTGTGAGTGATCTCAGCTTCTCACTGTTGCGATAGAAATAGAAGAATTCCCGGTTTGTATGTAACAAACTCCCGCTGTTACATTGTAAAAAGCCTGCCAGCTCCTTGCTGCATTATATTTTAAGTCTGCCAGCTCCTTGCCGCAATATATTTTAACAGCCAGGCATGTGGTTTCTTTTTAAAATGTAACAAGGGCAGCTTCCTGTTGAGTTACTTTATATGGCAGCCAGGTGCCTGCTATTACAATGTAATCGGCTCACAGCTGAGTCACGGCTTTCTGCAATGTGTGAGTGACCTCTGCTTAGCACTGTTGCGATACAGAAATCACTTTGAAGAATGCCAAGTTTATATAAAACACACTCCCGCTGTTACATTGTAAAAAGTCTGCCAGCTCCTTGCTGCATTATATTTTAACAGCCAGACACGGGGTTGCTTTTTAAAATGTAACAAGGGCAGCTTCTTGTTGAGTTACTTAATATGGCAGCCAGGTGCCTGCTATTACAATGCAATCAGCTCACAGCTTAGAGAAATTACATTGAAGAATTCCCGGGTTGTATGTAACAAACTCCTGCTGTTACATTGTAAAAAGCCTGTTAGCTCCTTGCTGCATTAAATTTGTTAAAAGTTAAAATGTAACAAGGGCAGCTTTCTGCTGAGTTACTTTATATGGCTGCCAGGTGCCTGCTATTACAATGTAATCATCTCACAGGTGACTCACAGTTTATGCAATGTGTGAGTGATTTCTGCTTCGCAATGTTACAATAGAGAAATCACTTTGAAGAATGCCACGTATGTAACAAACTCCTGCTGTTATATTGTAAAAAGCCTGCCAGATCCTTGCTGTGTTATATTTTAAGCCTGCCAGCTCCTTGCTGCATTATATTTTAACAGCCAGGCATGGGGTTGCTTTTTAAAATATAACAAGGGCAGCTTCCTGCTGAGTTTATATGGCAGGTGCCTGCTACTACAATGTAATCAGCTCACAGCTGTCTCACATCTGAGTGATCTCTACATTGCACTGATTTGACAGAGAAATGACTCTGAAGAATTCCATATTTTAATGTAACAGCCTTCAGCTGTTACATTATAAAAAACATGCCAGCTCCTTGCTGTATTACTCTGTAACAGCCCAACCCGTGACAGGTGCCTGCTATTACAATGTAATCTGCTCACAGCTGACTCACGGCTTTCTGCAATGTGTGAGTGATCTCTGCTTCGCACTATTGTGATAGAGAAATCACTCTGAAAAATGCCACGTTTGTATGTAACAAACTCCTGCTGTTACATTGTAAAAAGCCTGCCAGCTGCTTGCTGCATTATATTTTAAGCCTGCCAGTCCTTGCTGCATTATATTTTAAGCCTGCCAGCTGCTTGCTGCATTATATTTTAACAGCCAGGCATGGGGTTGCTTTTTAAAATGTAACAAGGGCAGCTTTCCGCCGAGTTACTTTATATGGCAGCCAGGTGCCTGCTATTACAATGTAAACAGCTTACAGCTGACTCACAGCTTTCTGCGATGTGCGAGCGTTCTCTCCATCACTCTGAAGAATGTGATTTTGTGGGTCAGGAAGTGACAGGCGCGCAGCTTGTAGCCAATCCTATGACAGCATTTCATTTTCAGGGCTGTTTAGGGATAGTTGCCCTTTAACCCAGAACCTTCACCATGATTTATTGAAAAGCCCAAACCCTTAAAAAATGATTCTCCAGCATCTAATATTAATATATTTTAAGTTTTTAGTCACTTACCTATTATTCTTTCCCCCACTGGGCTGCAACTCTGTTCAGGACTCTAGGATATGGGCGCCGCCATCTTGACTCAGAAGCATCACACTTACTGAGGAGAGGAGAGTGGGATAAAGTGCAGGGGGCGGGGTTATAGCTGTGCTATGCTCAGACAGATCAGAGGTGTGGTCAGGAAAAGGTCAGCAATCCCAGAATGCAGAGCAGCACAATCAGAAGACACTTCCTGTTTGCAGGCTGCCTGATGCTCCATGAGCCACCATCTTGAATATTTAAAGGCTCATAACATGCAGTAGATGCAGGTAGGATGATTTTTAATGTGGGCAATCTGTATGTACAGGGTGTGGGAAACATATAAGATAGGCTCTTATTCAGGGTGAAGGTCCGGATTAATGTGGGCAATCTGTATGTACAGGGTGTGGGAAACATATAAGATAGGCTCTTATTCAGGGTGAGGGTCCGGATTAATGTGGGCAATCTGTATGTACAGGGGGAAACATATAAGATAGGCTCTTATTCAGAGTGAGGGTCCGGATTAATGTGGGCAATCTGTATGTACAGGGTGTGGGAAACATATAAGATAGGCTCTTATTCATTGTGAAGGTCCGGATTAATGTGGGCAATCTGTATGTACAGGGGGGGACACATATAAGATAGGCTCTTATTCAGGGTGAAGGTCCGGATTAATGTGGGCAATCTGTATGTACAGGGTGTGGGAAACATAAGATAGGCTCTTATTCAGAGTGAGGGTCCGGATTAATGTGGGCAATCTGTATGTACAGGGTGTGGGAAACATATAAGATAGGCTCTTATTCAGGGTGAGGGTCCGGATTAATGTGGGCAATCTGTATGTACAGGGTGTGGGAAACATAAGATAGGCTCTTATTCAGAGTGAGGGTCCGGATTAATGTGGGCAATCTGTATGTACAGGGTGTGGGAAACATATAAGATAGGCTCTTATTCAGGGTGAATGTCCGGATTAATGTGGGCAATCTGTATGTACAGGGGGGGAAACATATAAGATAGGCTCTTATTCAGGGTGAAGGTCCGGATTAATGTGGGCAATCTGTATGTACAGGGTGTGGGAAACATATAAGATAGGCTCTTATTCAGGGTGAAGGTCTGGATTAATGTGGGCAATCTGTATGTACGGGGTGTGGGGAACATATAAGATAGGCTCTTATTCAGGGTGAAGGTCTGGATTAATGTGGGCAATCTGTATGTACAGGGGGGAAACATATAATATAGGCTCTTATTCAGGGTGAAGGTCCGGATTAATGTGAGCAATCTGTATGTACAGGGTGTGGGAAACATATAAGATAGGCTCTTATTCAGGGTGAAGGTCCGGATTAATGTGGGCAATCTGTATGTACAGGGTGTGGGAAACATATAAGATAGGCTCTTATTCAGGGTGAGGGTCCGGATTAATGTGAGCAATCTGTATGTACAGGGTGTGGGAAACATATAAGATAGGCTCTTATTCAGGGTGAGGGTCCGGATTAATGTGAGCAATCTGTATGTACAGGGTGTGGGAAACATAAGATAGGCTCTTATTCAGGGTGAGGGTTCGGATTAATGTGGGCAATCTGTATGTACAGGGTGTGGGAAACATAAGATAGGCTCTTATTCAGAGTGAGGGTCCGGATTAATGTGGGCAATCTGTATGTACAGGGTGTGGGAAACATATAAGATAGGCTCTTATTCAGGGTGAAGGTCCGGATTAATGTGAGCAATCTGTATGTACAGGGTGTGGGGAACATATAAGATAGGCTCTTATTCAGGGAGAGGGTCTGGATTAATGTGGGCAATCTGTATGTACAGGGTGTGGGAAACATATAAGATAGGCTCTTATTCAGGGTGAGGGTCCGGATTAATGTGGGCAATCTGTATGTACAGGGTGTGGGAAACATAAGATAGGCTCTTATTCAGAGTGAGGGTCCGGATTTATGTGGGCAATCTGTATGTACAGGGTGTGAGAAACATATAAGATAGGCTCTTATTCAGAGTGAAGGTCCGGATTAATGTGGGCAATCTGTATGTACAGGGGGGGAAACATATAAGATAGGCTCTTATTCAGGGTGAAGGTCCGGATTAATGTGGGCAATCTGTATGTACAGGGTGTGGGAAACATATAAGATAGGCTCTTATTCAGGGTGAGGGTCCGGATTAATGTGAGCAATCTGTATGTACAGGGTGTGGGAAACATAATATAGGCTCTTATTCAGGGTGAGGGTTCGGATTAATGTGGGCAATCTGTATGTACAGGGTGTGGGAAACATAAGATAGGCTCTTATTCAGAGTGAGGGTCTGGATTAATGTGGGCAATCTGTATGTACAGGGTGTGGGGAACATATAAGATAGGCTCTTATTCAGGGAGAGGGTCTGGATTAATGTGGGCAATCTGTATGTACAGGGTGTGGGGAACATATAAGATAGGCTCTTATTCAGAGTGAGGGTCCGGATTAATGTGGGCAATCTGTATGTACAGGGTGTGAGAAACATATAAGATAGGCTCTTATTCAGAGTGAGGGTCCGGATTAATGTGGGCAATCTGTATGTACAGGGTGTGGGAAACATACAAGATAAACTCATATTCAGGGTGAGGGTCCGGATTAATGTGGGCAATCTGTATGTACAGGGTGTGGGAAACATATAAGATAGGCTCTTATTCATGGTGAAGGTCCGGATTAATGTGAGCAATCTGTATGTACAGGGTGTGGGAAACATATAAGATAGGCTCTTATTCAGGGTGAAGGTCCGGATTAATGTGAGCAATCTGTATGTACAGGGTGTGGGGAACATATAAGATAGGCTCTTATTCAGGGAGAGGGTCTGGATTAATGTGGGCAATCTGTATGTACAGGGTGTGGGGAACATATAAGATAGGCTCTTATTCAGAGTGAGGGTCCGGATTAATGTGGGCAATCTGTATGTACAGGGTGTGGGAAACATATAAGATAGGCTCTTATTCAGGGTGAAGGTCCGGATTAATGTGGGCAATCTGTATGTACAGGGTGTGGGAAACATATAAGATAGGCTCTTATTCAGGGTGAAGGTCCGGATTAATGTGAGTAATCTGTATGTACAGGGTGTGGGAAACATAAGATAGGCTTTTATTCAGAGTGAGGGTCCGGATTAATGTGGGCAATCTGTATGTACAGGGTGTGGGGAACATATAAGATAGGCTCTTATTCAGTGTGAAGGTCCGGATTAATGTGAGCAATCTGTATGTACAGGGTGTGGGAAACATATAAGATAGGCTCTTATTCAGGGTGAGGGTCCGGATTAATGTGGGCAATCTGTATGTACAGGGTGTGGGGAAACATATAAGATAGGCTCTTATTCAGTGTGAAGGTCCGGATTAATGTGAGCAATCTGTATGTACAGGGTGTGGGAAACATATAAGATAGGCTCTTATTCAGGGTGAGGGTCCGGATTAATGTGAGCAATCTGTATGTACAGGGTGTGGGAAACATACAAGATAGACTCTTATTCAGGGTGAGGGTCCGGATTAATGTGGGCAATCTGTATGTACAGGGTGTGGGAAACATACAAGATAGACTCATATTCAGGGTGAGGGTCCGGATTAATGTGAGCAATCTGTATGTACAGGGTGTGGGAAACATACAAGATAGACTCTTATTCAGGGTGAGGGTCCGGATTAATGTGGGCAATCTGTATGTACAGGGTGTGGGAAACATACAAGATAAACTCATATTCAGGGTGAGGGTCCGGATTAATGTGGGCAATCTGTATGTACAGGGTGTGGGAAACATATAAGATAGGCTCTTATTCAGGGTGAAGGTCCAGATTAATGTGAGCAATCTGTATGTACAGGGTGTGGGAAACATATAAGATAGGCTCTTATTCAGAGTGAGGGTCCGGATTAATGTGGGCAATCTGTATGTACAGGGTATGGGAAACATATAAGATAGGCTCTTATTCAGGGTGAGGGTCCGGATTAATGTGGGCAATCTGTATGTACAGGGTGTGGGAAACATACAAGATAGACTCATATTCAGGGTGAGGGTCCGGATTAATGTGGGCAATCTGTATGTACAGGGTGTGGGAAACATATAAGATAGGCTCTTATTCAGAGTGAAGGTCCGGATTAATGTGGGCAATCTGTATGTACAGGGAGACAACATATAAGATAGGCTCTTATTCAGGGTGAAGGTCCGGATTAATGTGGGCAATCTGTATGTACAGGGTGTGGGGAACATATAAGATAGGCTCTTAATCAGGGTGAGGGTCCGGATTAATGTGGGCAATCTGTATGTACAGGATGTGGGAAACATATAAGATAGGCTCTTATTCAGGGTGAAGGTCCGGATTAATGTGGGCAATCTGTATGTACAGGGAGACAACATATAAGATAGGCTCTTATTCAGGGTGAAGGTCTGGATTAATGTGGGCAATCTGTATGTACAGGGTGTGGGAAACATATAAGATAGGCTCTTATTCATGGTGAAGGTCCGGATTAATGTGAGCAATCTGTATGTACAGGGTGTGGGAAACATATAAGATAAGCTCTTATTCAGGGTGAAGGTCCGGATTAATGTGAGCAATCTGTATGTACAGGGTGTGGGGAACATATAAGATAGGCTCTTATTCAGAGTGAGGGTCCGGATTAATGTGGGCAATCTGTATGTACAGGGTGTGAGAAACATATAAGATAGGCTCTTATTCAGAGTGAGGGTCCGGATTAATGTGGGCAATCTGTATGTACAGGGTGTGGGAAACATATAAGATAGGCTCTTATTCATTGTGAAGGTCCGGATTAATGTGGGCAATCTGTATGTACAGGGGGGGACACATATAAGATAGGCTCTTATTCAGGGTGAAGGTCCGGATTAATGTGGGCAATCTGTATGTACAGGGTGTGGGAAACATAAGATAGGCTCTTATTCAGAGTGAGGGTCCGGATTAATGTGGGCAATCTGTATGTACAGGGTGTGGGAAACATATAAGATAGGCTCTTATTCAGGGTGAGGGTCCGGATTAATGTGAGCAATCTGTATGTACAGGGTGTGGGAAACATATAAGATAGGCTCTTATTCAGGGTGAGGGTCCGGATTAATGTGAGCAATCTGTATGTACAGGGTGTGGGAAACATATAAGATAGGCTCTTATTCAGGGTGAAGGTCCGGATTAATGTGGGCAATCTGTATGTACAGGGTGTGGGAAACATATAAGATAGGCTCTTATTCAGGGTGAAGGTCCGGATTAATGTGGGCAATCTGTATGTACAGGGTGTGAGAAACATATAAGATAGGCTCTTATTCAGAGTGAGGGTCCGGATTAATGTGAGCAATCTGTATGTACAGGGTGTGGGAAACATATAAGATAGGCTCTTATTCAGGGTGAAGGTCCGGAATAATGTGGGCAATCTGTATGTACAGGGTGTGAGAAACATATAAGATAGGCTCTTATTCAGAGTGAGGGTCCGGATTAATGTGAGCAATCTGTATGTACAGGGTGTGGGAAACATATAAGATAGGCTCTTATTCAGGGTGAAGGTCCGGATTAATGTGAGCAATCTGTATGTACAGGGTGTGGGAAACATATAAGATAGGCTCTTATTCAGGGTGAAGGTCCGGATTAATGTGAGCAATCTGTATGTACAGGGTGTGGGAAACATATAAGATAGGCTCTTATTCAGGGTAAGGGTCCGGATTAATGTGGGCAATCTGTATGTACAGGGTGTGGGAAACATATAAGATAGGCTCTTATTCAGGGTGAAGGTCCGGATTAATGTGAGCAATCTGTATGTACAGGGTGTGGGAAACATATAAGATAGGCTCTTATTCAGGGTGAAGGTCCGGATTAATGTGAGCAATCTGTATGTACAGGGTGTGGGAAACATATAAGATAGGCTCTTATTCAGGGTGAAGGTCCGGATTAATGTGAGCAATCTGTATGTACAGGGTGTGGGAAACATATAAGATAGGCTCTTATTCAGGGTAAGGGTCCGGATTAATGTGGGCAATCTGTATGTACAGGGTGTGGGAAACATATAAGATAGGCTCTTATTCAGGGTGAAGGTCCGGATTAATGTGAGCAATCTGTATGTACAGGGTGTGGGAAACATATAAGATAGGCTCTTATTCAGGGTGAGGGTCCGGATTAATGTGGGCAATCTGTATGTACAGGGTGTGGGAAACATATAAGATAGGCTCTTATTCAGGGTGAGGGTCCGGATTAATGTGGGCAATCTGTATGTACAGGGTGTGGGAAACATATAAGATAGGCTCTTATTCAGGGTGAAGGTCCGGATTAAACACTCGGAGTGCAGCCATACCATAACCCCAGCACAGGGGGGAGCCCCTGGGCTATACTCACCTGCCCCCCCCCCCCCCTTCCTCTTACATCACTGAGCCCAGATTAGACAGGAAGTGATCTCGGCACCTGTTATGCGGCGGGGGCGCGCAGCCACGCGGACGATTCGTTTCCCCTCAGTGATGTGATGTTAATGTTCTGAGATGAATATAATTATATTGTTTACTGAGATTCTTTTTCCTCTTTATACCTTTAATGAACAGATAATATAAAATTAAATACACCGGCTTCTGTTTCCATGGCGACGCCGAGACAGTTGGTAACGCGGAGCCGAGGTAGCGGCGACTCTCTCTGGGGGATTCGGTTCCATTTTCATTTTTATTTTTTCTTAAATAAAACTCGAAAAGTAAACGCGGGGGGTGCGACATCCGGCGTCTTCCCAGGAACGCCGCGTCACGCCTGTGACATCACTCCTGTGAACCAATCGGGAGAAGCCGCGCCTGCAGCTCTGATTCCGTCCATTCACTTTGATTTAATATTCGATCGTAAACTTATTGCTAAAGGGAAAAAAACCTAAAACGATCCAATCAGATTCTCCCATTAAAAGTGGACCAAAACCCACAGCGATCTGCAGGTGAACCTTTAGGATTCTTGGGCCGATTGATTCCCTACCCCCGGGTATAGCACTGACATATACCACAGCGCTGTACATAGAAGCAGTCACATGACCTCCTGTCCCTCAGAGCTCACACTCTAATGTCTCCTCCACACTCACACACTGTTATTATACATTATATAGCGCTGACATATACCACAGCGCTGTACATAGAAGCAGTCACATGACAGGGCAGTCTCTGGACTTTTGCGCCAAAGTGCCATAAAACGCTCCCAGTCTGCGGGGAATAAAATGGCGGCGGTGTTTGGCGTTTGGCGTTTCTCGGGTGACTGAGCCGCTTTTATTGCATCTCCAATACACCTTCGCTAAGTGCCACTTAAGCGGAATATTTAAAGCCGCAGCGATGCCACAATTATGATTCGCCCATTATCCTATTAATTAGCCCGTCACGGCACCGGAGCCAGCGCACTTAAAAAAAAAAAAAAACTCCCTAATAGCGCCGTGACCTTATTGTCGGCGGCGTTAGAGAAGATCAGACATCTGCCGGGGTGATGGGGCCCCTGTGCGAACATTATATGAAAGAAAGATAGAGGGAAAAAGAGAAAGAAAAAGAGAGAGAAAGAGAAAAGGAGAGGGAAAGAAAAAAAGGGAAAAGCATGATGAAAGAGAGAGAGAGAGGAAGGAAGAAAGAAAGAAAGAGAGAGGGAGGGAAAGAAAGAAAGAAAGAAACAAAGAAAGAAAGAAACAAAGAAACAAAGAAAGAAAGGGAAACATGATGAAAGAGAGAGAGAAAGGAAGGAAGAAAGAAAGCGAGAGAAAGAAAGAGAGAGAGAGAGAGGAAGGAAGGAATGGAGAGGGAGAAACAAAGGAAGTAAGGAAGGAAGGAGGGAGAAGGAAGGCAGGGAAGGAAAGAAAGAAGGAAGGAAGAGAAAGGAAGGAAGGAATGAATGGAGAGGGAGGGAGGAAGGACGGAAGGAAGGAAGAGGGAGGGAGGGAGGGAGAAAGAAAGAAAGAAAGGGAGAGACAGAGAAAAAAAAGAAAGGAAGGGAGGAGGAAAGTGGGTGGAAGGAAGGAATGGAGAGGGAGAAACAAAGGAAGTAAGGAAGGAAGGAATTGAGAGGGAGGAAGGAAGGAAGGGAGGAGGGAGGGAGGGAGGGAGAGAGAAGGAAGGAAGGAAGGAAGGAAGGAAGGAAGGAAGGAAGGAAGGAAGGAAGGAAGGAAGGAAGGAAGGAAGAAATGGAGAGGGAGGGGGGAAAAAAGATAGGGGGAGACAGGAAGGAAGGAATTGAGAGACAGTGGGAGGGAGGGAGGGAGGGGAAGGAAAGAATGAAGAAAGAAAGAAAGAAAGAAAGAAAGAAAGAAAGAAAAGAAAGATTAAAAGTGTGTAGGGGCATCCCATGTCTTGTGCTGCTGATACATTAAAGGGGCGGCGACCCCAGAAATGACAATATTTCCTGGAGTTGGGCTGGAGTCAGTGTAATGATAGTGTGGGCGCGCTCATTGTGCCGCTGCCGCTCGGAGGCTGTTATTTTATCTTGATTTTTATTCACTGTAATTATTGGATTTGAATCGCATTGAGTGATCGCGGCGGCCCGCAGCGCCATCCTTAGCCCGCGCCACTAACAATAAGCAAAGGTATAATTCATTGCTGCAGATCTGCATGTTACACCTCAATGAGGGACTATATGTAAATGAAACCACACCCTCTTATTGAGTGATGGATAAAGACACACCCCCCTCATTGAAGGACGAATTAAGCCACGCCCCCTCATTGAAGGATGAATTAAGCCACGCCCCCTCATTGAAGGATTAATTAAGCCAGCCCCCCCCCTCATTGAGGGATGGATGAAGCCACGCCCCCTCATTGAGGGATGGATAGAAGATACATTGTAACAGTTACAACAATAGAAACACTTTGAATAGGCAAATGAATCATTTATTGCTGCAGATCTGCATGTTACACCTCAGAGGGGTATTATGTAAATGAAGCCACGCCCGTCATTGAGGGATGGGTGAAGCCACACCCCTCATTGAGGGATGGATGAAGCCACACCCCCTCATTGAGGGTTGGATGAAGCCACACCCCCCTCATTGAGGGATGGATGAAGCCACACTCTCTCATTGATGGATGGATTAGGTCACACCCCCTCATTGAGGGATGGATGAAGCCACGCCCCCATTAAGGGATGGATAGGAGATACATTGTAACAGTTACAACAACAGAAACATTTTGAATAGGCAAATGAATCATTTCACTTCAGCTTTGTGAAGTTCTCCCGTCCTCCCCCGGAGCCGGCGCCTCCTCTTCATCTCATTAGAGGTTCAGCATCCAGTTAATCCATATGGACAGTTGATATGTGGGAGGCGGCCAATCGCAGGACGGCTTCGCTCCGCGGCGTTTCCCTCGGGGTCGCTCTTAATAGTTGTGTTGCGCTTCCCCCGCAATTCTCTCTTATTTCTCATCCTCCGAGGAGTTTGCCTCAATTAGGGAAATGTCAGACTTTAGTTAATTAGACAGCGATCCATACGGCCGGCCAATTAGCCGACGCCGCGCTCTAACCTTTATACGGGACACGCCCCGGTCATTGAGCGCCGCGGTAATCCCCGGCCCCCGGCCGCCTACAAATGCCACATAGAAATGTTCCCGTACGAGTGCGAAGAGCTGGAGGCCCCTCGGGGCCAGAGCACTTACCCTGACAATTCTTTAGTTATAAAGCACCAGCTAATAAAAAGGTTCCTGAACAATGGGTTTAAAGTGGACCAAAACCCACGGAGAACGGCTCGGGAATCTAGAAGGTTCCAGGGCCACTGGAGTCCCTCCTGCTGGGGCGTCCGATATCGCTTTAGCGTTTGTTAGGGGGCAGCGCGGGCACACTCTCTGTTAGAGGGTAGCGGGGGATGTGGCTGCCAGCGCGCTCGGATCTGCTCACCTTAGACGAAGGGGCGGAAGCGGATCCGAACGCAATTATTTGATGAGCGGCCATGCGTGCGCTGTAGGACCGAGTTAATTCAGGTGACCTGAGGGGTGTCACGGGAGATTGGGGTGCACCGGGGGCAAAACCTGGGAAAGTGAAGGACCAAAACCCGGGATAGTGAAGGACCGAAACCCGGGATAGTGAAGGACCAAAACCCGGGATAGTGAAGGACCAAAACCCGGGATAGTGAAGGACCAAAACCCGGGATAGTGAAGGACCAAAACCCGGGATAGTGAAGGAACAAAACCCGGGATAGTGAGGGACCAAAACCCGGGATAGTGAAGGAACAAAACCCGGGATAGTGAAGGACCAAAACCCGGGATAGTGAAGGAACAAAACCCGGGATAGTGAAGGACCAAAACCCGGGATAGTGAAGGACCAAAACCCGGGATAGTGAAGGACCAAAACCTGGGATAGTGAAAATACTGGGTTTTGATCAACTTTAAACAGGAACAACTCACCCGATTTGGGCTTTTTCAGGGCGCTGTTCCTCAATGCGGGGGCATCCCGAACCCCACTGTGTGCATCCCCCCCCAGGTCGCCCACTTACCTTCCAGTCGCTCCCACGTTAACGGCTTGAGGTGAGAGCGAGGGCGCTGATTGGCTGAGTGACACGCTGGCGGCTAACACTGGGCGGCTGCTGAATGGCACCAATGGGAGGCGAGCATTCCCCCGGCCACATCCCCTCGTGTGCACGTACCAGCCGCGGCGTGCCTGCGCTGCCCATTCAGAAAGGCTGGACGTGGCTTGAGGTGAGCGGGGATGCAGAGGCGCGGCAAAGAGCTCCGGGAGAAGGTGAGTGTTCCAGAGGGTTCCACACAGTGGGGCATCCCGATTCTCCATGGACTGGGACTCTTTTAGACTCCAGGGCCTCTTTAAAGCGGAACAAAACCCAGGATATGTTTTGTGTCCTTGGGAAGCCCCGCAGTGTGAAACCCTCCCAAAGGTGCCGGAAATTGCTTACCTTTCCCTGTTCCAGTGGCTTCATCCAATGAGAGACGTGTGCCGTGACTATAGGATCGATTCAGGGACAAGAGAGGAAAGAGCCATTCATTTTCATTGTCTATCTCGGGGCTGATTCAGGACCAGGTGAGGATTCTCACTCTCATTCATTTTCATTGTCTATCTCGGGGCTGATTCAGAGCCAGTTGAGGATTCTCACTCCCATTCACTTTCATTGTCTATCTCGGGGCTGATTCAGAGCCAGGTGAGGATTCTCACTGCCATTCACTTTCATTGTCTATCTCGGGGCTGATTCAGGACCAGGTGGGGATTCTCACTGCCATTCACTTTCATTGTCTATCTCGGGGCTGATTCAGGACCAGGTGAGGATTCTCACTCCCATTCACTTTCATTGTCTATCTTGGGGCTGATTCAGGGCCAGGTGACGATTCTCACTCCCATTCACTTTCATCGTCTATCTTGGGGCTGATTCAGGACCAGGTGAGGATTCTCACTCCCATTCACTTTCATTGTCTATCTTGGGGCTGATTCAGAGCCAGGTGAGGATTCTCACTCCCATTCACTTTCATTGTCTATCTTGGGGCTGATTCAGGACCAGGTGAGGATTCTCACTCCCATTCACTTTCATTGTCCACCTTGGGGCTGATTCAGAGCCAGGTGAGGATTCTCACTCCCATTCACTTTCATTGTCTATCTTGGGGCTGATTCAGGACCAGGTGAGGATTCTCACTCCCATTCACTTTCATTGTCCACCTTGGGGCTGATTCAGAGCCAGGTGAGGATTCTCACTGCCATTCACTTTCATTGTCTATCTTGGGGCTGATTCAGGACCAGGTGAGGATTCTCACTCCCATTCACTTTCATTGTCCACCTTGGGGCTGATTCAGAGCCAGGTGAGGATTCTCACTCCCATTCACTTTCATTGTCCACCTTGGGGCTGATTCAGGACCAGGTGAGGATTCTCACTCCCATTCACTTTCATTGTCTATCTTGGGGCTGATTCAGGGCAAGGTGAGGATTCTCACTCCCATTCACTTTCATTGTCTATCTTGGGGCTGATTCAGGGCCAGGTGAGGATTCTCACTCCCATTCACTTTCATTGTCTATCTTGGGGCTGATTCAGGGCCAGGTGACGATTCTCACTCCCATTCACTTTCATCGTCTATCTTGGGGCTGATTCAGGACCAGGTGAGGATTCTCACTCCCATTCACTTTCATTGTCTATCTTGGGGCTGATTCAGAGCCAGGTGAGGATTCTCACTCCCATTCACTTTCATTGTCTATCTTGGGGCTGATTCAGGACCAGGTGAGGATTCTCACTCCCATTCACTTTCATTGTCTATCAGGGGGCTGATTCAGAGCCAGCAGAAAATCTAGTTGCTGAATCACCCCCAAGGTAGACAATGAAAGTGAATAGCACTTTCCTATAGTTATTCGCCAAGTGGCTCTCATTGGACGAAGCCGCTGGAAAAGGGAAAGGTAAGCGCGGCGTGTGCACTCGGGTGCCCTCTAGGTATGTGCGCTATCATTACGGGTTGTCTACAATCCTACGCTCCTGCCGCGATGTGGCCGCGGCCCGATGCAGGCGTTCGGAGAAGCGCCATCTCCCAGGTCGGGAAGGAATCGGGCAACATCTGGATCAAAGCAAAATTAGTGTTTGCGCGTTCAAGGAGATTTCCCATCCCGGGCTCCGGCGCCCAGGCGCGGGGCCGCGGCGCTATCTATAGAGCGCCTTCTGAGGAGGAAATGATGGAATAAATAGTGCGGCGGAGGGAGCCGCTGATAAGGCTGGAAGCCATTAAGCCGCTCGTCTCATTGTGCGCAGTCGGGGAAGCCCGGACCTTGGCGACGCCAGCGCCTCGCTAACTGCCTTAATGCGTCGCCCGGCGTGTAATAAAGCCCCTCGATAGCGGTAAAGTCGCTTAAATGAATATTTGATTCAATTTGCGATGAGACGACGCTTTATGGTTCACGTTTCGCTCGCCGAGACTTGGACGCAGATGTGAATTTGCATAATTAAAGGGGAAGAGCAGCAACATATTCTACTCTCGCCAAAGGGGAATTTATTAAAGGGGCGGTCCGGGAAATCTGATGAATAAGGTAAAAAGGAGCTCGCTCGAAGCCTGTGCCATGTGACGCCTCAGTTATAGCAGATTATTATTCTCACACCTGACAAATATTTCAGATGAACGTTTCTCTCCACTGTTACAATCCAGCGTTACCCACAATCACAAGTGTTATCAGCGGCCAATGTATCGAAGAAGGGATTCGATCTGCATATGGCCCATTCCACACCTCCCAAGTGTCCCTGATTTGGAGGGACTGTCCCTCTTTGGAGTCCATGTCCCCCTCGTTCTCATTTGTTCCTCTTTGAGGTGTAACATGCAGATCTGCAGCAATAAATGATTCATTTGCCGATTCAAAGTGTTTCTATTGTAACTGTTACAATGTATCTTCTATCCATCCCTCCATGAGGGGGCGTGGCTTCATCTATCCCTCAATGAGAGAGTGGCTTCATCTATCCCTCAATGAGAGAGTGTGGCTTCATCTATCCCTCAATGAGGGGGCGTGGCTTCATCTATCCCTCAATGAGGGGCGTGGCTTCATCTATCCCTCAATGAGAGAGTGTGGCTTCATCTATCCCTCAATGAGAGAGTGGCTTCATCTATCCCTCAATGAGAGAGTGTGGCTTCATCTATCCCTCAATGAGGGGGCGTGGCTTCATCTATCCCTCAATGAGGGGCGTGGCTTCATCTATCCCTCAATGAGAGAGTGTGGCTTCATCTATCCCTCAATGAGGGGGCGTGGCTTCATCTATCCCTCAATGATGGGGTGTGGCTTCATCTATCCCTCAATGAGGGGGCGTGGCTTCATCTATCCCTCAATGAGGGGGCGTGGCTTCATCCATCCTTCAATGAGAGAGCGTGGCTTCATCTATCCCTCAATGAGAGAGCGTGGCTCCATCCATCCCTCAATGAGAGAGCGTGGCTTCATCTATCCCTCAATGAGAGAGTGTGGCTTCATCCATCCTTCAATGAGAGAGCGTGGCTTCATCTATCCCTCAATGAGAGAGCGTGGCTCCATCCATCCCTCAATGAGAGAGCGTGGCTTCATCTATCCCTCAATGAGAGAGTGTGGCTTCATCTATCCCTCAATGAGAGAGTGTGGCTTCATCTATCCCTCAATGAGGGGGCGTGGCTTCATCTATCCCTCAATGAGGGGGCGTGGCTTCATCTATCCCTCAATGAGGAGGTGTGGCTTCATCCATCCCTCAATGAGGGGGTGTGGCTTCATCCATCCCTCAATGAGGGGGCGTGGCTTCATCCATCCCTCCCTGAAAAGTTGGTAGTTATGCCATTCGGTCCATCTCGGTGAAAACTGAAATATAGTCAGATCCATGACCTATCCCCGGATCGATAGGTGCACGTCCCTGTGTTCTCCGCAGCAAATCATCACCCGCCGCATCATGAACAGAAGTCCGGGCCCGGTCGGGTTTTTATGTTCCCTTAGGCGATAGAGTCTCAATGGGCCCCTTGCGGTGTGGTATGATACTCTAAACATGACGGCAAAGTTACATGTGTGCTGAAAAGTGGCAAAGAATAGACAGAACAAAATAATAGAAGGAAGGAAAGAAAGAAAGAAAGAAAGAAAGAAAGAAAGAAAGATTTCGCATGTGAGCCTGTCCCCCATAGACACTTATTGGGAAATTGAGGAGGTGAGTAGAAGTCTGGACAGAGGGGGCGCTATAGATCTGGGGTCTCTGGATGGTGCAGTGTGATCCTGTCCCCCATAGACACTTATTGGGGAAATTGAGGAGGTGAGTAGAAGCCTGGACAGAGGGGGCGCTATAGATCTGGGGTCTCTGGATGGTGCAGTGTGATCCTGTCCCCCATAGACACTTATTGGGGAAATTGAGGAGGTGAGTAGAAGCCTGGACAGAGGGGGCGCTATAGATCTGGGGTCTCTGGATGGTGCAGTGTGATCCTGTCCCCCATAGACACTTATTGGGAAATTGAGGAGGTGAGTAGAAGCCTGGACAGAGGGGGCGCTATAGATCTGGGGTCTCCGGATGGTGCAGTGTGAGCCTGTCCCCCATAGACACTTATTGGGGAAATTGAGGAGGTGAGTAGAAGCCTGGACAGAGGGGGCGCTATAGATCTGGGGTCTCCGGATGGTGCAGTGTGAGCCTGTCCCCCATAGACACTTATTGGGGAAATTGAGGAGGTGAGTAGAAGTCTGGACAGAGGGGGCGCTATAGATCTGGGGTCTCTGGATGGTGCAGTGTGAGCCTGTCCCCCATAGACACTTATTGGGGAAACTGAGGAGGTGAGTAGAAGCCTGGACAGAGGGGGCGCTATAGATCTGGGGTCTCTGGATGGTGCAGTGTGATCCTGTCCCCCATAGACGCTTATTGGGGAAATTGAGGAGGTGAGTAGCAGCCTGGACAGAGGGGGCGCTATAGATCTGGGGTCTCTGGATGGTGCAGTGTGATCCTGTCCCCCATAGACACTTATTGGGGAAATTGAGGAGGTGAGTAGCAGCCTGGACAGAGGGGGCGCTATAGATCTGGGGTCTCTGGATGGTGCAGTGTGATCCTGTCCCCCATAGACGCTTATTGGGGAAATTGAGGAGGTGAGTAGCAGCCTGGACAGAGGGGGCGCTATAGATCTGGGGTCTCTGGATGGTGCAGTGTGACACTGTCCCCCATAGACGCTTATAGGGAAATTGAGGAGGCTGAGTAGAAGCCTGGACAGAGGGGGCGCTATAGATCTGGGGTCTCTGGATGGTGCAGTGTGATCCTGTCCCCCATAGACACTTATTGGGGAAATTGGGGAGGTGAGTAGAAGCCTGGACAGAGGGGGCGCTATAGATCAGCGGTCTCTGGATGGTGCAGTGTGATCCTGTCCCCCATAGACACTTATTGGGGAAATTGAGGAGGTGAGTAGAAGTCTGGACAGAGGGGGCGCTATAGATCTGGGTTCTCTGGATGGTGCAGTGGGATCTTGTCCCCCATAGACGCTTATAGGGAAATTGAGGAGGTGAGTAGAAGCCTGGACAGAGGGGGCGCTATAGATCTGGAGTCTCTGGATGGTGCAGTGTGATCCTGTCCCCCATAGACACTTATTGGGGAAATTGAGGAGGTGAGTAGAAGCCTGGACAGAGGGGGCGCTATAGATCTGGAGTCTCTGGATGGTGCAGTGTGATCCTGTCCCCCATAGACGCTTATTGGGGAGATTGAGGAGGTGAGTAGCAGCCTGGACAGAGGGGGCGCTATAGATCTGGGGTCTCTGGATGGTGCAGTGTGACACTGTCCCCCATAGACACTTATTGGGGAAATTGAGGAGGTGAGTAGCAGCCTGGACAGAGGGGGCGCTATAGATCTGGGGTCTCTGGATGGTGCAGTGTGATCCTGTCCCCCATAGACACTTATTGGGGAAATTGAGGAGGTGAGTAGAAGCCTGGACAGAGGGGGCGCTATAGATCTGGTGTCTCTGGATGGTGCAGCGCGACACTGTCCCCCATAGACACTTATTGGGGAGATTGAGGAGGTGAGTAGCAGCCTGGACAGAGGGGGCGCTATAGATCTGGGGTCTCTGGATGGTGCAGCGCGACACTGTCCCCCATAGACACTTATTGGGGAGATTGAGGAGGTGAGTAGAAGGCTGGACAGAGGGGGCGCTATAGATCTGGGGTCTCTGGATGGTGCAGCGCGGCGTGCCAGCAATGTCCGAGGTGGCGCTGCATCCAGGGGGCATCCAGATTTGGGACGTCCCTCGGTGATGTGACGCGACTCTTGACCACAAAGGGGCCCCCGGAGACCATGCCGCCCAGGGGCCCACATAAACCTGGAGCCGGCCCTGCATGGGGAGGCCGGGTGCTTGGCCCCAGTCCGCCATTGCTTGGTGCATCTGCCTCCCCCCCCCCCCTCTGCTCTCTTCACACAGACACAGGCGGGTGACCTGAGGCTTCCCGGTGACCCATCTTATTATTCTCGGGGCGTGCGGTGGCTGCAGCCGGAGCCCTGCTGTTATTTACGCTCCGGTGGCTTTCTAGATTCTTCTCTTCCATGCTCCTGTAAGTGGATAAATAATCTGATATGAAGTGTGATGGACATTATCCAAGCATGAAACGAGCCATCACCCGGCCGCCCGCTGCATCGCAATGTCTCTGCCCGCAATTACTGCTGCTAGAGGATAATACAGAGAGGAAGGGGGGGCGGAAACGGCTGCAGCTAGAATTAAAGGTAAGCCACTACTTGTATGGTGAACCAATCATGTGACCATTAGCATATATCCCAGGTGTCCCTGATTTGGAGGGACTGTCCCTCTTTGGAGTCCATGTCCCCCTGTCCATTCTCCTATTCAAAGTGTTTCTATTGTTGTAACTGTTACAATGTATCTCCTATCCATCCCTCAATGAGGGGGCGTGGCTTCATCCATCCCTCAATGAGGGGGGTGTGGCTTCATCCATCCCTCAACGAGGGGGGTGTGGCTTCATCCATCCCTCAATGAGGGGGCGTGGCTTCATCCATTCCTCAATGAGGGGGTGTAGCTTCATCCATCCCTCAATGAGAGGCGTGATTTTACTTACATACTGTCCCTCTTTGAGGTGTAACATGCAGATCTGCAGCAATATATGATTAATTTGCATATTCAAAGTGTTTTATTGTAACTATCTCCTATCCATCCTCAATGAGGGGCGTGGCTTCACATATCCCTCAATGAGGGGGCGTGGCTTCACATATCCCTCAATGAGGGGCATGGCTTCATTTACATATTGCCCCTCTTTGAGGTGTAACATGCAGATCTGCAGCAATAAATGATTCATTTGCCTATTCAAAGTGTTTCTATTGCTGTAACTGTTACACCCTATCTCCAATCCATCCCTCAATGGGGGGGGGCGTGGCTTCATCCATCTCTCAATGAGGGGGCGTGGCTTCATCTATCCCTCAATGAGGAGGTGGGGCGCCACACATCTCTCAGTGAATTGTCGCTCTTTTCCATCCTGAATAGTTGGAAGGTATGCATTACTTCGCTCACGCGCTGCGTGATTGCAGCTGCTCGGCCTTGGCGGTGTCACTCTGGCTTCTCCTTGGCGGGTCTCCTCCCCTTCCTTTAGGATAAGGGGGTGTTTCTTTCTGTCGTTGGTGGGATGCAACTGTGCACATTAATAAGCGCGGCTGGAACAGCCGATGGGAGGAGAGCCGCGCCTGCACCCCGGAGTCGTGGAAATATATGGAGAAAAGGGGGCAACTGGTGGGATTTTCCGCAGTGGGGCATCCGGGGGGGAAGGGGGCGGGCTAAACAGCAAGCTAAAAAATAATGGGCATTGGTCCACTTTAAGAACACCTCCTAACTTTTCAGGCTGGGAAAGAGGGACAGTTGTTAAATTAGGCCACGACCCCTCATTGCGGGATGGATAAATCCACGCCCCTCATTGAGGAATGAATGAAGCCACGCCCCCTCATTGCGGGATGGATGAAGCAACACTTGGATAGGAGATACATTGTAACAGTTACAATAGAAACACTTTGAATAGGAAAAATGAATCATTTATTGCTGCAGATCTGCATGTTACACCTCAAAGAGGGACAGGGGGACATGGACTCAAGAGAGGGATAGTCCCTCCAAATTCAGGGACACTTGGGAGGTATGCTTTAAGGAGTAGCAATGGTCAGCATTGAACCTGTCAGCATTGACGACCTGGATCTTCGGGATGGGGCGAGTCGGCAAGATCCGGTTCAGCCCGGATCCAAAGCCCATCACTAGTAACCAGTAGATGCGGATTGGAGCTGTCGCTTCCCGTACAGTCAATCAGGTCAGTGCGACTCCGGTTGCCTTGATTTATTCCTACAGATATTTGCTGGTTGTATGGAAATAAAAGCACTGTCTCTATTTTTGCAAATGACACAGAGATATGGAGCACAGTGCCTATGTGTCTATTGAAGATGGTCACAAGCTTCAGGAGCACAGTGCCTATGTGTCTATTGAAGATGGTCACAAGCTTCAGGAGCACAGTGCCTATGTGTCTATTGAAGATGGTCACAAGCTTCAGGAGCACGGTGCCTATGTGTCTATTGAAGATGGTCACAAGCTTCAGGAGCACAGTGCCTATGTGTCTATTGAAGATGGTCACAAGCTTCAGGAGCACAGCGCCTATGTGTCTATTAAAGATGGTCACAAGCTTCAGGAGCACAGTGCCTATGTGTCTATAGTAGATGGTCACAAGCTTCAGGAGCACAGTGCCTATGTGTCTATTAAAGATGGTCACAAGCTTCAGGAGCACAGTGCCTATGTGTCTATTGAAGATGGTCACAAGCTTCAGGAGCACGGTGCCTATGTGTCTATTGAAGATGGTCACAAGCTTCAGGCGCACAGTGCCTATGTGTCTATTGTAGATGGTCACAAGCTTCAGGAGCACAATGCCTATGTGTCTATTGAAGATGGTCACAAGCTTCAGGAGCACGGTGCCTATGTGTCTATTGAAGATGGTCACAAGCTTCAGGAGCACGGTGCCTATGTGTCTATTGAAGATGGTCACAAGCTTCAGGCGCACAGTGCCTATGTGTCTATTGTAGATGGTCACAAGCTTCAGGAGCACAATGCCTATGTGTCTATTGAAGATGGTCACAAGCTTCAGGAGCACAGTGCCTATGTGTCTATTGAAGATGGTCACAAGCTTCAGGCGCACAGTGCCTATGTGTCTATTGAAGATGGTCACAAGCTTCAGGAGCACAATGCCTATGTGTCTATTGAAGATGGTCACAAGCTTCAGGCGCACAGTGCCTATGTGTCTATTGTAGATGGTCACAAGCTTCAGGAGCACAGTGCCTATGTGTCTATTGAAGATGGTCACAAGCTTCACTTTGAGTGTCTGGGCTCCACTTGGCAAATGATGGTCAATGTGGAGAAATGTAAAGTCCTGCACTTGGGGTCTAACAACCTGATGGCCACATATGTCCTCGGGAGAGTAATTCCGGGAGAGTTACTCACTGAGAAGGATCTGGGGGTACCGGTAGATCACAGGCTAAATAACAGCATGCAATGCCAAGCAGCTGCTTCCAAGGCCACCAAGATATTATCATGTATTAATAGAGGCCTGGAATCATGGGATAGGTGAGTAATTTTGCCTCTTTACAAGGCACTGGTGCGCCCTCACCTGGAATATGCCGTCCAGTTCTGGGCACCCATAGAAAGGACGCTCTGACTATGGAAAGGGAGCAGAGGAGCCACCAAACTAATAAAGGGAATGAAAGATCTTAGTTATGGGGAAAGATTCCGAGAATTAAATCTTTTTAGTCTTGAGAGGAGATGACTGAGCAGGGACATGAGTAACTTGTATAAATATATAAATGGCCCATACAAAAAATATGGGGGAACATTATTTCAGGTAAAATCCTTTCTAAAGACAAGGGGGCACTGCCTCCGCCTGGAAAAAAAGAAATTTAATCTCCGGAGGCAACAATAATTTTTTACCATAAGAACTATAAATCTATGGAATAGCCTCCCACAGAAGCTTGTTACAGCATCAACCGCTGACAGCTTCAAAAAAAGGATTAGATGCTTATTTAGAAGAAAATAACATTAACATTTACTATTAGCTGTTTTCAGTAAGAAAATAAAACAAAAATAAATAAATAAATAGCTTCCCCTATAAAATAAAAAATAACTTCCCCGACCCCAACACCCTTGTTGATGGGCATGATGGACATGTCTTTTTTCAACCGTATTAACTATGTAATTATATAACTATGTAACTATGCAACTATATAACTATGTAACTATATAACTATGTAACTATATAACTATGCAACTATATAACTATATAACTATGTAACTATATAACTATGTAACTATGTAACTATATAACTATGTAACTTTATAACTATGTAACTATATAACTATGCAACTATGTAACTTTATAACTATGCAACTATGTAACTTTATAACTATGTAACTATGTAACTGTATAACTATGTAACTATATAACTGTGTAACTTTGTAACTATATAAATATGTAACTATATAACTATAGAACTATGTAACTATATAACTATATAACTATGTAACTATGTAACTATGTAACTATGTAACTATATAACTATGTAACTATATAACTATATAACTATATAACTATATAACTATGTAACTATGTAACTATGTAACTATATAACTATGTAACTATGTAACTATATAACTATGTAACTATATAACTATATAACTATATAACTATATAACTATGTAACTATGTAACTATGTAATTATATAACTATATAACTATATAACTATATAACTACGTAACTACGTAACTACGTAACTACGTAACTATATAACTATATAACTATGTAACTATGTAACTATGTAACTATGTAACTATGTAACTATGTAACTATATAACTATGTAACTATGTAACTATGTAACTATGTAACTATATAACTATATAACTATGTAACTATGTAACTATGTAACTATGTAACTATGTAACTATGTAACTATGTAACTATGTAACTATATAACTATGTAACTATGTAACTATGTAACTATGTAACTATATAACTATATAACTATATAACTATATAACTATGTAACTATGTAACTGTGTAACTGTGTAACTGTGTAACTGTGTAACTGTGTAACTGTGTAACTGTATAACTATGTAACTATAAAACTATGTAACTATATAACTATGTAACTATGTAACTATGTAACTATGTAACTATATAACTATATAACTATGTAACTATGTAACTATATAACTATATAACTATATAACTATATAACTATGTAACTATGTAACTATGTAACTATATAACTATGTAACTATGTAACTATGTAACTATGTAACTATGTAACTATGTAACTATATAACTATATAACTATGTAACTATGTAACTATATAACTATATAACTATATAACTATATAACTATGTAACTATGTAACTATGTAACTGTGTAACTGTGTAACTGTGTAACTGTGTAACTGTATAACTATGTAACTATAAAACTATGTAACTATATAACTATATAACTATGTAACTATATAACTATATAACTATATAACTATGTAACTATGTAACTATGTAACTATGTAACTATGTAACTATATAACTATGTAACTATGTAACTATGTAACTATGTAACTATATAACTATGTAACTATGTAACTATGTAACTATGTTGTAACTATGTAACTATATAACTATGTAACTATGTAACTATGTAACTATGTAACTATGTAACTATGTAACTATATAACTATGTAACTATGTAACTATGTAACTATGTAACTATGTAACTATATAACTATGTAACTATGTAACTGTGTAACTGTGTAACTGTGTAACTGTGTAACTATGTAACTATGTAACTATATAACTATGTAACTATGTAACTATGTAACTATGTAACTATGTAACTATGTAACTATGTAACTATATAACTATGTAACTATGTAACTATATAACTATGTAACTATGTAACTATGTAACTATGTAACTATATAACTATATAACTATATAACTATATAACTATGTAACTATGTAACTATGTAACTGTGTAACTGTGTAACTGTGTAACTGTGTAACTGTGTAACTGTGTAACTGTATAACTATGTAACTATAAAACTATGTAACTATATAACTATGTAACTATGTAACTATGTAACTATGTAACTATATAACTATATAACTATGTAACTATGTAACTGTGTAACTGTGTAACTGTGTAACTGTGTAACTGTGTAACTGTGTAACTGTGTAACTGTGTAACTGTGTAACTGTGTAACTGTGTAACTATATAACTATATAACTATATAACTATATAACTATATAACTATGTAACTATGTAACTATATAACTATGTAACTATATAACTATGTAACTATGTAACTATATAACTATGTAACTATATAACTATGTAACTATGTAACTATGTAACTATATAACTATATAACTATATAACTATGTAACTATATAACTATATAACTATATAACTATGTAACTATGTAACTATGTAACTTTATAACTTTATAACTTTATAACTATATAACTATGTAACTATGTAACTATGTAACTATGTAACTATGTAACTATATAACTATGTAACTATATAACTATGCAACTATGTAACTTTATAACTATGTAACTATGTAACTATATAACTATGTAACTATATAACTATGTAACTATGTAACTATGTAACTATGTAACTATATAACTATGTAACTATGTAACTATGTAACTATGGAACTATGTAACTATATAACTATGTAACTATATAACTATGTAACTATGTAACTATGTAACTATGTAACTATGTAACTATGTAACTATGTAACTATGTAACTATATAACTATGTAACTATATAACTATATAACTATATAACTATGTAACTATATAACTATGTAACTATGTAACTATATAACTATGTAACTATGTAACTATGTAACTATGTAACTATATAACTATATAACTATGTAACTATATAACTATATAACTATATAACTATATAACTATATAACTATATAACTATGTAACTATGTAACTATATAACTATGTAACTATGTAACTATATAACTATGTAACTATATAACTATGTAACTATGTAACTATATAACTATATAACTATGTAACTATATAACTATATAACTATATAACTATATAACTATGTAACTATGTAACTATGTAACTTTATAACTTTATAACTTTATAACTATATAACTATGTAACTATGTAACTATGTAACTATGTAACTATGTAACTTTATAACTATGTAACTATATAACTATGTAACTATGTAACTATATAACTATGTAACTATATAACTATGTAACTATGTAACTATATAACTATATAACTATGTAACTATATAACTATATAACTATATAACTATATAACTATGTAACTATGTAACTATGTAACTTTATAACTTTATAACTTTATAACTATATAACTATGTAACTATGTAACTATGTAACTATGTAACTATGTAACTTTATAACTATGTAACTATATAACTATGCAACTATGTAACTTTATAACTATGTAACTATGTAACTATATAACTATGTAACTATATAACTATGTAACTATGTAAGTATGTAACTATGTAACTGTGTAACTTTGTAACTATATAAATATGTAACTATATAACTATGTAACTATATAACTATGTAACTATGTAACTATATAACTATATAACTATATAACTATGTAACTATGTAACTATGTAACTATGTAACTATATAACTATGTAACTATATAACTATGCAACTATGTAACTTTATAACTATGTAACTATATAACTATGTAACTATATAACTATGTAACTTTATAACTATGTAACTATGTAACTATATAACTATGTAACTATATAACTATGTAATTATATAACTATATAACTATGTAACTATGTAACTATGTAACTATGTAACTATGTTACTTTATAACTATGTAACTATGTAACTATGTAACTATGTAACTATGTAACTATATAACTATATAACTATGTAACTATGTAACTATGTAACTATGTAACTATGTAACTATGTAACTATATAACTATGTAACTATATAACTATGTAACTATGTAACTATGTAACTATGTAACTATATAACTATATAACTATGTAACTATATAACTATGTAACTATGTAACTATGTAACTATGTAACTATATAACTATATAACTATGTAACTATGTAACTATGTAACTATGTAACTATGTAACTATGTAACTATATAACTATATAACTATGTAACTATATAACTATGTAACTATGTAACTATGTAACTATGTAACTATATAACTATGTAACTATATAACTATGTAACTATGTAACTATGTAACTATATAACTATGTAACTATATAACTATGTAACTATGTAACTATATAACTATGTAACTATATAACTATGTAACTATGTAACTATATAACTATATAACTATGTAACTATGTAACTATGTAACTATATAACTATATAACTATGTAACTATGTAACTATGTAACTATATAACTATATAACTATGTAACTATGTAACTATGTAACTGTGTAACTGTGTAACTGTGTAACTGTGTAACTGTATAACTATGTAACTATAAAACTATGTAACTATATAACTATATAACTATGTAACTATATAACTATATAACTATATAACTATGTAACTATGTAACTATGTAACTATGTAACTATGTAACTATATAACTATGTAACTATGTAACTATGTAACTATATAACTATGTAACTATGTAACTATGTAACTATGTTGTAACTATGTAACTATATAACTATGTAACTATGTAACTATGTAACTATATAACTATGTAACTATGTAACTATATAACTATGTAACTATGTAACTATGTAACTATGTAACTATGTAACTATGTAACTATATAACTATGTAACTATGTAACTGTGTAACTGTGTAACTGTGTAACTGTGTAACTATGTAACTATGTAACTATATAACTATGTAACTATGTAACTATGTAACTATGTAACTATGTAACTATGTAACTATGTAACTATATAACTATGTAACTATGTAACTATATAACTATGTAACTATGTAACTGTGTAACTGTGTAACTGTGTAACTGTGTAACTGTGTAACTGTGTAACTATATAACTATATAACTATGTAACTATGTAACTATGTAACTATGTAACTATGTAACTATGTAACTATGTAACTATGTAACTATGTAACTATATAACTATGTAACTATGTAACTATGTAACTGTGTAACTGTGTAACTGTGTAACTGTGTAACTGTGTAACTGTGTAACTATATAACTTTATAACTTTATAACTATATAACTATGTAACTATGTAACTATGTAACTATATAACTATGTAACTATATAACTATGCAACTATGTAACTTTATAACTATGTAACTATGTAACTATATAACTATGTAACTATATAACTATGTAACTATGTAACTATGTAACTATGTAACTATGTAACTATGTAACTATGGAACTATGTAACTATATAACTATGTAACTATATAACTATGTAACTATGTAACTATGTAACTATGTAACTATGTAACTATGTAACTATATAACTATGTAACTATATAACTATATAACTATATAACTATATAACTATGTAACTATGTAACTATGTAACTATGTAACTATATAACTATGTAACTATGTAACTATGTAACTATGTAACTATGTAACTATATAACTATATAACTATGTAACTATATAACTATATAACTATATAACTATATAACTATATAACTATATAACTATATAACTATGTAACTATATAACTATGTAACTATGTAACTATATAACTATGTAACTATATAACTATGTAACTATGTAACTATATAACTATATAACTATATAACTATGTAACTATATAACTATATAACTATATAACTATATAACTATATAACTATGTAACTATGTAACTATGTAACTTTATAACTTTATAACTTTATAACTATATAACTATGTAACTATGTAACTATGTAACTATGTAACTTTATAACTATGTAACTATATAACTATGCAACTATGTAACTTTATAACTATGTAACTATGTAACTATATAACTATGTAACTATATAACTATGTAACTATGTAAGTATGTAACTATGTAACTGTGTAACTTTGTAACTATATAAATATGTAACTATATAACTATGTAACTATATAACTATGTAACTATGTAACTATATAACTATATAACTATATAACTATGTAACTATGTAACTATGTAACTATGTAACTATATAACTATGTAACTATATAACTATGCAACTATGTAACTTTATAACTATGTAACTATATAACTATGTAACTATATAACTATGTAACTTTATAACTATGTAACTATGTAACTATATAACTATGTAACTATATAACTATGTAACTATATAACTATGTAATTATATAACTATATAACTATGTAACTATGTAACTATGTAACTATGTAACTATGTAACTATGTAACTATGTTACTTTATAACTATGTAACTATGTAACTATGTAACTATGTAACTATGTAACTATATAACTATATAACTATGTAACTATGTAACTATGTAACTATATAACTATGTAACTATGTAACTATGTAACTATGTAACTATATAACTATATAACTATGTAACTATGTAACTATGTAACTATGTAACTATGTAACTATGTAACTATGTAACTATGTAACTATATAACTATGTAACTATATAACTATGTAACTATGTAACTATGTAACTATGTAACTATGTAACTATATAACTATGTAACTTTATAACTATGTAACTATGTAACTATATAACTATGTAACTATATAACTATGTAACTATGTAACTATATAACTATATAACTATGTAACTATGTAACTATGTAACTATATAACTATGTAACTATATAACTATGTAACTATGTAACTATATAACTATGTAACTATATAACTATGTAACTATGTAACTATATAACTATATAACTATGTAACTATGTAACTATGTAACTATGTAACTATGTAACTATGTAACTATGTAACTATATAACTATATAACTATATAACTATGTAACTATGTAACTGTGTAACTGTGTAACTGTGTAACTGTGTAACTGTATAACTATGTAACTATAAAACTATGTAACTATATAACTATATAACTATGTAACTATATAACTATATAACTATGTAACTATGTAACTATGTAACTATGTAACTATGTAACTATATAACTATGTAACTATGTAACTATGTAACTATGTAACTATATAACTATGTAACTATGTAACTATGTAACTATGTTGTAACTATGTAACTATATAACTATGTAACTATATAACTATGTAACTATGTAACTATGTAACTGTGTAACTGTGTAACTGTGTAACTATGTAACTATGTAACTATGTAACTATGTAACTATGTAACTATGTAACTATGTAACTATATAACTATGTAACTATGTAACTATATAACTATGTAACTATGTAACTATGTAACTGTGTAACTGTGTAACTGTGTAACTGTGTAACTGTGTAACTGTGTAACTGTGTAACTGTGTAACTATATAACTATATAACTATATAACTATATAACTATGTAACTATATAACTATATAACTATATAACTATATAACTATATAACTATGTAACTATGTAACTATGTAACTTTATAACTATGTAACTATATAACTATGCAACTATGTAACTTTATAACTATGTAACTATATAACTATGCAACTATGTAACTTTATAACTATGTAACTATGTAACTATGTAACTATGTAACTATGTAACTTTATAACTATGTAACTATATAACTATGCAACTATGTAACTTTATAACTATGTAACTATGTAACTATATAACTATGTAACTATATAACTATGTAACTATGTAAGTATGTAACTATGTAACTGTGTAACTTTGTAACTATATAAATATGTAACTATATAACTATGTAACTATATAACTATGTAACTATGTAACTATATAACTATATAACTATATAACTATGTAACTATGTAACTATGTAACTATGTAACTATATAACTATGTAACTATGTAACTATATAACTATGTAACTATATAACTATGTAACTATGTAACTATATAACTATGTAACTATATAACTATGTAACTATGTAACTATGTAACTATATAACTATATAACTATATAACTATGTAACTATATAACTATATAACTATATAACTATGTAACTATGTAACTATGTAACTTTATAACTTTATAACTTTATAACTATATAACTATGTAACTATGTAACTATGTAACTATGTAACTTTATAACTATGTAACTATATAACTATGCAACTATGTAACTTTATAACTATGTAACTATGTAACTATATAACTATGTAACTATATAACTATGTAACTATGTAAGTATGTAACTATGTAACTGTGTAACTTTGTAACTATATAAATATGTAACTATATAACTATGTAACTATATAACTATGTAACTATGTAACTATATAACTATATAACTATATAACTATGTAACTATGTAACTATGTAACTATGTAACTATATAACTATGTAACTATATAACTATGCAACTATGTAACTTTATAACTATGTAACTATATAACTATGTAACTATATAACTATGTAACTTTATAACTATGTAACTATGTAACTATATAACTATGTAACTATATAACTATGTAACTATATAACTATGTAATTATATAACTATATAACTATGTAACTATGTAACTATGTAACTATGTAACTATGTAACTATGTAACTATGTTACTTTATAACTATGTAACTATGTAACTATGTAACTATGTAACTATGTAACTATATAACTATATAACTATGTAACTATGTAACTATGTAACTATATAACTATGTAACTATGTAACTATGTAACTATGTAACTATGTAACTATATAACTATGTAACTATATAACTATGTAACTATGTAACTATGTAACTATGTAACTATGTAACTATGTAACTATGTAACTATGTAACTATATAACTATGTAACTATATAACTATGTAACTATGTAACTATGTAACTATGTAACTATGTAACTATATAACTATGTAACTTTATAACTATGTAACTATGTAACTATGTAACTATATAACTATGTAACTATATAACTATGTAACTATGTAACTATATAACTATGTAACTATATAACTATGTAACTATGTAACTATATAACTATATAACTATGTAACTATGTAACTATGTAACTATGTAACTATATAACTATGTAACTATGTAACTATATAACTATATAACTATATAACTATGTAACTATGTAACTATGTAACTGTGTAACTGTGTAACTGTGTAACTGTGTAACTGTATAACTATGTAACTATAAAACTATGTAACTATATAACTATATAACTATGTAACTATATAACTATATAACTATATAACTATGTAACTATGTAACTATGTAACTATGTAACTATGTAACTATATAACTATGTAACTATGTAACTATGTAACTATGTAACTATGTAACTATATAACTATGTAACTATGTAACTATGTAACTATGTTGTAACTATGTAACTATATAACTATGTAACTATGTAACTATGTAACTATGTAACTATATAACTATGTAACTATGTAACTATGTAACTATGTAACTATGTAACTATGTAACTATGTAACTATGTAACTATGTAACTATGTAACTATATAACTATGTAACTATGTAACTGTGTAACTGTGTAACTGTGTAACTGTGTAACTATGTAACTATGTAACTATGTAACTATGTAACTATGTAACTATGTAACTATATAACTATGTAACTATGTAACTATATAACTATGTAACTATGTAACTATGTAACTGTGTAACTGTGTAACTGTGTAACTGTGTAACTGTGTAACTGTGTAACTATATAACTATATAACTATATAACTATATAACTATATAACTATGTAACTATATAACTATATAACTATATAACTATATAACTATATAACTATGTAACTATGTAACTATGTAACTTTATAACTTTATAACTTTATAACTATATAACTATGTAACTATGTAACTATGTAACTATGTAACTTTATAACTATGTAACTATATAACTATGCAACTATGTAACTTTATAACTATGTAACTATGTAACTATATAACTATGTAACTATATAACTATGTAACTATGTAAGTATGTAACTATGTAACTGTGTAACTTTGTAACTATATAAATATGTAACTATATAACTATGTAACTATATAACTATGTAACTATGTAACTATATAACTATATAACTATATAACTATGTAACTATGTAACTATGTAACTATGTAACTATATAACTATGTAACTATGTAACTATATAACTATGTAACTATATAACTATGTAACTATGTAACTATATAACTATGTAACTATATAACTATGTAACTATGTAACTATGTAACTATATAACTATATAACTATGTAACTATATAACTATATAACTATATAACTATGTAACTATGTAACTATGTAACTTTATAACTTTATAACTTTATAACTATATAACTATGTAACTATGTAACTATGTAACTATGTAACTATGTAACTATATAACTATGTAACTATATAACTATGCAACTATGTAACTTTATAACTATGTAACTATGTAACTATATAACTATGTAACTATATAACTATGTAACTATGTAACTATGTAACTATGTAACTATATAACTATGTAACTATGTAACTATGTAACTATGTAACTATGTAACTATGTAACTATATAACTATGTAACTATATAACTATGTAATTATATAACTATATAACTATGTAACTATGTAACTATGTAACTATGTAACTATGTAACTATGTAACTATGTTACTTTATAACTATGTAACTATGTAACTATGTAACTATGTAACTATGTAACTATATAACTATATAACTATGTAACTATGTAACTATGTAACTATATAACTATGTAACTATGTAACTATGTAACTATGTAACTATGTAACTATATAACTATGTAACTATATAACTATAGAACTATGTAACTATATAACTATATAACTATGTAACTATGTAACTATGTAACTATGTAACTATATAACTATGTAACTATATAACTATATAACTATATAACTATATAACTATGTAACTATGTAACTATGTAACTATATAACTATGTAACTATGTAACTATATAACTATGTAACTATATAACTATATAACTATATAACTATATAACTATGTAACTATGTAACTATGTAATTATATAACTATATAACTATATAACTATATAACTACGTAACTACGTAACTACGTAACTACGTAACTATATAACTATATAACTATGTAACTATGTAACTATGTAACTATGTAACTATGTAACTATGTAACTATATAACTATGTAACTATGTAACTATGTAACTATGTAACTATATAACTATATAACTATGTAACTATGTAACTATGTAACTATGTAACTATGTAACTATGTAACTATGTAACTATGTAACTATATAACTATGTAACTATGTAACTATGTAACTATGTAACTATATAACTATATAACTATATAACTATATAACTATGTAACTATGTAACTATGTAACTGTGTAACTGTGTAACTGTGTAACTGTGTAACTGTGTAACTGTGTAACTGTATAACTATGTAACTATAAAACTATGTAACTATATAACTATGTAACTATGTAACTATGTAACTATGTAACTATATAACTATATAACTATGTAACTATGTAACTATATAACTATATAACTATATAACTATATAACTATGTAACTATGTAACTATGTAACTATATAACTATGTAACTATGTAACTATGTAACTATGTAACTATGTAACTATGTAACTATATAACTATATAACTATGTAACTATGTAACTATATAACTATATAACTATATAACTATATAACTATGTAACTATGTAACTATGTAACTGTGTAACTGTGTAACTGTGTAACTGTGTAACTGTATAACTATGTAACTATAAAACTATGTAACTATATAACTATATAACTATGTAACTATATAACTATATAACTATATAACTATGTAACTATGTAACTATGTAACTATGTAACTATGTAACTATATAACTATGTAACTATGTAACTATGTAACTATATAACTATGTAACTATGTAACTATGTAACTATGTTGTAACTATGTAACTATATAACTATGTAACTATGTAACTATGTAACTATGTAACTATGTAACTATATAACTATGTAACTATGTAACTATGTAACTATGTAACTATGTAACTATATAACTATGTAACTATGTAACTGTGTAACTGTGTAACTGTGTAACTGTGTAACTATGTAACTATGTAACTATATAACTATGTAACTATGTAACTATGTAACTATGTAACTATGTAACTATGTAACTATGTAACTATATAACTATGTAACTATGTAACTATGTAACTATGTAACTATGTAACTATGTAACTATGTAACTATATAACTATATAACTATATAACTATATAACTATATAACTATGTAACTATGTAACTATGTAACTGTGTAACTGTGTAACTGTGTAACTGTGTAACTGTGTAACTGTATAACTATGTAACTATAAAACTATGTAACTATATAACTATGTAACTATGTAACTATGTAACTATGTAACTATATAACTATATAACTATGTAACTATGTAACTGTGTAACTGTGTAACTGTGTAACTGTGTAACTGTGTAACTGTGTAACTGTGTAACTGTGTAACTGTGTAACTATATAACTATATAACTATATAACTATATAACTATATAACTATGTAACTATGTAACTATATAACTATGTAACTATATAACTATGTAACTATGTAACTATATAACTATGTAACTATATAACTATGTAACTATGTAACTATGTAACTATATAACTATATAACTATATAACTATGTAACTATATAACTATATAACTATATAACTATGTAACTATGTAACTATGTAACTTTATAACTTTATAACTTTATAACTATATAACTATGTAACTATGTAACTATGTAACTATGTAACTATGTAACTATATAACTATGTAACTATATAACTATGCAACTATGTAACTTTATAACTATGTAACTATGTAACTATATAACTATGTAACTATATAACTATGTAACTATGTAACTATGTAACTATGTAACTATATAACTATGTAACTATGTAACTATGTAACTATGGAACTATGTAACTATATAACTATGTAACTATATAACTATGTAACTATGTAACTATGTAACTATGTAACTATGTAACTATGTAACTATGTAACTATGTAACTATATAACTATGTAACTATATAACTATATAACTATGTAACTATGTAACTATATAACTATGTAACTATGTAACTATATAACTATGTAACTATGTAACTATGTAACTATGTAACTATATAACTATATAACTATGTAACTATATAACTATATAACTATATAACTATATAACTATATAACTATATAACTATGTAACTATGTAACTATATAACTATGTAACTATGTAACTATATAACTATGTAACTATATAACTATGTAACTATGTAACTATATAACTATATAACTATGTAACTATATAACTATATAACTATATAACTATATAACTATGTAACTATGTAACTATGTAACTTTATAACTTTATAACTTTATAACTATATAACTATGTAACTATGTAACTATGTAACTATGTAACTTTATAACTATGTAACTATATAACTATGTAACTATGTAACTATATAACTATGTAACTATATAACTATGTAACTATGTAACTATATAACTATATAACTATGTAACTATATAACTATATAACTATATAACTATATAACTATGTAACTATGTAACTATGTAACTTTATAACTTTATAACTTTATAACTATATAACTATGTAACTATGTAACTATGTAACTATGTAACTATGTAACTTTATAACTATGTAACTATATAACTATGCAACTATGTAACTTTATAACTATGTAACTATGTAACTATATAACTATGTAACTATATAACTATGTAACTATGTAAGTATGTAACTATGTAACTGTGTAACTTTGTAACTATATAAATATGTAACTATATAACTATGTAACTATATAACTATGTAACTATGTAACTATATAACTATATAACTATATAACTATGTAACTATGTAACTATGTAACTATGTAACTATATAACTATGTAACTATATAACTATGCAACTATGTAACTTTATAACTATGTAACTATATAACTATGTAACTATATAACTATGTAACTTTATAACTATGTAACTATGTAACTATATAACTATGTAACTATATAACTATGTAATTATATAACTATATAACTATGTAACTATGTAACTATGTAACTATGTAACTATGTTACTTTATAACTATGTAACTATGTAACTATGTAACTATGTAACTATGTAACTATATAACTATATAACTATGTAACTATGTAACTATGTAACTATGTAACTATGTAACTATGTAACTATATAACTATGTAACTATATAACTATGTAACTATGTAACTATGTAACTATGTAACTATATAACTATATAACTATGTAACTATATAACTATGTAACTATGTAACTATGTAACTATGTAACTATATAACTATATAACTATGTAACTATGTAACTATGTAACTATGTAACTATGTAACTATATAACTATATAACTATGTAACTATATAACTATGTAACTATGTAACTATGTAACTATGTAACTATATAACTATGTAACTATATAACTATGTAACTATGTAACTATGTAACTATATAACTATGTAACTATATAACTATGTAACTATGTAACTATATAACTATGTAACTATATAACTATGTAACTATGTAACTATATAACTATATAACTATGTAACTATGTAACTATGTAACTATATAACTATGTAACTATGTAACTATGTAACTATGTAACTATATAACTATATAACTATGTAACTATGTAACTATGTAACTGTGTAACTGTGTAACTGTGTAACTGTGTAACTGTATAACTATGTAACTATAAAACTATGTAACTATATAACTATATAACTATGTAACTATATAACTATATAACTATGTAACTATGTAACTATGTAACTATGTAACTATGTAACTATATAACTATGTAACTATGTAACTATGTAACTATATAACTATGTAACTATGTAACTATGTAACTATGTTGTAACTATGTAACTATATAACTATGTAACTATGTAACTATGTAACTATATAACTATGTAACTATGTAACTATATAACTATGTAACTATGTAACTATGTAACTATGTAACTATGTAACTATGTAACTATATAACTATGTAACTATGTAACTGTGTAACTGTGTAACTGTGTAACTGTGTAACTATGTAACTATGTAACTATATAACTATGTAACTATGTAACTATGTAACTATGTAACTATGTAACTATGTAACTATATAACTATGTAACTATGTAACTATATAACTATGTAACTGTGTAACTGTGTAACTGTGTAACTGTGTAACTGTGTAACTGTGTAACTGTGTAACTGTGTAACTATATAACTATATAACTATGTAACTATGTAACTATGTAACTATGTAACTATGTAACTATGTAACTATGTAACTATGTAACTATATAACTATGTAACTATGTAACTATGTAACTGTGTAACTGTGTAACTGTGTAACTGTGTAACTGTGTAACTGTGTAACTGTGTAACTATATAACTTTATAACTTTATAACTATATAACTATGTAACTATGTAACTATGTAACTATATAACTATGTAACTATATAACTATGCAACTATGTAACTTTATAACTATGTAACTATGTAACTATATAACTATGTAACTATATAACTATGTAACTATGTAACTATGTAACTATATAACTATGTAACTATGTAACTATGTAACTATGGAACTATGTAACTATATAACTATGTAACTATATAACTATGTAACTATGTAACTATGTAACTATGTAACTATGTAACTATGTAACTATGTAACTATATAACTATGTAACTATATAACTATATAACTATATAACTATATAACTATGTAACTATGTAACTATGTAACTATGTAACTATATAACTATGTAACTATGTAACTATGTAACTATGTAACTATGTAACTATATAACTATATAACTATGTAACTATATAACTATATAACTATATAACTATATAACTATATAACTATATAACTATATAACTATGTAACTATATAACTATGTAACTATGTAACTATATAACTATGTAACTATATAACTATGTAACTATGTAACTATATAACTATATAACTATATAACTATGTAACTATATAACTATATAACTATATAACTATATAACTATATAACTATGTAACTATGTAACTATGTAACTTTATAACTTTATAACTATATAACTATGTAACTATGTAACTATGTAACTATGTAACTTTATAACTATGTAACTATATAACTATGCAACTATGTAACTTTATAACTATGTAACTATGTAACTATATAACTATGTAACTATATAACTATGTAACTATGTAAGTATGTAACTATGTAACTGTGTAACTTTGTAACTATATAAATATGTAACTATATAACTATGTAACTATATAACTATGTAACTATGTAACTATATAACTATATAACTATATAACTATGTAACTATGTAACTATGTAACTATGTAACTATATAACTATGTAACTATATAACTATGCAACTATGTAACTTTATAACTATGTAACTATATAACTATGTAACTATATAACTATGTAACTTTATAACTATGTAACTATGTAACTATATAACTATGTAACTATATAACTATGTAACTATATAACTATGTAATTATATAACTATATAACTATGTAACTATGTAACTATGTAACTATGTAACTATGTAACTATGTAACTATGTTACTTTATAACTATGTAACTATGTAACTATGTAACTATGTAACTATGTAACTATATAACTATATAACTATGTAACTATGTAACTATGTAACTATATAACTATGTAACTATGTAACTATGTAACTATGTAACTATGTAACTATATAACTATGTAACTATATAACTATGTAACTATGTAACTATGTAACTATGTAACTATGTAACTATATAACTATGTAACTATGTAACTATGTAACTATATAACTATGTAACTATATAACTATGTAACTATGTAACTATGTAACTATGTAACTATGTAACTATATAACTATGTAACTTTATAACTATGTAACTATGTAACTATATAACTATGTAACTATATAACTATGTAACTATGTAACTATATAACTATATAACTATGTAACTATGTAACTATGTAACTATATAACTATGTAACTATATAACTATGTAACTATGTAACTATATAACTATGTAACTATATAACTATGTAACTATGTAACTATATAACTATATAACTATGTAACTATGTAACTATGTAACTATGTAACTATATAACTATGTAACTATGTAACTATATAACTATATAACTATATAACTATGTAACTATGTAACTGTGTAACTGTGTAACTGTGTAACTGTGTAACTGTGTAACTGTATAACTATGTAACTATAAAACTATGTAACTATATAACTATATAACTATGTAACTATATAACTATATAACTATGTAACTATGTAACTATGTAACTATGTAACTATGTAACTATATAACTATGTAACTATGTAACTATGTAACTATGTAACTATATAACTATGTAACTATGTAACTATGTAACTATGTTGTAACTATGTAACTATATAACTATGTAACTATATAACTATGTAACTATGTAACTATGTAACTGTGTAACTGTGTAACTGTGTAACTATGTAACTATGTAACTATGTAACTATGTAACTATGTAACTATGTAACTATGTAACTATATAACTATGTAACTATGTAACTATATAACTATGTAACTATGTAACTATGTAACTGTGTAACTGTGTAACTGTGTAACTGTGTAACTGTGTAACTGTGTAACTGTGTAACTGTGTAACTATATAACTATATAACTATATAACTATATAACTATGTAACTATATAACTATATAACTATATAACTATATAACTATATAACTATGTAACTATGTAACTATGTAACTTTATAACTATGTAACTATATAACTATGCAACTATGTAACTTTATAACTATGTAACTATATAACTATGCAACTATGTAACTTTATAACTATGTAACTATGTAACTATGTAACTATGTAACTATGTAACTTTATAACTATGTAACTATATAACTATGCAACTATGTAACTTTATAACTATGTAACTATGTAACTATATAACTATGTAACTATATAACTATGTAACTATGTAAGTATGTAACTATGTAACTGTGTAACTTTGTAACTATATAAATATGTAACTATATAACTATGTAACTATATAACTATGTAACTATGTAACTATATAACTATATAACTATATAACTATGTAACTATGTAACTATGTAACTATGTAACTATATAACTATGTAACTATGTAACTATATAACTATGTAACTATATAACTATGTAACTATGTAACTATATAACTATGTAACTATATAACTATGTAACTATGTAACTATGTAACTATATAACTATATAACTATATAACTATGTAACTATATAACTATATAACTATATAACTATGTAACTATGTAACTATGTAACTTTATAACTTTATAACTTTATAACTATATAACTATGTAACTATGTAACTATGTAACTATGTAACTTTATAACTATGTAACTATATAACTATGCAACTATGTAACTTTATAACTATGTAACTATGTAACTATATAACTATGTAACTATATAACTATGTAACTATGTAAGTATGTAACTATGTAACTGTGTAACTTTGTAACTATATAAATATGTAACTATATAACTATGTAACTATATAACTATGTAACTATGTAACTATATAACTATATAACTATATAACTATGTAACTATGTAACTATGTAACTATGTAACTATATAACTATGTAACTATATAACTATGCAACTATGTAACTTTATAACTATGTAACTATATAACTATGTAACTATATAACTATGTAACTTTATAACTATGTAACTATGTAACTATATAACTATGTAACTATATAACTATGTAACTATATAACTATGTAATTATATAACTATATAACTATGTAACTATGTAACTATGTAACTATGTAACTATGTAACTATGTAACTATGTTACTTTATAACTATGTAACTATGTAACTATGTAACTATGTAACTATGTAACTATATAACTATATAACTATGTAACTATGTAACTATGTAACTATATAACTATGTAACTATGTAACTATGTAACTATGTAACTATGTAACTATATAACTATGTAACTATATAACTATGTAACTATGTAACTATGTAACTATGTAACTATGTAACTATGTAACTATGTAACTATGTAACTATATAACTATGTAACTATATAACTATGTAACTATGTAACTATGTAACTATGTAACTATGTAACTATATAACTATGTAACTTTATAACTATGTAACTATGTAACTATGTAACTATATAACTATGTAACTATATAACTATGTAACTATGTAACTATATAACTATGTAACTATATAACTATGTAACTATGTAACTATATAACTATATAACTATGTAACTATGTAACTATGTAACTATGTAACTATATAACTATGTAACTATGTAACTATATAACTATATAACTATATAACTATGTAACTATGTAACTATGTAACTGTGTAACTGTGTAACTGTGTAACTGTGTAACTGTATAACTATGTAACTATAAAACTATGTAACTATATAACTATATAACTATGTAACTATATAACTATATAACTATATAACTATGTAACTATGTAACTATGTAACTATGTAACTATGTAACTATATAACTATGTAACTATGTAACTATGTAACTATGTAACTATGTAACTATATAACTATGTAACTATGTAACTATGTAACTATGTTGTAACTATGTAACTATATAACTATGTAACTATGTAACTATGTAACTATGTAACTATATAACTATGTAACTATGTAACTATGTAACTATGTAACTATGTAACTATGTAACTATGTAACTATGTAACTATGTAACTATATAACTATGTAACTATGTAACTGTGTAACTGTGTAACTGTGTAACTGTGTAACTATGTAACTATGTAACTATGTAACTATGTAACTATGTAACTATGTAACTATATAACTATGTAACTATGTAACTATATAACTATGTAACTATGTAACTGTGTAACTGTGTAACTGTGTAACTGTGTAACTGTGTAACTGTGTAACTATATAACTATATAACTATATAACTATATAACTATATAACTATGTAACTATATAACTATATAACTATATAACTATATAACTATATAACTATGTAACTATGTAACTATGTAACTTTATAACTTTATAACTTTATAACTATATAACTATGTAACTATGTAACTATGTAACTATGTAACTTTATAACTATGTAACTATATAACTATGCAACTATGTAACTTTATAACTATGTAACTATGTAACTATATAACTATGTAACTATATAACTATGTAACTATGTAAGTATGTAACTATGTAACTGTGTAACTTTGTAACTATATAAATATGTAACTATATAACTATGTAACTATATAACTATGTAACTATGTAACTATATAACTATATAACTATATAACTATGTAACTATGTAACTATGTAACTATGTAACTATATAACTATGTAACTATGTAACTATATAACTATGTAACTATATAACTATGTAACTATGTAACTATATAACTATGTAACTATATAACTATGTAACTATGTAACTATGTAACTATATAACTATATAACTATGTAACTATATAACTATATAACTATATAACTATGTAACTATGTAACTATGTAACTTTATAACTTTATAACTTTATAACTATATAACTATGTAACTATGTAACTATGTAACTATGTAACTATGTAACTATATAACTATGTAACTATATAACTATGCAACTATGTAACTTTATAACTATGTAACTATGTAACTATATAACTATGTAACTATATAACTATGTAACTATGTAACTATGTAACTATGTAACTATATAACTATGTAACTATGTAACTATGTAACTATGTAACTATGTAACTATGTAACTATGTAACTATATAACTATGTAACTATATAACTATGTAATTATATAACTATATAACTATGTAACTATGTAACTATGTAACTATGTAACTATGTAACTATGTTACTTTATAACTATGTAACTATGTAACTATGTAACTATGTAACTATGTAACTATATAACTATATAACTATGTAACTATGTAACTATGTAACTATATAACTATGTAACTATGTAACTATGTAACTATGTAACTATGTAACTATATAACTATGTAACTATATAACTATGTAACTATGTAACTATGTAACTATGTAACTATGTAACTATATAACTATGTAACTATGTAACTATGTAACTATATAACTATGTAACTATATAACTATGTAACTATGTAACTATGTAACTATGTAACTATGTAACTATATAACTATGTAACTATATAACTATGTAACTATGTAACTATGTAACTATATAACTATGTAACTATATAACTATGTAACTATATAACTATGTAACTATGTAACTATATAACTATGTAACTATATAACTATGTAACTATGTAACTATGTAACTATTGCCCTTATTCATCAAGCGATAGCGCCAGGTAGTGTCTGACGAGCGCCAGGTAGCGGCAGCTAACGGCGACTACCGACTCAAGTACGCCCGCGGCGGTCACAATGACGCATTTATCAAGCAAAATGAGGCTAGCGCCGGCGAGAGCGACGGCTAGCGCGGCATTCATCATGAAGCCGGCTGGACCGAACAGCGCCGCTGCAAATTCCCTCACAGCGCCAGGTATGAGCTGTCGCTCCCTGGCGATGTCCAATGCATTTCAATGGAGCAATCTATAATAATTCATGATTAATTGGTAATAATTTTTTTTTTAATTTTTTTAATGTCAAAAAATCGGAGAACACTTCTGCAATGTTAGGATTTCTTTTTTAGTCAAAAAAAAAAAAAAAAAAAATATGTGCAGAATTGATCTAACAGGTCTGAGATTAATGTATTCATATTACAAAATGATTCTAAAAACATGTATAATGTTACATTCAAAAAATATGGTTGTTTAGGGGTTAAAAACTAGTTAATACAGATCGGCGCCAGCGCTCTGGGGTTTAAACAAGGAATGGACAGCGACAGCACATTCGGAGCGTGATTTTTTGATGAATATGAAGCTAGCCGTTCGCTCTGGCCATTCGTTGTCAGGCGCTCACATACAACGCTGGACCTGTGAAACAGCGACCCCCCAGCCAGTATTCAACATTACCGCACACCGACTGAGTCGCTGTCATCAAGCTAACGCCGGCCAAGCACAGCGAATACTGGCTGGCGCTGAAAAAATCACGCTACAGTCGCTCTTCTGTCGCTACCTGGCGCTATTGATGAATCGGCCTCTATGTAACTATGTAACTATATAACTATGTAACTATGTAACTATATAACTATGTAACTATATAACTATGTAACTATGTAACTATATAACTATGTAACTATATAACTATGTAACTATATAACTATGTAACTATGTAACTATGTAACTATATAACTATGTAACTATATAACTATGTAACTATATAACTATGTAACTATGTAACTATATAACTATGTAACTATATAACTATGTAACTATGTAACTATGTAACTATATAACTATGTAACTATATAACTATATAACTATGTAACTATGTAACTATGTAACTTTATAACTTTATAACTATATAACTATATAACTATGTAACTATGTAACTATGCAACTATGTAACTATGTAACTTTATAACTATGTAACTATATAACTATGCAACTATGTAACTTTATAACTATGTAACTATGTAACTATATAACTATGTAACTATATAACTATGTAACTATGTAAGTATGTAACTATGTAACTGTGTAACTTTGTAACTATATAAATATGTAACTATATAACTATGTAACTATATAACTATGTAACTATATAACTATGTAACTATATAACTATATAACTATATAACTATGTAACTATATAACTATGTAACTATATAACTATGTAACTATATAACTATGCAACTATGTAACTTTATAACTATGTAACTATGTAACTATATAACTATGTAACTATATAACTATGTAACTTTATAACTATGTAACTATGTAACTATATAACTATGTAACTATGTAACTATGTAACTATATAACTATGTTACTTTATAACTATGTAACTATGTAACTATGTAACTATATAACTATGTAACTATATAACTATATAACTATATAACTATGTAACTATATAACTATATAACTATATAACTATGTAACTATGTAACTATGTAACTATGTAACTATATAACTATGTAACTATGTAACTATGTAACTATATAACTATGTAACTATGTAACTATGTAACTATATAACTATGTAACTATATAACTATGTAACTATATAACTATGTAACTATGTAACTATGTAACTATATAACTATGTAACTATATAACTATGTAACTATATAACTATATAACTATGTAACTATGTAACTATGTAACTATATAACTATGTAACTATATAACTATGTAACTATATAACTATGTAACTATGTAACTATGTAACTATATAACTATGTAACTATATAACTATGTAACTATATAACTATATAACTATGTAACTATGTAACTATGTAACTATATAACTATGTAACTATATAACTATGTAACTATGTAACTATGTAACTATATAACTATGTAACTATATAACTATGTAACTATATAACTATATAACTATGTAACTATGTAACTATGTAACTATATAACTATGTAACTATGTAACTATGTAACTATGTAACTATATAACTATGTAACTATATAACTATGTAACTATATAACTATGTAACTATATAACTATGTAACTATATAACTTTGTAACTATATAACTATGTAACTATATAACTATGTAACTATATAACTATGTAACTATATAACTATGTAACTATATAACTATATAACTATGTAACTATGTAACTATGTAACTATGTAACTATGTATTAGCGCTGCCCCGGGGAGGCGGGCGCACACACAACATGATATTCGGGTTTGTCTTTGTAGCCGGCGGTTCTGTACGCGAGGAGGATCACACGCTGATGAAACGCCGATTATACCCCAACAGCTGTCAAAATAATGGCGCGGCGAAGCCAGAGACGAACAGCGTGCGGCGCGGCTCCGGCCTGGATACACACTGATAATGGCGTGGCCCCGCTAAAGAGCTTTCCAAATTGACACAGACGGATACCGCCGCTCCCCCTGTAATCAGCCTCAAGGACGAGCGAGGACCCGTTTCCATCACTGGTGAAACACGTCGCTATCGAGGTCTCTGGATGAGCGCGTCCCTGGCATCTATCATCCAATCAAGTGGCCGGAGCAGCGCCACTTTCCAAAGGGGGACTCCGGAGATATTAAACTGTCCCCCAATGTGGTTCTTATATTCTTATATTAAATCATTTATTTCTTATATTATAGGTTACTCTCCTGGATCTAAAGGGATAAGTGATCTTAAAGTGACTATCCTGGGTTCTGGTCCTTTTCTCCGGGGCATCCCGGTTGGGAGTTGCACACAGCGGGGCATCCCGATTTTGTATGGGAAGGGAATCGATCGGCACCGGAATCTTATAGATTCCCGGGCCGATCAACGCTGGTTTTGGTCCACTTTAAGGCACGTCCATCCCTGGAATCTAAAAAATTTAGGATGCCCCAACTGTATACCTACCAACTTTTCATAGTACGAAGGAGGCACATTTGTTAAATTAGGCCACGCCTCCTCATTGATTGGAGATAGGGTCTAACAATTAAACCAATAGAAACACTTATAGGCAAATGAAACATTTTTTCCTGCAGATTTGCATGTTACACCTCAAGGAGGGACAATATGTAAATGAAGCCACACCCCCTCATTGAGGGATAGATGAAGCCACACCTCCTCATTGAGGTATGGCAGAAGCCACGCCCCTCACTGAGGGATGGCTGAAGCCACGCCCCTTCATCAAGGTATTGGCAAAGCCACGCCCCCTCATTGAGGGATGGATAGGAGATACATTGTAACAGCTACAACAATAGAAACACTTTGAATAGGCAAATGAATCATTTATTGCTGCAGATCTGCATGTTACACCTCAAAGAGGGAAATATGTAAATGAAGCCACGCCCCCCGTTGAGGAATGGATGAAGCCACGCCCCCTCATTGAGGGATGGATAGGAGATAGGATGTAACAGTTACAACAATAGAAACACTTTGAATAGGCAAATGAATCATTTATTGCTGCAGATCTGCATGTTACACCTCAAAGAGAGACAAATGGGAACAACGAGGGACATGGGAGCTGAATGCTGAAAGGCAAATGCCTCTGATTGGCTGAGAGCCCGCGAATGCGCTGTTGGAGCAGGGGAAGGTAAGTGGGTACGGGCGCACTGGGTGGGAGGGGGGGGCGTCCTTATTCAGATTTTAGATTCCAGGCTGGCCGCTGGTGGGTTTTGTTCCGCTTTAATGTGTCCGGCTTGTAAAAACCTGAATAGCCGACCCATTAGTCCGGACAGCCTCGGACCCTGAATAAGAAGGGGGGGGGGGGGGCTCCTCACTATAACTGACTCACCGGAGATCGGGAGTTTCCCGTTACATGTGTGTCCATACCGCAATCCTTCCTCATTACAGCCAGTGAGGGGCATCCCACATTACAGCCAGTGAGGGGCATCCCACATTACAGCCAGTGAGGGGCATCCCACATTACAGCCAGTGAGGGGCATCCCACATTACAGCCAGTGAGGGGCATCCCACATTACAGCCAGTGAGGGGCATCCCACATTACAGCCAGTGAGGGGCATCCCACATTACAGCCAGTGAGGGGCATCCCACATTACAGCCAGTGAGGGGCATCCCACATTACAGCCAGTGAGGGGCATCCCACATTACAGCCAGTGAGGGCCATCCCACATTACAGCCAGTGAGGGCCATCCCACATTACAGCCAGTGAGGGGCATCCCACATTACAGCCAGTGAGGGGCATCCCACATTACAGCCAGTGAGGGACATCCCACATTACAGCCAGTGAGGGGCATCCCACATTTCAGCCAGTGAGGGGCATCCCACATTACAGCCAGTGAGGGGCATCCCACATTACAGCCAGTGAGGGGCATCCCACATTACAGCCAGTGAGGGCCATCCCACATTACAGCCAGTGAGGGACATCCCACATTACAGCCAGTGAGGGGCATCCCACATTACAGCCAGTGAGGGGCATCCCACATTACAGCCAGTGAGGGGCATCCCACATCACAGCCAGTGAGGGCCATCCCACATTACAGCCAGTGAGGGCCATCCCACATTACAGCCAGTGAGGGCCATCCCACATTACAGCCAGTGAGGGGCATCCCACATTACAGCCAGTGAGGGTCATCTCACATTACAGCCAGTGAGGGTCATCCCACATTACAGCCAGTGAGGGCCATCCCACATTACAGCCAGTGAGGGGCATCCCACATTACAGCCAGTGAGGGGCATCCCACATCACAGCCAGTGAGGGCCATCCCACATTACAGCCAGTGAGGGCCATCCCACATTACAGCCAGTGAGGGACATCCCACATTACAGCCAGTGAGGGACATCCCACATTACAGCCAGTGAGGGACATCCCACATTACAGCCAGTGAGGGTCATCTCACATTACAGCCAGTGAGGGTCATCCCACATTACAGCCAGTGAGGGCCATCCCACATTACAGCCAGTGAGGGACATCCCACATTACAGCCAGTGAGGGTCATCTCACATTACAGCCAGTGAGGGTCATCCCACATTACAGCCAGTGAGGGCCATCCCACATTACAGCCAGTGAGGGACATCCCACATTACAGCCAGTGAGGGACATCCCACATTACAGCCAGTGAGGGACATCCCACATTACAGCCAGTGAGGGACATCCCACATTACAGCCAGTGAGGGACATCCCACATTACAGCCAGTGAGGGGCATCTCTCATTACAGCCAGTGAGGGACATCCCACATTACAGCCAGTGAGGGGCATCTCTCATTACAGCCAGTGAGGGGCATCCCACATTACAGCCAGTGAGGGACATCCCACATTACAGCCAGTGAGGGGCATCCCACATTACAGCCAGTGAGGGACATCCCACATTACAGCCAGTGAGGGACATCCCACATTACAGCCAGTGAGGAGCATCCCACATTACAGCCAGTGAGGGGCATCCCACATTACAGCCAGTGAGGGGCATCCCACATTACAGCCAGTGAGCAGTATCCCACATTACAGCCAGTGAGGGGCATCCCACATAGGAGGCAGTGTGTAACATCTCCCATTAGAGCCAGTGAGGGACATCCCACATTACAGCCAGTGAGGGACATCCCACATTACAGCCAGTGAGGGGCATCCCACATTACAGCCAGTGAGGGACATCCCACATTACAGCCAGTGAGGGGCATCCCACATTACAGCCAGTGAGGGACATCCCTCATTACAGCCAGTGAGGGACATCCCACATTACAGCCAGTGAGGGGCATCTCTCATTACAGCCAGTGAGGGGCATCCCACATTACAGCCAGTGAGGGACATCCCACATTACAGCCAGTGAGGGGCATCCAACATTACAGCCAGTGAGGGACATCCCTCATTACAGCCAGTCAGGGACATCCCACATTACAGCCAGTGAGGGGCATCTCTCATTACAGCCAGTGAGGGGCATCCCACATTACAGCCAGTGAGGGGCATCCCACATTACAGCCAGTGAGGGACATCCCTCATTACAGCCAGTGAGGGGCATCCCACATTACAGCCAGTGAGGGACATCCCTCATTACAGCCAGTGAGGGACATCCCACATTACAGCCAGTGAGGGGCATCCCACATTACAGCCAGTGAGGGGCATCCCACATTACAGCCAGTGAGGGGCATCCCACATTACAGCCAGTGAGCAGTATCCCACATTACAGCCAGTGAGGGGCATCCCACATAGGAGGCAGTGTGTAACATCTCCCATTAGAGCCAGTGAGGGACATCCCACATTACAGCCAGTGAGGGACATCCCACATTACAGCCAGTGAGGGGCATCCCACATTACAGCCAGTGAGGGACATCCCACATTACAGCCAGTGAGGGGCATCCCACATTACAGCCAGTGAGGGACATCCCTCATTACAGCCAGTGAGGGACATCCCACATTACAGCCAGTGAGGGGCATCTCTCATTACAGCCAGTGAGGGGCATCCCACATTACAGCCAGTGAGGGACATCCCACATTACAGCCAGTGAGGGGCATCCAACATTACAGCCAGTGAGGGACATCCCTCATTACAGCCAGTGAGGGACATCCCACATTACAGCCAGTGAGGGGCATCTCTCATTACAGCCAGTGAGGGGCATCCCACATTACAGCCAGTGAGGGGCATCCCACATTACAGCCAGTGAGGGACATCCCTCATTACAGCCAGTGAGGGGCATCCCACATTACAGCCAGTGAGGGACATCCCTCATTACAGCCAGTGAGGGACATCCCACATTACAGCCAGTGAGGGGCATCTCTCATTACAGCCAGTGAGGGGCATCCCACATTACAGCCAGTGAGGGACATCCCACATTACAGCCAGTGAGGGGCATCCCACATTACAGCCAGTGAGGGGCATCCCACATTACAGCCAGTGAGGGGCATCCCACATTACAGCCAGTGAGCAGTATCCCACATTGGAGTGAGTTTCCTGCTACACGTGTATCTATACTGCAATCCTTCCCATTACAGCCAGTGAGGGGCATCCCACATTACAGCCAGTGAGGGACATCCCACATTACAGCCAGTGAGGGACATCCCACATTACAGCCAGTGAGGGACATCCCACATTACAGCCAGTGAGGGGCATCCCACATTACAGCCAGTGAGGGACATCCCACATTACAGCCAGTGAGGGGCATCCCACATTACAGCCAGTGAGGGACATCCCACATTACAGCCAGTGAGGGACATCCCACATTACAGCCAGTGAGGGGCATCCCACATTGCAGCCAGTGAGGGGCATCCCACATTACAGCCAGTGAGGGGCATCCCACATTACAGCCAGTGAGGGGCATCCCACATTACAGCCAGTGAGGGGCATCCCACATTACAGCCAGTGAGCAGTATCCCACATTGGAGTGAGTTTCCTGCTACACGTGTATCTATACTGCAATCCTTCCCATTACAGCCAGTGAGGGGCATCCCACATAGGAGGCAGTGTGTAACATCTCCCATTAGAGCCAGTGAGGGGTATCCTTCCCGATCGTGACTTTCCCGTTACACGTGTGTCTATACCACAATCCTTCCTCATTACAGCCAGTGAGCAGCATCCCACATTACAGCCAATGAGGGGAATCCCACATTACAGCCAGTGAGGGGCAGTGTGCAACATCTCCCATTACAGCCAGTGAGGGGCATCCCACATTGAAGGCAGTGTGCAACATCTCCCATTACAGCCAATGAGGGGAATCCCACATTACAGCCAGTGAGGGGCATCCCACATTACAGCCAGTGAGGGACATCCCACATTGGAGGCAGTGTGCAACATCTCCCATTACAGCCAGTGAGGGGCATCCCACATTGGAGGCAGTGTGCAACATCTCCCATTACAGCCAGTGAGGGGCATCCTTCCCAATCAGGACTTTCCCGTTACGCGTGTATCTATACCGCAATCCTTCCTCCACTACAAACAGGTCGTCTCCATTTACCTAACCATGTGACTCTGAGAACCATTGTTCTCTAGTAACTAATTGGGACCATTTGGCTTTGACATGACGGAGTCTATTTTTATTGATCGGTGGAGGAGTGTGGGGGCGAGCGGCGCGGGGGGTAAGGAGCGCTGGGCCGGCGCAATCTCAAGATAAGCTGGAAAACCCGGAGAAGCGAAGCGTGACCATAGAGGAGCCGAAGCGCCGCCGCAGCTCCTGATTGTTTAAATGACCCTTAAATGGATCGGCCAGCCGCAAGAATGACAAGAGCGCCCGACGCTGGGCCGCTCAGACTCTCCTGCCCGACCGCCGGCCCCCAGAGGATGCTGGGAAAAATCAATAGGGCTGTCATCAGCTCTGTCCCCACATTGTGTATATAGAGGGATATGGGGGCGGCTGCTCATAGAGAAGGAGAGACATTAAATGAAAATCATAGTAAGAAAATTCCTGCATAGACAATGTGTGTTATTAAAGGGGAACTAAAGTCAAAACAAACTGTAGGTTCAAAACGTTCTTCCCCTCGGCATTCCGAATTCTGTGGGCTTCAGTGACGTCACTTCCGGTCCGGCGGGGAGTCCCGGGAGCCGCACACGCTGTATCCTTTGTGTGCGGGCTCCACAACGAGGGCACGTGGTCGGGGGTGAGTATATAAGGCACCCTCTCCATAGCAGACATCCGCTCACCCTAGTAAGAAGCGGCACGGGAGCCGCGAGCGTAGGTGTCGTTTCTGGCTGCCCTCATTCTCACCTCCCCTCTTCATGGAGACCATGTGATGCTACATATTGAACAATTGGTAACTATGGGCCTTATTCATGAAGGGATAGCGCCTGGTTAATGACAGGTAGCGACAGGTAGCGACAGATTAACGCCGGACACGGCAGCAATTACACATTTATCAAGCAGAATCTGTTGAGCGACTGGGATAACGCCATGTAGCGTTTGATTCATCATTATCCTAGGCTCAGCGAACAGCGCCGGCGTTCAGCCTTGCACAGCGCCACGTATTACCTCTCGCTACCTGTCGCTCTCCCATACATTTCTATGGACGATCCTTTGCTTCTCTTTAAACAGGGTTTTTTTTGCTTTGCTTTTTTAAATCTCAAATAATATTGTGACCTCAAAGCAATTTTTTCCTCCTCCATTTTTTTCATTTTTTATATATTTCCTCAGAAATGACATCACAGCTCTGCCATTAAAGTGTCATGTTACAATGTTGTTACAATGTAATTCCATATGTTTTCGCTTTGTTACTGGTGGATAGATGCTGAAAAACAGACTTTAATCACACCGCCTCCTGCGCTCTGGGCTTCAGAGAAGCATTTTTCAGCGCCGGAGTTTTGCGAGGATTTTTTTTAATGAATATGGTGTGAGTCGGTCGCACTGACCAGTCGCTAACATGCGCTCCCATACAGCGCTGCACTGGTCAAATAGCGACTCCTCACAATGTATTCATCATTGCTGCACAGCGACTGAGTCGCTATGAACTAGCGACTCACGGCCGAGCACAGCGACTACTAGCGGGCGCTCTGAAATGCCTGCTACAGACGCTCATCTGTCGCTACCTGGCGTTAGTGATGAATCAGCCTGCCCGTATCTGTGCCCTTGCACATTGCACTTTGTGGTTTTGTTTCTTTATATGAGCACCTGTGATTGATACTCACATGTTACACTCATTGCTCTATTGGCTTAAATGTATCAATTGTTTTAACTCTTTGGTCAATATTCTGTGCAATATCACTGTATATAGTATGTGATTTTATTATTATTCTTCATGAACTAGGTGTGTTTTGCAAAGGGAATAATATTACATTATAATGTCACTTGTTTTTGCATGGTATTAAGCATATATATATATATGTGTGTGTTTCTTGTGCTTTTGCTACATGGATCCATGATTATATTGATACATATACACATTGGTATATGATTTTTTTGCTCCATTTGGAAGCTACTAATGGTGGGTTATTTGGAGGTTGAGAGATTTTGGGGGGCAGCAATGATTTTTAAATGTCTTTAGTGTCATGTATGTTTTTTGTATATACTCTTAATAAAGTGATTATTGTATTTTACACGGTGATGCTCCCTTAATAGGGCTTGCCAGGGCTTTTCTCCCTGATCTTGGAATTCTTAAAGTGGACCCAAAGCCGCGGAGATCGGCCCAGATAGGATTCATCCAAAATCGGGATGCCACGCTGTGTGAAACTCCCCAGGTCGCCCATAAAGTCACCTTCTTCTCCGGTCGCAGGCCGCAGCCGCAACCTCAGTATCCCTCTAGCAGGGCGCGTGCCAGCGACAGGCATTTTGTGAGTGGCCGGTGCGGAGAGGGAAGCGGGGGAAGCGTGACATCACCTCTTCCCAGTCCTAGGACGCATGCGAGGGCGCTCGTCCAATCAGCGCGCTCGGATCCGCTTGTATTAGACGAGCTTATGGTAGAAGGGGCTGAAGCGGATCCGAGCAAGCTGATTGGATGAGGGGCCACGGATGCGTCGTAGGATCGGGGAGAGGTGAGTTTGCTCGGGCGACCTGGCGGTTTCACACAGCGAGGCATTGGGGTGCCCTGGTGGCAAGGACCAAAACCTATAGTTAATATATATATATATATATATATATATATATATATATGAATATAATATATAATATTATTAATAATAATAATAATAATAATAGTAATAATATAATAATATATAATATTATATATAATATAATAATGACAAATAATAATAATATATAAATATAGTCAAAATCCTAGGTTTTGGTCCACTTTAAAAGGTTCAATACCCCCCTCGGCATTCCAAATTTTGTGGGCTTAAAGTGGAACTAAACCCAGGGTGGCCCTGGGATCTAAACAATTCCAAAGCCATCCCGAACTGGGTGTGAAACCCCCCTTGTGGAATGCCACCCCATACATGGTGATAAAGTTGTATGTATGGTGAATACTGCCAAAGACTAGAAAGTAAAAAAAAAAAAAATAGGAAGAATGAAGAACGAAAGAATAGAGGGAAGGACAGAAAAAAAAGTAAGCAGGAAAGAAAGAGAGAGAAAAGGAATAACAAAAAAGAAACAGAGAATAATAGAATAAGAGCTATAAATGAATAATGAAAGCAATATAACAAATAAATGGATAGAAAGAAAGTATAAAAGAAGTGACAGAAGAAAAGAAAAATAGAAGGAAAGAGAGAAGAAATCAGGGGAAAAAAAGTTAAAATAGATGAAGAGACTAGAAGAAAAGAAAGGGAGAGATAGAAAGAAACAAAGAATAGTAGGACTAACAGAAAGAAAGAAAAGGCCAATCTGACCCTGGCTGACAGTCCTGCATAGCGGCTGCCCAGGATACAGGGAATAGGGGAGCCCCCCCCCCCCCCCCCGCCGCCGGCAGCCAAGATCCAGCCATGTGATGCCTGTCACCCTTTTATTAATACATTTCCCATATTGAGGGATATATGAAGCCACGTCCCCTCATTGAGGGCAGATGAAGCCATGCCCCCCATTGAGGGATGGATGAAGCCACGCCCCCTCATTGAGGGCAGATGAAGCCATGCCCCCCATTGAGGGATGGATGAAGCCACGCCCCCTCATTGAGGGCAGATGAAGCCACGCCCCCTCATTGAGGGATGGATAGGAGATACATTGTAACAGTTACAACAATAGAAACATTTGAATAGACAAATGAATCATTTATTGCTGCAGATCCGCATGTTACACCTCAAAGAGGGACAAATGGAATCAACGAGGGACAGGGGGACATGGACTCCAAAGAGGGACAGTCTTATAAATTAAAGGGACATTGGGGCGTGGGCTTTGCTCCAATTTCTAGTAATGCTGGTGATCCCTCTAGTATTTCTGGTCATCCCTGCAGTGCTGATGATGATCCCTTTAGTGATTCTGGTGATCCCTATAGTGATGTTGGTGATCCCTCTAGTGACTCTGGTGATCCCTGTATTGATGCTGGTGATTTCTTTAATGATTCTGGTGATCCCTCTAGTGATGCCGTTGATCCCTCTAGTGATGCCGTTGATCCCTCTAGTGATGCTGGTGATCCCTGTAGTGATTCTGGTGATCCCTCTAGTGATGCTGGTGATCCCTCTAGTGATGCTGGTGATCCCTCTAGTGATGCTGGTGATCCCTCTAGTGATGCCAGGGTCTCCCTAGTGATGCTGGTGATCCCTCTAGTGATGCCGGTGACCCCTCTAGTGATGCTGGTGATCCCTCTAGTGATTTTGGTGATCCCTGTACTGATGCTAGTGATCCCTCTAGTGATGCTGGTGATCCCTATATTGATTCTGGTGATCCCTGTAGTGATGCTAGTAATCCCTCTGGTGATGCTGGTGATCTCTCTAGTGATGCTGGTGATCCCTCTAGGAATGCTGGTGATCCCTCTAGTAATGCTGGTGATCCCTCTAGTGATGCTGGTGATCCCTCTAGTGATTTTGGTGATCCCTGTACTGATGCTAGTGATCCCTCTAGTGATGCTGGTGATCCCTATATTGATTCTGGTGATCCCTGTAGTGATGCTAGTAATCCCTCTGGTGATGCTGGTGATCTCTCTAGTGATGCTGGTGATCCCTCTAGTAATGCTGGTGATCCCTCTAGTGATGCTGGTGATCCCTCTAGTGATTTTGGTGATCCCTGTACTGATGCTAGTGATCCCTCTAGTGATGCTGGTGATCCCTATATTGATTCTGGTGATCCCTGTAGTGATGCTAGTAATCCCTCTGGTGATGCTGGTGATCTCTCTAGTGATGCTGGTGATCCCTCTAGGAATGCTGGTGATCCCTCTAGTAATGCTGGTGATCCCTCTAGTGATGCTGGTGATCCCTCTAGTAATGCTGGTGGTCCCTCTAGTGATGCTGGTGATCCCTCTAGTGATGCTGGTGATTTCTCTAGTGATGCTGGTGATCCCTCTAGTGAAGCTGGTGATCCCTCTAGTGATGCCAGGGTCTCCATAGTGATGCTGGTGATCCCTCTAGTGATGCCGGTGATCTCCCTAGTGATGCTGGTGATCCCTCTAGTGATGCTGGTGATCCCTCTAGTGATGCCGGTGATCTCCCTAGTGATGCTGGTGATCCCTCTAGTGATGCTGGTGATCCCTCTAGTGATGCCGGTGATCTCCCTAGTGATGCTGGTGATCCCTCTAGTGATGCTGGTGATCCCTCTAGTGATGCTGGTGATCCCTCTAGTGATGCTGGTGATCCCTATAGTGATTCTGGTGATCCCTGTAGTGATGCCGGTGATCCCTGTAGTGATGCTGGTGATCCCTCTAGTGATTCTGGCGATCCCTCTAGTGATGCTGGTGATCCCTCTAGGAATGCTAGTGATCCCTGTAGTGATGCTGGCGATCCCTGTAGTGATGCTGGCGATCCCTCTAGTGATGCTGGCGATCCCTCTAGTGATGCTGGTGATCCCTCTAGTGATGCTGGTGATCCCTCTAGTGATGCTGGTGATCTCTCTAGTGATGCTGTTGACCCCTCTTGTGATGCCGGTGATCCCTCTAGTGATGCTGGTCACCCCCCTAATGATGCCGGGATCTCTCTAGCGATGCTGATGACCCCTCTTGTGATGCCGGTGATCCCTCTAGCGATGCTGGTGACCCCTCTTGTGATGCCGGTGATCCCTCTAGCGATGCCGGCCACGCTGTTCCCACACTTTGCAGTTCCCTGAAGCTTTTTGGCGTCTCTAATCCGCAGCTTTGATACTGCACCGGAATCTTGTTTTTCCTCTGTCATTTATTCGGGGGTCTCCTTTAATAAAATGATGATCAAACCCCTTGGCTACCAAAGGGAAGATAAAGGCCGGCTATGTAAATAGGGATCAGCGGTGGGAACGCAGGGAGAGCCGCGGCGCGGGGTATATTTATAGCGAGCTTCTCCTTGTATTCGCCGTTTTATCTCGGTGTTAGCGCAGGAGGAGGCGCCGCCGGTGAGAACATTAAAGCATCTCTCCGACATTAGAAGCTCGGCGGGGACGGGTAAGTGACAGCGACGATTTTCCTCTCCCGCCTCTAATTAGTCCGGAAGCTTTTTTTAGGGAAATCTCTACCCGAGGCTGCGTCCCTCTTGCCGGGATAATGGCGCTCTCCGGTCATTATCGCAGGTAATGGCATTTTAAGTTGATTTCCTTTAAAGGGGAAGTTAATCTTGGTAATGTCACCATCAGCATTTCCCCCATTTATAGGAACCTCGCATTGCAGGACCCCCTCTGCCCCCGCCTCGGCCTCTAAATATCTAATTGATCTCTTCATACGGAAGGGCATGCTGGGCTTTGTAGTTGCAAAGCATCAGAGGAAATACCGGGATTGTGAAAGGAGGAAAACAAGCCTCTTAAAATGTGGAAATGCTGACAACCCACACCTCGGTTTCCCTCTACAAGTGGCTTTATTTCCCACCATGCGCCATCCTCCGGCGACTCGCCCCCTTGTCGCCCTCTTCTCCTTGTCGCGGTGCCGCGCTCCGATCCTTCAACTGTTTATTTTTTTCCCGGGAAAAAGGGAGGCGGAACCATAGGCGGTACCACTACCATGCATTTTTGTCCGGGCTGAGGCTACTCCCGGGTTATTTCCAACGAGCATTTGATTATGACCACACAATTTGTACTTAGCATTTATTACACAATTTCATTAAAGGTTATTTAGAAATATCACACTTAAGTTACAATTAAATATTCCATATTGGATAACGCTCTCTGCATGATATGATTCTCTCTTCACTCATGTTTTCCCATAGGGATTGGTGTGTTTAAACAGGAAGTCTACACAGACTGTCCTGATTGGGCAGACGTGTTTCGCCACACTTTTCTGCCTTTCTCAATGCCCTTTTAAGAGAGATGAGAGATAAACCATATATTTATTTCAAAATTTGCAAGATTAAGATTTTTGTTCGCTAATATTTTTAGGACATAGGTGAACTAAATAATGTCTGTACAAATTACCTGTTTTCAATACTGTCAACCATCATCCTATTCCAGTTGATACAAACAACCATATGTAATCCCCAAGAGGGACATGGTAGGGACACCTTCATGCAAATTTCTAATTGATGTGGCCCTTGAAAGAAATAGCGGCCATTCGTTCCATCTTACACATAGCTTGATAAGTTACATCAATGGCCATATAGCCACACATTAGTTATTTGTTGCGTGTACCTTTAAAGGGCTTGAGTGCTATGAGCCTCTGTGATAATGGCAACTGCGTCTTGCCTCAGGAGAGAGGTTTTTTGTCCCGCTTATAAAACCTATAAAAACCACTACCAGCATTCTTCCCAAGTGTCCTGATTATTCCGGGACGATCCCGGATTTCCCATGCTCGGTACATGTCCCGCTACGCCAGCCCCTCATTATACTAACATTACCATAGGGGGTACCACTACCATTATTCCGGGACGATCCCAGATTTCCAGGCTCAATACATGTCCCGCTATGCCAGCCCCTCGTTATACTAACATTACCATAGGCGGTACCACTACCATTATTCCGGGACGATCCCCGATTTCCAGGCTCGGTACATGTCCCGCTATGCCAGCCCCTCGTTATACTAACATTACCATAGGCGGTACCACTACCATTATTCCGGGACGATCCCCGATTTCCAGGCTCGGTACATGTCCCGCTATGCCAGCCCCTCGTTATACTAACATTACCATAGGCGGTACCACTACCATTATTCCGGGACGATCCCCGATTTCCAGGCTCGGTACATGTCCCGCTATGCCAGCCCCTCGTTATACTAACATTACCATAGGCGGTACCACTACCATTATTCCGGGACGATCCCCGATTTCCAGGCTCGGTACATGTCCCGCTATGCCAGCCCCTCGTTATACTAACATTACCATAGGGGGTACCACTACCAGCATTCTTCCCTGTCCTGATTATTCCGGGACAATCTTGGATTTCCATGCTCGGTACATGTCCCGCTATGCCAGCCCCTCATTATACTAATATTACCATAGGTGGTACCACTACCATTATTCCGGGACAATCTTGGATTTCCATGCTCGGTACATGTCCCGCTATGCCAGCCTCTCATTATACTAATATTACCATAGGTGGTACCACTACCATTATTCCGGGACAATCTTGGATTTCCATGCTCGGTTCATGTCCCGCTATGTCAGCCCCTCGTTATACTAACATTACCATAGGGGGTACCACTACCGGCATTCTTCCCTGTCCTGATTATTCCGGGACGATCCCAGATTTCCATGCTCGGTACATGTCCCGCTATGCCAGCCCCTCGTTATACTAACATTACCATAGGGGGTACCACTACCGGCATTCTTCCCAAGTGTCCTGATTATTCCGGGACAATCCCGAATTTCCATGCTCGGTACATGTCCCGCTATGCCAGCCCTTCGTTATACTAACATTACCATAGGGGGTACCACTACCATTATTCCGGGACGATCCCAGATTTCCAGGCTCGGTACATGTCCCGCTATGCCAGCCCCTCGTTATACTAACATTACCATAGGGGGTACCACTACCAGTATTCTTCCCTGTCCTGATTATTCCAGGAACATCCCGGCTTTCCATGCTCGGTTCATGTCCCGCTATGCCAGCCCCTCGTTATACTAACATTACCATAGGGGGTACCACTACCAGCATTCTTCCCAAGTGTCCCCATTATTCCGGGACGATCCCGCATTTCCATGCTCGATACATGTCCCGCTTTGCCAGCCCCTCGTTATTCATTCTCGCCCCATTGTTGCCCTCTTCTCCTTGTCGCGGTGCCGCGCTCCGATCCTTCATCTGTTTATTTTTTGCCCGGCAAACGGGAGGCGGAGGATGGGCACCGCTGTCCCCCCGCCGGGGCAGAGTGTACTCCACAAGAAGAACAATGCAGCGATGGGAAGCGGAGAAAAGCTTTTAGCGCATCTCTCTGATCACCGCGTAATGCGGCACCCGGGGACGCCGCGCACTTCATCTCTCGAGTGCTCTTCCCGCACCTCGCGTGAAGCCAGCGACTTATCACACGATAATAAAGAAATAAAACAAGCGTAACAACTGCCGGCGAGCCGCGAGTAGCCCGCCAACGCCGCCTTCCCATCGTCACAGAGGAGCCGTCGGCGAAGCTTTGTGCGGCGGATCATGCCGGCCGCCTCTTCTGAATGAGGAAACGGGTTTCAATCGCCAGGTGTTTGTTGGGTTAGGGGACCTCAAAGCAGTTCTCGCCGGGGCCCTAGTGCGCAATCCCACCTCTGTGTAATCCCACATCTGTATAATACCACATAGTAAAATCCCACATACGTAAAATCTCACATCTGTATAATCCCACATCTGTATAATCCTACATACCTAAAATGCCACATCTGTATAATCCCACATACATTAAATCTCATGTCTGTATAATCCCACATCTGTATAATCCCACATCTATATAATCCCACATCTGTATAATACCACATATGTATAATACCACATCTGTATAATCCCACATATGTATAATCCCAAATATGTATAATTCCACATCTGTATAATCCCACATATGTATAATCCCACATACGTAAAATCTCACATCTGTATAATCCCACATCTGTATAATCCCACATATGTATAATCCCACATCTGTATAATCCCACATCTGTATAATCCCACATATGTATAATCCCACATACGTAAAATCCCACATACGTAAAATCCCACATCTGTATAATCCCACATACCTAAAATGCCACATCTGTATAATCCCACATACATAAAATATCACATCTGTATAATCCCACATCTGTATAATCCCACATATGTATAATTCCACATCTGTATAATCCCACATCTGTATAATCCCACATACGTAAAATCCCACATCTGTATAATCCCACATACCTAAAATGCCACATCTGTATAATCCCACATACATAAAATGTCTTATCTGTATAATCCCACATCTGTATAATCCCACATCTGTATAATCCCACATCTGTATAATCCCACATCTGTATAATACCACATATGTATAATACCACATCTGTATAATCCCACATATGTATAATCCCACATCTGTATAATCCCACATATGTATAATCCCACATACGTAAAATCCCACATACGTAAAATCCCACATCTGTATAATCCCACATACCTAAAATGCCACATCTGTATAATCCCACATACATAAAATATCACATCTGTATAATCCCACATCTGTATAATCCCACATATGTATAATTCCACATCTGTATAATCCCACATCTGTATAATCCCACATACGTAAAATCCCACATCTGTATAATCCCACATACCTAAAATGCCACATCTGTATAATCCCACATACATAAAATGTCTTATCTGTATAATCCCACATCTGTATAATCCCACATCTGTATAATCCCACATCTGTATAATCCCACATATGTATAATCCCACATCTGTATAATCTTACACCTGTATAATCCAACATATGTATAATCCCACATATGTATAATCCCACATCTGTATAATCTTACATCTGTATAATCCAACATATGTATAATCCCACATACGTAAAATCCCACATCTGTATAATCGCACATACATTAAATCTCACATCTGTATAATCCCACATCTGTATAATCCCACATCTGTATAATACCACATATGTATAATCCCACACACGTATACTCCTACATCTGTATAATCCCACATCTGTATAACCCCACATCTGTATAATCCCACATCTGTATAATCTCACATACGTATAATCCCACATCTGTATAATATCACATCTGTATAACCCCACATCTGTACAATACTACATCTGTATAATCCCACATACGTATAATCCCACATCTGTATAATCCCACATCTGTTTAATCCCACATACGCATATATCGGTAAGATTTAATACCAACCTTAATTTCCATTTAAAGATATAGTACTCTGTGGAGTTTCAGCCTGTGTGAGAGCAGCTTGACACAAGTGCAGCAGGACACAAGTGTGTAGTTTTAAAAACTGCAGTAGTTACATTGGATTTGGTAAGTAACTGTATTTGTATTTGAATCTTCCTTTTATAAGTCAAAAGTGTACTGTTTTAATTTGTCTTAAATGTAATTTGGATAGTATTGCATTGGTAGTAAAAGTTTTGGTTTTGGCCTGTTGCTGTTTGCTAAGCAGGTGTTGATTAAATAGGGTGGGGTCTAATTAACATAGCAAAAGAGCTAGCAATCCCTCATTAGCTTAACTTAGAGGGGCTTGTATATAAACAGGTGAGCTGCTCTGTGGAGTTTCACTCTCTGTGGAGTTTCAGCCTGTGTGAGAGCAGCTTGACAGAAGTGTGTAGTTTTAAAAACTGCAGTAGTTTGAAAACAGCAGGGGTTGGACACAAGAAATAGTGGTGAGTACAGCATTTACTTTTTAGCCGTACCTATTCTTATTATCTAGAATGTCTGGTTTGGTGCAGTGTAACTCTTGCCTGGCCGTTGTGTTTCGTAGTACTCTGTGGAACTTGCGATGCTGTCCAATTTGTATGCAAATGAAGGGGTTGTATGACAAGATTTCAAAATTACAGTCTTTAGTTTCTACTCTTCAGTCTGAAGTTATGAAGCTATCCCAGCCAGTAAAGCAGCTTGGTATAGAGCCACCACTCCCACAAAGACTTCACAAGAGAGGGGCAGAGTGGAAGACTGTTGGCTCTGGAAGATTGCGCATTGTAGAACAAAAACATCAACATTTTGGACTAAGCCAATATAACCAATTTGCTGTTCTTTCTGAGCTTGATGTGGATGTATCTGCTAATGCTCAGTCTGGGCAGGATTTGGTAAGATCAAAGGAAGTGGACTTAAATAAGGGACCATATAAAATGAGTACAAAAGGGCAGCAAGGAACAGTTACCAAGCCAACCAATAGGAAAAGACATATTCTGGTTGGTGACTCAACAATTAGAGGGGTGGACTTTGGACAGGATAAAGATGAGCTAAAGGAAGTGAGGTGTCTCCCAGGTGCCACGGTTAATAGGGATAAGAAACGGATTATAAATATTGTGAAGTCTGCAAGCAAACATAACCAAGTGGACATTGTGCTACATCTTGGCACAAATGACTTATCCCAAAAAGATTTGTTTGTTGTGCAGAGGGACTTCCAAAATTTTAGTCAGGAACTTTGCAAAATAACAGGTTCCATCACATTTTCTGAAGTTTTGCCAGTATGTACTCAGGGAAAAAAGGCACTCAACATCGCCAAGTTCAACTTGTGGTTACGTCAGTGGTGTGAAGACAAAGGCTTTGGATGTATTAGTCATGATGTTAGAAGGTGGTCGAACAATGAGTTGTTTAAGAGGGATGGCTTGCATCCTTCACAGAAAGGCACAAAAGAACTTGGAGTGGAACTCAGAGCATTTTTTGATTTAAACTAGAGGAAGGGGACAGAGATGTAACTTGCGAGGGTGATTTCTGTCCCCTACCATTTAGGATGAAGCAGGACATTGAAGCAGGAAGCCCGGTCAGTGGTAGGCTAGAGGTGGAAAAGATCAAGGACACACTAAAATACAATACCAACAACATCCACATGATGTGTACCAATGCTCGCAGCTTGGGCAACAAGCTCTGTGAATTAATGGCTATCATATCCAGAGATGAATTGGATCTTGTTGCAATAACAGAGACTTGGTTCAAGGATCACAATGACTGGGAGATAGCCATACCCGGTTACACATTGTACAGAAAAGACAGATTGGATAGAAAGGGCGGTGGAGTAGCCATTTATGTCAAGACTACCCTTCAATCAACAATAATTCAGCATACACATAATGAACTAGAAACTCTCTGGGTTACCATGCAGACTAAGGAGGGAGCTGTGGTCAGAATTGGTGTGATATATAGGCCCCCTGGACAATCTGAGGATCTAGATAACCTGTTAATAGATGAAATCAGTGGAATGGCAGAGAAGGGGGACGTTGTAATTACAGGTGACTTCAACATGCCTGATGTGGACTGGAATATCCCAAGTGCATCGACATGCAAGAGCAGGACTATATTAGAGGCACTTAATGGAGTGTCTCTAAAACAACTTGTGACATTGCCAACTAGAGGAGATAACATTCTGGACTTAGTTCTGACCAATGGGGATCTGGTGTCCGAGGTCAGGGTTGAAGAAAATCTGGGTTCCAGTGACCATCAATGCTTATGGTTCAGAATAAAAACAGACATTGTGCAATCACACACCAGAACCAAAGTGCTAGACTTTAGGAAGACAAACTTCAAGGAAATGGCGGAGTATGTAGAAAGAAAATTAGGTGAGTGGAACAGAGTAGCAGAAGTGAGTGCCCAGTGGTCACTATTAAAAATGGCCATCTTAAAGGCAACTAAGCAATATGTGAAACAAACTAGCAAGAATAAAAGGAAGAAGAAACCATTATGGTTTACTAGGGAAGTCAGCACTATCATAAAAGATAAGAAGTCTGCCTATAAGAAGTATAAAGTAAGTGGAAGTGTAGCTGACAGAGAGGCGTATAAAATTAAACAAAGGGAAGCAAAACTAATTATAAGGACTGCTAAAGGGCAAAAAGAGGAAGAAATGGCCAAATCTATGAAGAGGGGAGATAAAACCTTTTTCCGATATATTGGTGACAGAAAGAAGAAAAACAATGCAGTCTCAAAAATTAGAAATAGGGAAAATAAATATATTGACGGAGATAAGGCTGTGGCTGACCATCTGAATAGCTACTTTTGTTCGGTATTTTCAGATAGTAGCAGGCATGGTCATAGCACAGCATCCAGCTGGGACCCATAGCAGGCATGGCCATAGCACAGCATCCAGCTGGGAGGGCACAGCTCCGGAGTTTCTGGAGGCTGATGTCTTAGCCGAGCTGGCAAATCTAAAGGTAAGTAAGGCAATGGGTCCAGATGGAATCCACCCCAGAGTTCTAAGGGAACTTAGATTTGTGATTGCAGCCCCTCTGACTGATTTACTTAACCATTCCCTTTCAACTGGTGAGGTTCCAGATGATTGGAGAATGGCCAATGTCGTACCAATCCATAAAAAGGGGAATAGAGAAGAAGCCAGTAATTACAGGCCAGTTAGTTTAACATCTATAGTGGTCAAATTAATGGAAACACTCTTAAAAAAACTGATAATTTCCCATCTAAAAATTAATGACCTATTGGACCCAAAACAGCACGGCTTTACTGAGGGCAGATCATGTCACACCAATCTTATTGATTTCTTTGACAATGTCACTAAAGTGTTAGATGAAGGTGGTGCTGTGGTTATCGCCTATCTGGATTTTAGCAAAGCCTTTGACACTGTACCACATAAGGATCATAGATAAGTTATTGAAGGTAGGACTCAATCCCTGGATAGTTCAGTGGATTTCCAGTTGGCTGAGGGATCGGTATCAGAGCGTTGTTGTAAATGGCGTGCAATCTGAACAAAGGCGAGTTACAAGTGGTGTGCCGCAAGGCTCTGTCCTGGGCCCCATTCTTTTTAATATATTTGTAAGTGACATAGGAGAAGGCTTGGTAGGAAAAGTTTGTCTGTTTGCTAATGATACAAAGGTTAGTAATAGGGTGGATATTCCTGGAGGTGTCTGCAACATGGAAAATGATTTAGCTTTACTGGATAGATGGTCAAAACTGTGGAAACTAGAGTTTAATGTCTCTAAATGTAAAATCATGCACTTGGGTAGAAGGAATCCCTGCTCTGAGTACCGTATGGGCAGCGCTGTGTTATCCAGGACCTCGGAGGAGAGAGATTTAGGGATACTGATTACTGATAGCTGCAAGATGAGTGGACAGTGTAGCCAGGCAGTGGGAAAAGCAAGCAGGATGCTCGGCTGCATAGCTCGAGGCATCACCAGTAGGAAGAGGGAGGTTGTGATGCCGCTGTATAGAGCCCTGGTGAGGCCACAGCTAGAATACTGTGTGCAGTTCTGGAGACCTTACCTGCAAAAAGACATTATTCAAATAGAACGTGTCCAAAGGCGGGCAACGAAAATGGTGGAAGGACTTACACTTAAAACTTATCAGGAGAGACTTAAAGAACTTAATTTGTACAGTCTGGAGGAAAGAAGGGAGAGGGGGGACATGATTGAGACCTTTAAATATGTGAAAGGATTGAATAAGGTTCAGGAGGGAAGTGTTTTTAAGAAGAAACTTAATGATAGAACAAGGGGGCACAACCTGAAGCTGGTCGGGGGGAAGATCAGGAGCAATGTTAGAAAATATTATTTTACAGAAAGAGTAGTAGATGCTTGGAACAAACTTCCAGCAGATGTAGTTGAAACATCAACAGTCACTGAATTTAAACATGCCTGGGATAAGCACACATCTATCCTAAGATAAAGAGAACATGCAGTATACACATAAGATACAGAGAACATACAGTATACACATAAGATACAGAGAACATACAGTATACACATAAGGGCAGAGACTAGATGGACCGTATGGTCTCCTTCTGCCGTCAACCTTCTATGTTTCTATGTTTCTAAATGAAGATTCTGATTGGATGGCTTATTTTACATTACAGATATCCCAGGGTATTCTCTGCTTGTTGCCTCTTTCTATCACTGGGCTGTCGGTTTATAGTTGGGATTGGCCTATACCCAACAATTTCTGCTTTGCTTTCACATACGTATATATGCTACAACAATTTGCTTAGGAAGGAAATATCCCCCGTATGGAAGAATGTGGGAGACCCATATGAGTCCTGACAAGGAGACTTACATCCCTATGTGGTCGTCCCCATTAAAAAGCTTTAAATGATCCCCTTTGCAGTGAAATATAAAACTTTATATATAAATAAAATTACATCAGAGCAATAAGTGCTAAGAGAAGAAAAAGCAAAATACTAGACTTGGTGATTTAATCTTTGAGCCGGTATCACTTATAGAGGCAGCGGCGCTCACATTATTATTACAAACAACTTGTACAGCTGCTGTGATATACAATGTAACAGGATAACCAACAGAGAGGAGCAAACTGCATCACCAGAGAGTAACTTGAGCACCACCAAAGAGGAACATCAGAATCACCAGAGAAACTTGAGCACTACCAAAAAGAAGCTTAATACCACTAGAGAGCTTTAGCACCACCAGAGAGGAGCATAGGCATCACCAGAGGGGAACTTGAGTATCACCAGAGAGGAGCATCAGCATGACCAAAGAAACTTGAGCACCTCCAAAAAGGAACATCAGAATCACCAGAGAAACTTGAGCACTACCAAAAAGAAGCTTAGTACCACTAGAGAGCTTGAGCACCGCCAGAGAGGAGCATCGGTGTCACCAGAGGGGAACTTGAGTATCACCAGAGAGGAGCATCAGCATGACCGGAGAAACTTGAGCACCACCAAAAAGAAGCTCAATACCACTAGAGAGCTTGAGTGCCACCAGAGAGGAGCATCAGCAACACGCGAGGGGAACTTGAGCTTTAGCACCACCAGAAAGAAGCTTCAGTACCATCAGATAGGAGCTTGAGTGCCACCAGGGACGAGCATCAGCAACACACAAGGGGAACTAGAATATCACCAGAGAGGAGCATCGGCATCACCAGAGAAACTTGAGCACCACCAAAAAGAAGCTTAATAGGATGCCCCTAACTGTCTAATGGAGGGATGCCCCTCACTAGCTGTAATGAGGGATGCCCCTCACGGGTTGTATTGGGGGATACCCCTAACTAGCTGTAATGAGGGATACCCCTAACTGGCTGTAATGAGGGATGCCCCAAACTGGCTGTAATAAGGGATGCCCTCACTGGCTGTAATTATGGATGCCCCTTACTGGCTGTAATGAGGGGTGCCCCTTACTGGCTGTAATGATGGATACCCCTTACTGGCTGTAATGAGGGGTGCCCCTAACTGTCTAATGGAGGGGTGCCCCTAACTGGCTGTCATGAGGAATGCTCCTATCTGGCTGTAATGAAGGATGATTCTAACTGGCTGTAATGAGGGATGCCCCTATCTGGCTGTAATGAGGGGTGCCCCTAACTGTCTAATGGAGGGATGCCCCTATCTGGCTGTAATGAGAGATACCCCTAACTGTCTAATGGAGGGATGCCCCTATCTGGCTGTAATGAGAGATGCCCCTATCTGGCTGTAATGAAGGATGCCTGTAACTGGATGTAATTAGGGATGCCCCTAACTGACTGTAATGAGGAATGCCCCTATCTGGCTGTAATGAAGGATGCCTCTAACTGGCTGTAATGAGGGATGCCCCTATCTGGCTGTAATGAGAGATGCCCCTATCTAGCTGTAATGAGGGATGCCCCTAACTGTCTAATGGAGGGATGCCCCTCACTAGCTGTAATGAGGGATGCCCCTCACTGTCTAATGGAGGGATGCCCCTCACTAGCTGTAATGAGGGATGCCCCTCACTGGTTGTATTGGGGGATACCCCTAACTAGCTGTAATGAGGGATACCCCTAACTGGCTGAAATGATGGATGCCCCTTAGACAATAAATAAATTGAGTTTGCTGCCACTAAATATTACTGGAAGCTAAGAGAGTCCGCCTGGCAAAAGATTAAAGCGCACCCAAACTGAACACACCAGAGTTCACCGTCTCCATCGGTGGTTTCATGAGACAGAGATATTGGAATTGCGCTGCGAGCAGAACAATGAGGGGAGAGGAGATTGCCGCGCGCAATACAAGGTCTCTCTGCCACTAAAAAAACTTTCACAATGAAGAAGAAATGTTCGGAAAGGAGCGGAATCCATTAAATGTCTCCATCTACTTCCTGCCTGACAATTCCCCCGACTGTCATTGTTACCGCTTCCATTGTCCTCCCCGAAAACCGAGAGAGGAGCTCAACAGCCGCCATTCATGATAAACCCAACTCAGGACATCAAAGAGACACGAGAGACGATAAAAGCTGCAGGAGCACGCAATGTTCTATTTCATGGGCATCGCATCATAGGTATAAGGGAGGATACAGGAGGAGAAGAGCTTACACTCTATTAGGGTATAAGGGAGGATACAGGAGGAGAAGAGCTTACACTCTATTAGGGTATAAGGGAGGATACAGGAGGAGAAGAGCTTACACTCTATTAGGGTATAAGGGAATTTTTATTGGTAAACAAACAAACAAAACTCAGCTAATCAGCATTAATACATAATATAAAGATAACGTATACTTGTATACAATAAACATAACACAGCAGAATACTACATACTATACATTATCTATCGTGTCTATACTCTTAATGGTTACTCAGTGCAGATACATCAGGTCACAGATCAGGGGTTAGGTGCCATCATTATGTAGAGCAGTAACACATTAAACACCATCATAGATCTGAATCATCAGAGTCGCCCTGCCTGCCAGTCACTTCCATATCAGAGTCTATCGGGTCTATAGCTGCTGGTGACTTTTTCTTAGTCGGTGGGTCCTCCTCTGACCCCGAGTCACATTCTCTGGCTATACGCTTTAACTCTTGCTCCAGCTCCATAGTATCGTGCCCAGAAATATCTGCACCTGACTCAGACAGTATGTTATATCGGTTGGATGTAACTGTCACTGCTGTATCTGTTCTGCTCTTGGGCTTTTTCCCTGGCTTTTGGACTAGGGACCATGCGCCCTCCGGTCTGCGGGTGGACTTGTTTTTTTTTTTCCCTCTCTTATCACCAGGGACTTTGTTATCTGCAGAAGAGGCTGGAGCAGGGCAATGGGCCATAGCAGGGGAAGGGGCTACAGGGGAAGATGGGCTATCAGCTTGCTCCGGTGCTGGCTGTGGGATGGCGGCCACAGGCTGTGGGGTTACATCTGTCTGATCTCTTATCTCAGTTGTCTCAGACCCTGGCCTTGTTACTATCTGCCCAGACATCAGAGCCTCCTCCTCTGTAACCTCACCTGCTGCCTCCAGCTCCTCCGCAGCCTGGCTATAGAGGTTATGGAAGGCCTCCGAGCAGTCCTTATGGTAGTGACCCATCTGACCACACAAGTTACACCGGACATTTGTGCACATGGCGCTGGTGTGACCAATCTCCCCGCACAGGTTACACTTCACTACAGTGCACACTCCGGCCACATGACCGGCCTTCCCACACTTAAAGCACAAGCGGGGCTGACCGGCATAGAAACACACCCCCCTCTCACGGCCAATAAAGAAGGAGTTGGGCAAATGTAAGGTAACATTACTGTGCTGCCTGAGCTTCACCAGCACCCTCCAGCCTCCCGTCCAGATCCCATCATCATCAAGACACTTTGTCAGGTCAGACACCATATCACAATATCCTGCGGGGGGACGGACTCATTCCAGAACAAGATATTAACGCTCACAGTGCCCGGCTTTGATACCGGGATAAGGATAAACTGGTCCCATCCCTCAGCGCCCCTAAACTTTGCCACACTTGCCCAGAACCTGTCCAAGCTGGCCATGAGCTTGAAGCTTATATCGTAGCCCTGTCTGTCCGGGAGGTTTATGACGGCCAAGATATCTGCGGGTGTGAACCCCATCTGGTTACACAGGAGCTCCCGGATCACATGTCTCCTGTCTGGCAGATCTTCCTTTGCCCCCTTATTCTTAAATCTTACCACGTTCCTCCTCTTAAATGCCTGACCGGTGTAAGGGGCTAAAAGATGGGGCACCGCGGCTCCAGGCATTCTGAGGAGGAGCGTGGCCAGATGCATTGCCAGTATTATCACTGCGGGGTCTGGATTGAGGGAGACCCGCTACCTGTGGCTGAACACCTATGGGAGGAACAACATTATTAGTACATGCAGACGCTCTGTCTCTTTAAGACTTGCCTTGCACCTTGGCTTTTCTGCTGGGTCTTTGAATGTCTCTGCTGCCTCAGTCCTGGGAGACTTGTGGCCATTTGCCCCCATCTCAGCATTTGCATTGTCTGATAACTTCTCAGATTTATGACTAGTGGCAGATTTAGCAGATTTCCCCCCAGTTATGGGGTCACTGGTGGCCGGCTGGGTCTTGGATCTCAGGGCCCTGGACTCTTGGCTCACACACACATTCTGCTGCAGGTTTTCCTGCATTGTCAGTCTTTCCAAAGATGTCCTCCTCAGCTTGTGCTGCTTCCCACTGCCGGCCTGAGCTGGCTGCTGAGTGTCCATCACAACAGGTTGTTGGATCTCCCTGCCTGGATCAGCACAGTCACTTTGCTGGGGCTGCCGCCCTCCCTCCATTACATGCTGCACACAGACACTGCTACACGGCCCATCATTATTATCCACCACTTCCATTCCAGCTTCACTTACTTTACTGTAACTTTCCTCCATAAAGACTCTTCCACCTTCATTGTAATCCACCTCGGTCAGCCGGTCAGCAGCATATTCAGTAGCCAGAGGGTCTCTAACATGGACTCCAGATTCAGACCCAGAAGCCTGGAGCTCACCTGGGGAGCGACCCCACCCAAGGCAGCCAGGCCCTGGGCTAGAGCCAGACATTCACAGCACCTGCAGAGCTCACTCACACACCTCCTCCCACCTTAATCATCTATTAGGGTATAAGGGAGGATACAGGAGGAGAAGAGCTTACACTCTATTAGGGTATAAGGGAGGATACAGGAGGAGAAGAGCTTACACTCTATTAGAGTATAAGGGAGGATACAGGGGGAGAAGAGCTTACACTCTATTAGGGTATAAGGGAGGATACAGAAGGAGTAGAGCTTACACTATATTAGGGTATAAGGGAGGATACAGGAGGAGAAGAACTTACACTCTATTAGAGTATAAGGGAGGATACAGGGGGAGAAGAGCTTACACTCTATTAGGGTATAAGGGAGGATACAGGAGGGAGAAGAGCTTACACTCTATTAGGGTATAAGGGAGGATACAGAAGGAGTAGAGCTTACACTATATTAGGGTATAAGGGAGGATACAGGAGGAGAAGAGCTTACACTCTATTAGAGTATAAGGGAGGATACAGGGGGAGAAGAGCTTACACTCTATTAGGGTATAAGGGAGGATACAGGAGGGAGAAGAGCTTACACTCTATTAGGGTATAAGGGAGGATACAGGAGGGAGAAGAGCTTACACTCTATTAGGGTATAAGGGAGGATACAGGAGGGAGAAGAGCTTACACTCTATTAGGGTATAAGGGAGGATACAGGAGAAGAAGAGCTTACACTCTATTAGGGTATAAGGGAGGATACAGGAGGAGAAGAGCTTACACTCTATTAGGGCATAAGGGAGGATATAGTAGGAGTACAGTTGGTAGCGGTTGCTTTCTCCATATCAGAGGCACACTGAGGACAGCGCCATTATCTTTCCCATTCCGGCTACTTTGCTTTGCAGCTCCTGGGCCAGATGGCTCCTCCATAATCATCTTCCAGCAGTTTTCAGCAGCAGTAAAGTGCAGACAGTCGCCCCGGGGTGCAGTAGCGACACTTTTGGAGAAAATATTAGTCTAATAATACCTGGCTCTGGAAGCCTCAATCGGCTGCCGCTGCAGAACCCGCTGCCGCGCTGGGCCGCGCCGAGGGCCCTCCGGCTACGTGGACTCATAGATATGATTCATGCGCCGCAAGCGGGACAATAAGAAAGGCAGCGAAGACGGGGGCGAGAGGATCCGGGTGAGAGATGGCGACTGTCAGAGGGAACACAAACATAACAAACAGTCTGAATTAAGGCTGCATTGCCCATAGACTCAATACCTTTCCCGAGGACTCGGGATGACGCCGCCAACGCTCATCACTTCTGAGAGGTCCCCCGGCTTCCCGGGAAAGAGACTCGTGGCAACTACCGGCATTGCTCCAGAAAGTTCCGATTAGTCCAGGATCCGGGATTCAGCTTCACTTTTTCCAAATACTATTTACATACCTCTCAAGTGTCCCTGATTTGGAGGGACTGTCCCTCTTTTGAGTCCATGTCCCCCTGTCCCTCGTTGTTCTCATTTGTCCCTCTTTGAGGTGTAACATGCAGATCTGCAGCAATAAATGATTCATTCGCCTATTCAAAGTGTTTCTATTGTTGTAACTGTTACAATGTATCTCCAATCCATCAATCAATGTGGCATGGCTTCATCCATTCCTCAATAAGGGGGCGTGGCTTCATCCATTCCTCAATAAGGGGGCGTGGCTTCATCTATCCCTCAAGTTAATAATTTAACAAATGCTCCTCTTTCCCGCCTCCCTCCATCAGTCACAGGGGTGCTGCCACGCCCTCTCCATTCACTGCAATAAAGGGGGTGTGCCAAGGCCCAGTGCCGATGGTCCTGCTATAATGGTGACAAGCGAATGGAAACAATTGAAGCTCGCTAAGACAGGGCCCCGGAACATTGCTTGGAACTGGGAATGGTCAGGCGTTGCACAGGTCGGCATCAGGGCTTGGTACTTGAAATGGTCATAAGTGGCATAGGTTGGCAATTTGGCTTCGCACTGCGAATCATCGGATGTGCACAGGTTGGAAACAGCAACAGGGCTTGGCACTGGATATGGTAACGTGGCACTGGTCAGAATCAGGGTGCTGTACTGATATGGTCAGATAAGGCACAGTTCAGCTTTGGGGCTTGGCACTGGAAATACTCGGATGTGGCACATATCGGAAACTGGATTTGGCACTAGAAATAGTCACACGTGGCATAGCTTGGCAAGGGGGCTCTGCAGTGGAAATGGTCAGAGGTGGCACAGGGTTGGAATCGAGGCTGGGCACTAGGTAGGTGAGATGTGGCACAGGCCAGCAACAGGGCTCTGCAGTGGAAATGATCAAAGGTGGCACAGGGTTGGAATTGAGGCTGGGCACTAGGTAGGTGAGATGTGGCACAGGCCAGCAACAGGGCTCTGCAGTGGAAATGGTCAGAGGTGGCACAGGGTGGCTTGAAGCTAGGAATGGTCAGAGGTGACCCAACAGGGCTTGTCACTGGAAATGGTAACATGTGGTACTGGTCAGAATCTGGGCGCAGTACAGGAATGGTCAGAAAAGGCACAGTTAAGCTTTGGGGTTTGGCACTGGAAATACTTGTGACACAGACATGGCACAGATTGAAAACAGGGCTTGACACTGGCAATTATAAGATGTGGCACAAGCCAGCAACAAGGCTCTGCAGTGGAAATGATCAGAGATGGCACAGGGTGGCTCTGGGGCTTGGCACTGTGAATAGTCAGATATGGCACAGGTTGGAAATGAGGCTTTGCACTAGGTTGGTCAGAGGTGACACAGGCCAGCAACAGGGCTCTGCACTGGAAATGGTCAGAGGTGGCACAGGGTGGCACTGGGGCTTGGCACTGAAAATAGTCAGACGTGGCATAGCTTGGCAACAGGGCTCTGCAGTGGAAATGATCAGAGGTGGCACAGAGTGGCACTATGGCTTGACACTGAAAATTGTCAGATGTGGCACTGGTTGGAATTGAGGCTGGGCACTAGGTAGGTGAGATGTGGCACAGGCCAGCAACATGGCTCTGCAGTGGAAATGGTCAGAGGTGGCACAGGGCGGCACTGGGGTTTGGCACTGAAAATAGTCAGACGTGGCATAGCTTGGCAACAGGGCTCTGCAGTGGAAATGATCAGAGGTGGCACAGAGTGGCACTATGGCTTGACACTGAAAATAGTCAGATGTGGCATAGCTTGGCAATGGGGCTCTGTAATGGAAATGATCAGGGGTGGCACAGAGGTGGCTCTGAGGCTTGGCACTGAAAACATGGCACAGGTTGAAAATGGGGCTAGGCACTAGGTAGGTCAGAGGTGACACAGGCCAGCAACAGGGCCCTGCACTGGAAATGATCATAGGTGGCACTGGGGCTTGGCACTGGAAATGGTCCTATGAGGCACAGGGTTGCTCTGGGGCTTGGCACTGCGAATAGTCCTATGTGGCACAGGGTGGAAATGGGGCTTTGCACCATGAATGGTCAAAGGTGACACAGGCCGGCAGCAGGGCTCGGAACGTGAAATGGTCGGAAGTGGCACAGGTCTTGTACTATGAATAGTCATCTGTGACTGGTCATCCATGACAGGTCGTGTGGCACAGATTGGCAATGAGGCTTGGCACAGCATATGGTCAGATGTGACACAGGTTGCCAACGAGGCTTGGTACATTATGTGAGCATGCAATGCAACTGGAACACACCCCCATATTGCCCATACAAACTCACCTCCCCTGGTCCTATGGCGCGGGCCGGAAACAGGGCTTGGCAATGGATATGGTCAGACATGGCACAGGTCAGCAGCAGGGATTGGCAATGGATATGGTCAGACGTGGCACAGGTCAGCAGCAGGGATTGGCAACGGATATGGTCAGACGTGGCACAGGTCAGCAGCAGGGATTGGCAATGGATATGGTCAGACGTGGCACAGGTCAGCAGCAGGGATTGGCAATGGGTATGGTCAGACGTGGCACAGGTCAGCAGCAGGGATTGGCAATGGATATGGTCAGACGTGGCACAGGTCAGCAGCAGGGATTGGCAATGGGTATGGTCAGATATAGCACAGGTTGGCAATGGGGCTTGGCACAGCATATGGTCAGATGTGACACAGGCCGGCAACAGGGCTTGGCAATAGGTATGGTCAGATGTAACACAGGTTGGCAACGGGGCTTGGTATATTATGTGGGCATGCAATGGAACTGGCACACCCCCCAAACTGCCCATACAAACTCACCTCCTCTGGTCCTATGGCACAGTCCGGCAACAGGGCTTGGCAATAGATATGGTCAGACATGACACAGGTCAGCAGCAGGGATTGGCAATGGATATAGTCAGATGTGGCACAGGTCAGCAGCAGGGGTTGGCACTGGAAATGGTCAGATATAGCACAGGTTGGCAACGAGGCTTGGCACAGCACATGGTGAGATGTGACACAGGTTGGCAACGGGGCTTGGTATATTATGTGAGCATGCAATGGAACTGGCACACCCCCCCATATTGCCCATACAAACTCACCTCCCATGGTCCTATGGTGCAGGCCGACAACAGGGCTTGGCACTGAAAATGGTGAGATGTGACACAGGTTGGCAACGAGGCTTGGCACAGTATATGGTCAGATGTGACGCAGGTTGGCAATGTGGCCTGGTATATTATGTGAGCATGCAATGGAACTGGCACACCCCTCATATTGCCCATACAAACTCACCTCCCCTGGTCCTATGGTGCAGGCCGACAACAGGGCTTGGCACAGTATATGGTTAGATGTGGCACAGGTCAGCAGCAGGGATTGGCAATGGGTATGGTCAGATATAGCACAGGTTGGCAACGAGGCTTGGCACAGTATATGGTCAGATGTGACACAGGTTGGCAACGAGGCTTGGCACAGTATATGGTCAGATGTGACGCAGGTTGGCAACGAGGCTTGGCACAGTATATGGTCAGATGTGACACAGGTTGGCAACGAGGCTTGGCACAGTATATGGTCAGATGTGACGCAGGTTGGCAACGAGGCTTGGCACAGTATATGGTCAGATGTGACACAGGTTGGCAACGAGGCTTGGCACAGCACATGGTCAGATGTGACACAGGTTGGCAGTGAGGCTTGGCACAGCACATGGTCAGATGTGACACAGGTTGGCAGTGAGGCTTGGCACAGCACATGGTCAGATGTGACGCAGGTTGGCAACGAGGCTTGGCACAGCACATGGTCAGATATAGCACAGGTTGGCAACAAGGCTTGGCACTGGAAATGGTCAGATGTGACACAGGTTGGCAACGAGGCTTGGCACAGTATATGGTCAGATGTGACACAGGTTGGCAGTGAGGCTTGGCACAGCACATGGTCAGATGTGACACAGGTTGGCAACGAGGCTTGGCACAGTATATGGTCAGATGTGACACAGGTTGGCAACGAGGCTTGGCACAGTATATGGTCAGATGTGACACAGGTTGGCAACGAGGCTTGGCACAGTATATGGTCAGATGTGACACAGGTTGGCAACGGGGCTTGGCACAGCACATGGTCAGATGTGACACAGGTTGGCAACGAGGCTTGGCACAGCACATGGTCAGATATAGCACAGGTTGGCAACGAGGCTTGGCACAGTATATGGTCAGATGTGACACAGGTTGGCAACGAGGCTTGGCACAGTATATGGTCAGATGTGACACAGGTTGGCAACGAGGCTTGGCACAGCACATGGTCAGATGTGACACAGGTTGGCAACGAGGCTTGGCACAGTATATGGTCAGATGTGATGCAGGTTGGCAATGTGGCTTGGCATAGCACATGGTCAGATGTGACACAGGTTGGCAATGAGGCTTGGCACAGCACATGGTCAGATGTGACACAGGTTGGCAACGAGGCTTGGCACAGTATATGGTCAGATGTGACACAGGTTGGCAACGGGGCTTGGCACAGCACATGGTCAGATGTGACACAGGTTGGCAACGAGGCTTGGCACAGCACATGGTCAGATGTGACCCAGGTTGGCAACGAGGCTTGGCACAGTATATGGTCAAATGTGACACAGGTTGGCAACGAGGCTTGGCACAGCACATGGTCAGATGTGACACAGGTTGGCAACGAGGCTTGGCACAGTATATGGTCAGATGTGACACAGGTTGGCAACGAGGCTTGGCACAGTATATGGTCAGATGTGACACAGGTTGGCAACGAGGCTTGGCACAGCACATGGTCAGATGTGACATAGGTTGGCAACGAGGCTTGGCACAGCACATGGTCAGATGTGACACAGGTTGGCAACGAGGCTTGGCACAGCACATGGTCAGATATAGCACAGGTTGGCAACGAGGCTTGGCACAGTATATGGTCAGATGTGACACAGGTTGGCAACGAGGCTTGGCACAGTATATGGTCAGATGTGACACAGGTTGGCAACGAGGCTTGGCACAGCACATGGTCAGATGTGACACAGGTTGGCAACGAGGCTTGGCATAGCACATGGTCAGATGTGACACAGGTTGGCAACGAGGCTTGGCACAGTATATGGTCAGATGTGACACAGGTTGGCAATGAGGCTTGGCACAGTATATGGTCAGATGTGACACAGGTTGGCAATGAGGCTTGGCACAGCACATGGTCAGATGTGACACAGGTTGGCAACGAGGCTTGGCACAGTATATGGTCAGATGTGACACAGGTTGGCAACGAGGCTTGGCACAGTATATGGTCAGATGTGACACAGGTTGGCAACGAGGCTTGGCACAGTATATGGTCAGATGTGACACAGGTTGGCAACGGGGCTTGGCACAGAACATGGTCAGATGTGACACAGGTTGGCAACGAGGCTTGGCACAGCACATGGTCAGATATAGCACAGGTTGGCAACGAGGCTTGGCACAGCACATGGTCAGATGTGACACAGGTTGGCAACGAGGCTTGGCACAGCATATGGTCAGATGTGACACAGGTTGGCAGTGAGGCTTGGCACAGCACATGGTCAGATGTGACACAGGTTGGCAACGAGGCTTGGCACAGTATATGGTCAGATGTGACACAGGTTGGCAACGAGGCTTGGCACAGTATATGGTCAGATGTGACACAGGTTGGCAACGGGGCTTGGCACAGAACATGGTCAGATGTGACACAGGTTGGCAACGAGGCTTGGCACAGCACATGGTCAGATGTGACACAGGTTGGCAGTGAGGCTTGGCACAGCACATGGTCAGATGTGACACAGGTTGGCAACGAGGCTTGGCACAGCACATGGTCAGATGTGACACAGGTTGGCAGTGAGGCTTGGCACAGCACATGGTCAGATGTGACACAGGTTGGCAGTGAGGCTTGGCACAGCACATGGTCAGATGTGACACAGGTTGGCAGTGAGGCTTGGCACAGCACATGGTCAGATGTGACACAGGTTGGCAGTGAGGCTTGGCACAGCACATGGTCAGATATAGCACAGGTTGGCAACGAGGCTTGGCACAGCACATGGTCAGATGTGACACAGGTTGGCAACGAGGCTTGGCACAGCACATGGTCAGATGTGACACAGGTTGGCAACGAGGCTTGGCACAGTATATGGTCAGATGTGATGCAGGTTGGCAATGTGGCTTGGTATATTATGTGGGCATGCAATGGAACTGGCACACCCCCCGTATTGCCCATACAAACTCACCTCCCCTGGTCCTATGGCGTATGCACGGGACATTTGCCGCGCCTATGTAATGTTTTGCAGCTCTGTTTGTAGCCAGCGGGAGAAAAACCGGGCGCATCCCCAGCAGGGGGCGCTCACCCGACCTAGCCTATCGTCATGGCTGGGGATAGGAGCGTGCACACAGCCCAAAGATGCCGGGGGTGCGGCCGTTCAATGTTTACATTGGCGAGGGAGCTAGGGAGAAGGTGAGTTTCCCGGCACCCCTTGGTCACACAGCGGGGCATCCTGATTAGGGATACCCCTGGGAAAGACCATCATCTGGATTCCAGGGCCAGCCCAGGTGTGTAGCTTGGGTGGGGGCAGGCACGTGTCCCGGGTGCAGCAGGTCAGGGGGGGCCTGAGCGCAGTTGGGGGGCACCATTCCGAATTGTTACCCCGGGTGCCAGAAAGCCCAGCTACTCCTCTGGGCAGGCCGCAGGGGTATCCCAAAAAAAATCTGCCCCACTGTTTGACACCCTATTGGGTTTTGCTCCGCTGTAATGAAGCTCCAGCGTTCCGATGGGGGGGGGAGCATGGACGGAGGGATCAGAGCGGGGACACGGGGCGCTGTAGCGAGCAGGTGCGCGCGGGTCAATATTTGTTTAGCGGTGTCATCCCTAAATCAGCTTTAATGGAAAGGCCGAGCTGCGGCCGGATCCTCCGTATTGATTACGCCGCTGAATTATTTAGTATCTTTTCTCTGCTCATATTAATGTTCATCTATATGCAGATCGGCCGCCTGTTTATTAATAGCAAAATCCATTTGTTGCTCAAACCCTCGCCCGCGGCGTATTGACTCCCTGTCTCATTAACCAGCGGCGCCGGGCGAACGGAGGAGGCGGGGGGGGCGAACGGAGGAGGCGGAGGGGGGGGGGCGACCGGGCCAGGGGGCCAAAAGGATGAGTCACGGAAATCCTCCATCAATGGGCCATCCCGGGACAACTCAGTATAACCATACCTCCCAAGTGTCCCTGATTTGGAAGGACTGTCCCTCTTTTGAGTCCATGTCCTCGTTGTTCTTCTATGGGGGTTACTCATGAAAGCGCCTCGTAGCGGCAGGCAGCGTCTGGTGAACGCCAGGCACTGTATGCAAAAACACATTTCAGAAAGCGAATCTGGTGAGCGCCTCTGACAGCGCCATATAGCGGCACATGTATTATTACATATAACAGCGCCACGTAGCGTCACATGTATTATTACATATAACAGCGCCATGTAGCGTCACATGTATTATTACATATAACAGTGCCATGTAGCGTCACATGTATTATTACATATAACAGCGCCGTGTAGCGTCACATGTATTATTACATATAACAGCGCCATGTAGCGTCACATGTATTATTACATATAACAGCGCCATGTAGCGTCACATGTATTATTACATATAACAGCGCCGTGTAGCGTCACATGTATTATTACATATAACAGCGCCACGTAGCTTCACTTGTATTATTACATATAACAGCGCCATGTAGCGTCGCATGTATTATTACATATAACAGCGCCACGTAGCGACACATGTATTATTACATATAACATTGCCAAGTAGCGTCACATGTATTATTACATATAACAGCGCCATGTAGCGTCACATGTATTATTACATATAACAGCGCCATGTAGCGTCACATGTATTATTACATATAACAGCGCCACGTAGCTTCACTTGTATTATTACATATAACAGCGCCATGTAGCGTCACATGTATTATTACATATAACAGCGCCAAGTAGCGACACATGTATTATTACATATAACAGCGCCATGTAGCGTCACATGTATTATTACATATAACAGCGCCATGTAGCGTCACATGTATTATTACATATAACAGCGCCATGTAGCGTCACATGTATTATTACATATAACAGCGCCGTGTAGCGTCACATGTATTATTACATATAACAGCGCCATGTAGCGTCACATGTATTATTACATATAACAGCGCCATGTAGCGCCACATGTATTATTACATATAACAGCGCCACGTAGCTTCACTTGTATTATTACATATAACAGCGCCATGTAGCGTCACATGTATTATTACATATAACAGCGCCACGTAGCGACACATGTATTATTACATATAACAGCGCCATGTAGCGTCACATGTATTATTACATATAACAGCGCCATGTAGCGTCACATGTATTATTACATATAACAGCGCCATGTAGCGTCACATGTATTATTACATATAACAGCGCCATGTAGCGTCACATGTATTATTACATATAACAGCGCCATGTAGCGTCACATGTATTATTACATATAACAGCGCCATGTAGCGTCACATGTATTATTACATATAACAGCGCCGTGTAGCGTCACATGTATTATTTCATATAACAGCGCCATGTAGCGTCACATGTATTATTACATATAACAGTGCCAAGTAGCGTCACATGTATTATTACATATAACAGCGCCATATAGCGTCACATGTATTATTACATATAACAGCGCCGTGTAGCGTCACATGTATTATTACATATAACAGCGCCGTGTAGCGTCACATGTATTATTACATATAACAGCGCCGTGTAGCGTCACATGTATTATTACATATAACAGCGCCGTGTAGCGTCACATGTATTATTACATATAACAGCACCATATAGCGTCACATGTATTATTACAGGCGGCTCAGCGTATATCGCCGGCGCTCTAGGCTCAGCAGCGCCATGTATTACCTGTCGCTCAGTGTCGCTCTCCCGTACATTTCAATGGCCGTTCATTAGTTGTGTATAAACAGCGTGTTTGGCATTTTTTTTGTTTTTGCTCCAATCGTTGTGTGACGTCTCCTGGCTGCAAACAAACACTTTTATATATTTTTGTGACTTTTTATATATTTATGCAGAATTGTCATTACAGGTCTGGCACTAAAGTGTTAATGTCACAGTGTTATAACAATGTCATTCCGTGTGTTCTCGCTTTGTTAAAGGTGGATATGTGTTCAAAAACAGACTTTAATCACACAGCGTCTGGCGCTCTATGCTACAGCGCCCAGATTCAGGGCGCCCATGCTGTGTGCGTGTGTAGTGTTTTGTTAAATGTGGTGTGAGTCGCTGAGTGGCGGACGCACTGAGCTGGTGCTACCTCTCGCTCGCTGCAGCACTGTACTGGCGTTACAGCGCCCAACATACATCACATTCATCAATGCCGGCCAGGTTACTACAGCGACTGAGGCGCTCTGTTACAGCGCCCGATGCCTGCTTACAGCGTCTACTAGCGGTCGCTCTAAGTGCCGGTATACAGACGCTCATCTGCCGATACCTGGCGCTATTAATGAATCAGCCTCCACGTCCCTCTTTGAGGTGTAACATGCAGATCTGCAGCAATAAATGATTCATTTGCCTATTCAAAGTGTTTCTATTGTTGTAACTGTTACAATGTATCTCCTATCCATCCCTCAATGAGGGGGCGTGGCTTCACCCATCGCTCAACGAGGGGGCGTGGCTTCATCTATCGCTCAATGAGGGGGCGTGGCTTCATCCATCCCTCAATGAGGGGTGTGGCTTCATTTACATATTGTCCCTCTTTGAGGTGTAACATGCAGATCTGCAGCAATAAATGATTCATTTCCTATTCAAATTGTTTCTATTGTTGTAACTGTTACAATGTATCTCCTATCCATCCCTCAATGAGGGGGCGTGGCTTCATCCATTGCTCAATGAGGGGGCGTGGCTTCATCCATTGCTCAATGAGGGGGCGTGGCTTCATCCATTGCTCAATGAGGGGGCGTGGCTTCATCCATCCCTCAATGAGGGGGCGTGGCTTCATCCATTGTTCAATGAGGGGGCGTGGCTTCATCCATTGCTCAATGAGGGGGCGTGGCTTCATCCATCGCTCAATGAGGGGGCGTGGCTTCATCCATTGCTCAGTGAGGGGGCGTGGCTTCATCCATCCCTCAATGAGGGGGTGTGGCTTCATTTAACAATTGTCCCTCTTTCCCACCCGGAAAAGTTAGTAGGTATGGTATTACTCTTCTATGGCCAGGAAAGGGTTAAGGAGATTTTGTTTTGTTTTTGTTAGTAGTAACTGTTTGATTGGTCGGGTTGTTTTGCTTAAAGTGGACCAAAACCCAGGATTTTAATTACCCTGGGGCACCCTGATCGGGATGCCCCGCTGTGTGAAACCCCCCAGATCACCGAGCGCCACTCACCTCATCCTGGTCCTACGGCGCATGTGCCGCCGCTCGTCCAATCAGCGCACTCTCTCATCCCCGAGTCGTGGATGCCGCGCTGTCTGACAGCCCCCCAGATCGACGAGTGCAACTCCTGGACCTCTGGCGCATGTGCGGCTGTTCCTCCAATCAGCGCGCTCAGATCTGCAGGCGTCACATCGTCTATGCTTCGTCTAAGACCAGCGGCTCCGAGCGCGCTGGCGGCCACATCCCCCGCCTCCCTCTAACAGGGAGCGTGCCCACGCCGGCCATTCACAAACTCGCCCTGCTGGAGGGATGGCAGGGATGCGGGCGCGGCTCGCGCATGCACCTGGGGGGTTTCACACAGCGGGGCATCCCGATTTTGGATGCCCCAGGTGGGGAGAATCTATCAGCCCGAGAATCTTATAGATTCCTGGGCCGATCGCGCCGGGTTTTGGTCCACTTTAAAGAGGAATGACGCACAGGAATTTTACTTTCCCATGTGCCGTTCCTCTTTCCGGTGGCATCCCGAATTGGGATGTCCCGCTGCGTGTATTCCCCCACCAGGTCACCCTGTTTTACTCACCTTCCTCCCACCGGCCCCGCGCAGACTTGGGATAGAGAGAGCGCGGCAATCAGCCAATCAGCATGCTCGCTATCGCTCGGCTTCCTTCAGTGCCGCTGATGGCTAACAGGCTGATTCATCACTAATGCCAGGTAGCGACAGATGAGCGTCTGTAGCAGGCATTTCAGAGCGCCCGCTAGTAGTCGCTGTGCTCGGCCATGGGTCGCTACTTCATAGCGACTCAGTCGCTGTGCAGCATTGATGAATACATTGTGGGGAGTCGTTATATGACCAGTACAGCGCTGTATGGGAGCGCATGTTAGCGACTGCTCATAGCGACCGACTCACACCATATTCAAGAAAAAAAACAGCCTCACAAATCTCTGGCGCTGAAAAATGCTTCTCTGAAGCCCAGAGCGCAGGAGGCTGTGTGATTAAAGTCTGTTTTTCAGCATCTATCCACCAGTAACAAAGCGAAAACATATGGAATTACATTGTAACAACATTGTAACATGACACTTTAATGGCAGAGCTGTGATGTCATTTCTGAGGAAATATATAAAAAATGAAAAAATTGTGAAAAAACAGCTTATTCAATGTCAGGAGAGGTCACAGAATTATTTGTGATTTTTTGGGAAAAAAAAAACAAATACCCCTTTTAAAGAGAGAAGTATCATCCATTGAAATGTATGGGAGAGCGACAGGTAGCGAGAGGTCATACCTGGCGCTGTGCAAGGCTGAACGCCAGTGCTGTTCGCTGAGGCTGTGAAAATGATGAATCAGACGCTACATGGCGCTATCCCAGTCGCTAAACAGATTCTGCTTGATAAATGTGGAATTGCTGCCGTGTCCGGCGTTCACCAGTCGCTACCTGTCGCTACCTCTCATTAACCAGCCGCTACCTGACGCTATCCATTCTTAAATAAGGCCTAAGCCGCACCGCCCATTCAGAAAGGCCGGGTGGGGGCGTGCCTAGAGGTGAGGGGGGATGTGGCCGGACTGCACAGGGGCTGTGAGGGCTTCAGGAGAAGGTGAGTGAAAGTGGCGATCTGGGGTTTCACACAGCGCGGCGTCCGAATTCGGGATGCCCCAAGGAGCGGCAGACAGGAGAGGAAGTGCAGCGCCGGAACAACTCTATGAAACGTAAGCTACTGATTATCATTTTTTTTTACTTTTGACTTGTACTTTTTGACATTTTTTGTTACTTTTCACTTTAAAGAAGATCATCGGAGGCCCTGGAGTCTTTTAGACTCCAGGGCTTCCGATGTTCCTCTTTAATGTGATTGGCAAGTCAAAAGTAAAAAGATGACTCCAGGGCCACCGATGCAGGGCCAGGGCCACCGATGCAGAGCCAGGGCCACCAATGCAGAGCCAGGGCCACCGATGCAGGACCAGGGCCACCGATGCAGAGCCAGGGCCACCGATGCAGGACCAGGGCCACCGATGCAGAGCCAGGGCCACCGATGCAGAGCCAGGGCCACCGATGCAGGACCAGGGCCACCGATGCAGAGCCAGGGCCACCGATGCAGAGCCAGGGCCACCGATGCAGGACCAGGGCCACCGATGCAGAGCCAGGGCCACCGATGCAGGACCAGGGCCACCGATGCCGGGCAGGCCCAGGGGTAAGGACCAAAACCCAGGATAGTCAAAATCCCGGGTGTTGGTCCACTTTAAAAGGAGCAGTCTTTTTTTTCTGTGAATGGGACATCCCAGGGAATCCCCGTCTTGTTATCATGATGTCATCACCCCAGAGATCTGGTCAGAGGGAACCCCCTTATCAGGTCAGGATGGGGGGAGGAGCATTGGGCTGTAGGTGGAAATCATTTACACCATACCTCCCAACTTTTGAAAGCCGTAAAGAGGGACACTTTAAGCATCCCTCATTGCAGCCAGTGAGGGGCATTCCTCATTGCAGCCAGTTAGGGGCATCCCTCATTGCAGCCAATAAGTGGCATCCCTCATTGCAGCCAATTAGGGGCATCCCTCATTGCAGCCAATAAGCAGCATCCCTCATTGCAGCCAGTAAGCGGCATCCCTCATTGCAGCCAATAAGCAGCATCCCTCATTGCAGCCAGTAAGCGGCATCCCTCATTGCAACCAGTAAGTGGAAACCCTCATTGCAGCCAGTAAGCTGCATCCCTCATTGCAGCCAGTTAGGGGCATCCCTCATTACAGCCAATAAGTGGCATCCCTCATTGCAGCCAGTTAGGGGCATCTCTCATTGCAGCCAATAAGCAGCATCCCTCATTGCAGCCAGTAAGCGGCATCCCTCATTGCAGCCAGTAAGTGGCATCCCTCATTGCAGCCAGTAAACGGCATCCCTCATTGCAGCCAGTTAGGGGCATCCCTCATTGCAGCCAGTAAGTGGCATCCCTCATTGCAGCCAGTTAGGGGCATTTCTCATTGCAGCCAGTAAGCAGCATCCCTCATTGCAGCCAGTAAGCAGCATCCCTCATTGCAGCCAGTTAGGGGCATCCCTCATTGCAGCCAGTAAGCAGCATCCCTCATTGCAGCCAGTTAGGGGCATTCCTCATTGCAGCCAGTAAGTGGCGTCCCTCATTGCAGCCAGTAAGCTGCAATATTTTTTGATTTAAACTAGAGGAATGGGACAGAGGTGTAACTTGCGAGGGTGATTTCTGTCCCCTACCATTTAGGATGAAGCAGGACATTGAAGCAGGAAGCCCGGTCAGTGGTAGGCTAGAGGTGGAAAAGATCAAGGACACACTAAAATACAATAGCAACAACATCCACGTGATGTGTACCAATGCTCGCAGCTTGCGCAACAAGCTCTGTGAATTAATGGCCATCATATCCAGGGATGAATTGGATCTTGTTGCAATAACAGAGACTTGCGGCCTTATTTATCAAGGGCTAGCGGCAGGTAGTGTATGACGAGCGCCAGGTACCGCCAGCTAACGGCGGCTACCAAATCAAGTACGCCCGGCGGCGGTCACAATGACGCATTTATCACGCTAAATGAGGCTAGCGCCGGCGAGAGCGTCAGCTAGCGCGGGATTCATCATGTAGCCGACTGCAACGAACAGCGCCGCTGCTAATCCCATCACAGCGACAGGTATGACCTGGCGCTCCCTGGCGTGGTCCAATGCATTTCAATGGAACAATCTTTAAATAATCATAATTAATTGCTATTAATGTTTTTTTTTTTTTTTTTAATGTCAAAAATTCTGTGACCACTTCTGCAATGTTAGGTTTTTTTTTTTAAGTTAAAAAAAAAAAAAAAAAAAAAATTGTGCAGAATTGATATTACAGGTCTGATATTCATGTATTCATATTACAAAATGTTTAGAAAAACTTGTATAATTTTTACATATAAAAAAAAAGGTTGTTTGGGGGTTAAAAACTACTTTACACACATCGCCGCCAGCGCTCTGGGGTTTAAACAAGGAATTCACAGCGCGAGAAATTTTTGAGCGCGATTTGTTAATGAATCTGCAGCAAGCCGTTCGCTCTGGCCATTCGCTGTCAGGCGCACCCATACAACGCGGAACCTGTGAAACAGCGACTCCTAACCCCGTATTCAACATTACCGCACACCGACTGAGTCGCTGTCAACAAGCAAACCCCGGCCAAGCACAGCGAATACTAGCTGGCGCTGTGAAAATCACGCTACTGGCGCTCATCTGTCGCTACCTGGCGCTATTAATGAATCGGCCTCTTGGTTCAAGGATCACAATGACTGGGAGATAGCCATACCCGGTTACACATTGTACAGAAAAGACAGATTGGATAGAAAGGGCGGTGGAGTAGCCATTTATGTCAAGACTACCCTTCAATCAACAATAATTCAGCATACACATAATGAACTAGAAACTCTCTGGGTTACCATGCAGACTAAGGAGGGAGCTGTGGTCAGAATTGGTGTGATATATAGGCCCCCTGGACAATCTGAGGATCTAGATAACCTGTTAATAGATGAAATCAGTGGAATGGCAGAGAAGGGGGACATTGTAATTACAGGTGACTTCAACATGCCTGATGTGGACTGGAATATCCCAAGTGCATCGACATGCAAGAGCAGGACTATATTAGAGGCACTTAATGGAGTGTCTCTAAAACAACATGTGACATTGCCAACTAGAGGAAATAACATTCTGGACTTAGTTCTGACCAATGGGGATCTGGTGTCCGAGGTCAGGGCTGAAGAAAATCTGGGTTCCAGTGACCATCAATGCTTATGGTTCAGAATAAAAACAGACATTGTGCAATCACACACCAGAACCAAAGTGCTAGACTTTAGGAAGACAAACTTCAAGGAAATGGCGGAGAATGTAGAAAGAAAATTAGGTGAGTGGAACAGAGTAGCAGAAGTGAGTGCCCAGTGGTCACTATTAAAAATGGCAACTAAGCAATATGTGAAACAAACTAGCAAGAATAAAAGGAAGAAGAAACCATTATGGTTTACTAGGGAAGTCAGCACTATCATAAAAGATAAGAAGTCTGCCTATAAGAAGTATAAAGTAAGTGGAAGTGTAGCTGACAGAGAGGCGTATAAAATTAAACAGAGGGAAGCAAAACTAATTATAAGGACTGCTAAAGGGCAAAAGGAGGAAGAAATGGCCAAATCTATGAAGAGGGGAGATAAAACCTTTTTCCGATATATTGGTGACAGAAAGAAGAAAAACAATGCAGTCTAAAAAATTAGAAATAGGGAAAATAAATATATTGACGGAGTAAAGGCTGTGGCTGACCATCTGAATAGCTACTTTTGTTCGGTATTTTCAGATAGTAGCAGGTATGACCATAGCACAGCATCCAGCTGGGACCCATAGCGGGCATGGCCATAGCACAGCATCCAGCTGGGACCCATAGCGGGCATGGCCATAGCACAGCATCCCGCTGGGACCCATAGCGGGCATGTACATAGCACAGCATCCAGCTGGGACCCATAGCGGGTATGTACATAGCACAGCATCCAGCTGGGACCCATAGCGGGCATGGCCATAGCACAGCATCCAGCTGGGACACATAGCAGGCATGGCCATAGCACAGCATCCAACTGGGACCCATAGCGGGTATGTACATAGCACAGCATCCAGCTGGGACCCATAGCGGGTATGGCCATAGCACAGCATCCAGCTGGGACACATAGCGGGTATGTACATAGCACAGCATCCAGCTGGGACCCATAGCGGGCATGGCCATAGCACAGCATCCAGCTGGGACCCATAGTGGGCATGGCCATAGCACAGCATCCAGCTGGGACCCATAGCGGGCATGGCCATAGCACAGCATCCAGCTGGGACCCATAGTGGGCATGGCCATAGCACAGCATCCAGCTGGGACCCATAGCGGGTATGTACATAGCACAGCATCCAGCTGGGACACATAGCGGGTATGGCCATAGCACAGCATCCCGCTGGGACCCATAGTGGGTATGTACATAGCACAGCATCCAGCTGGGACCCATAGCAGGTATGGCCATAGCACAGCATCCAGCTGGGACCCATAGCGGGCATGGCCATAGCACAGCATCCAGCTGGGACCCATAGCGGGCATGGCCATAGCACAGCATCCCGCTGGGACCCATAGTGGGTATGTACATAGCACAGCATCCAGCTGGGACCCATAGTGGGTATGTACATAGCACAGCATCCAGCTGGGACCCATAGTGGGTATGGCCATAGCACAGCATCCAGCTGGGACCCATAGCGGGCATGGCCATAGCACAGCATCCCGCTGGGACCCATAGTGGGTATGTACATAGCACAGCATCCAGCTGGGACACATAGCGGGCATGGCCATAGCACAGCATCCAGCTGGGACCCATAGCGGGTATGGCCATAGCACAGCATCCAGCTGGGACCCATAGCGGGTATGGCCATAGCACAGCATCCCGCTGGGAGGGCACAGCTCCGGAGTTTCTGGAGGCTGATGTCCTATCCGAGCTGGCACATCTAAAGGTAAGTAATGCAATGGGTCCAGATGGAATCCACCCCAGAGTTCTAAGGGAACTTAGGTTTGTGATTGCAGCCCCTCTGACTGATTTACTTAACCATTCCCTTTCAACTGGTGAGGTTCCAGATGATTGGAGAATGGCCAATGTCGTACCAATCCATAAAAAGGAGAGTAGAGAAGAAGCCAGTAATTACAGGCCAGTTAGTGTAACATCTATAGTGGTCAAATTAATGGAAACACTCTTAAAAAAACAGATAATTTCCCATCTAAAAATTAATGACCTATTGGACCCAAAACAGCCCGGCTTTACTGAGGGCAGATCATGTGACCAATCTTATTGATTTCTTTGACAATGTCACTAAAGTGTTAGATGAAGGTGGTGCTGTGGATATCGCCTATCTGGATTGTAGCAAAGCCTTTGACACTGTACCACATAAGGAGCTCATAAATAAGTTATTGAAAGTAGGACTCAATCCCTGGATAGTTCAGTGGATTTCCAGTTGGCTGAGGGATCGGTATCAGAGCGTTGTTGTAAATGGCGTGCAATCTGAACAAAGGCGAGTTACAAGTGGTGTGCTGCAAGGCTCAGTCCTGGGCCCCATTCTTTTTAATATATTTGTAAGTGACATAGAAGAAGGCTTGGTAGGAAAAGTTTGTCTGTTTGCTGATGATACAAAGGTGAGTAATAGGGTGGATATTCCTGGAGGTGTCTGCAACATGGAAAATGATTTAGCTTTACTGGATAGATGGTCAAAACTGTGGAAACTAGAGTTTAATGTCTCTAAATGTAAAATCCTGCACTTGGGATACAGAGAACATACAGTATACACATAAGATACAGAGAACATACAGTATATACATAAGATACAGAGAACATACAGTATACACATAAGATACAGAGAACATACAGTATATACATAAGATACAGAGAACATACAGTATACACATAAGATACAGAGAACGTACAGTATATACATAAGATACAGAGAACATACAGTATACACATAAGATACAGAGAACATACAGTATATACATAAGATACAGAGAACATACAGTATATACATAAGATACAGAGACCATACAGTATATACATAAGATACAGAGAACATACAGTATATACATAAGATACAGAGAACATACAGTATACACATAAGATACAGAGAACATACAGTATACACATAAGATACAGAGAACATACAGTATATACATAAGATACGGAGATCATACAGTATACACATAAGATACAGAGAACATACAGTATACACATAAGATACAGAGAACATACAGTATATACATAAGACACAGAGAACATACAGTATATACATAAGATACAGAGACCATACAGTATATACATAAGATACAGAGAACATACAGTATACACATAAGATACAGAGAGCATACAATATACACATAAGATACAGAGAACATACAGTATATACATAAGATACAGAGAACATACAGTATATACATAAGATACAGAGACCATACAGTATACACATAAGATACAGAGAACATACAGTATACACATAAGATACAGAGAACATACAGTATATAGATAAGATACAGAGAACATACAGTATATACATAAGACACAGAGAACATACAGTATATACATAAGATACAGAGACCATACAGTATACACATAAGATACAGAGAGCATACAATATACACATAAGATACAGAGAACATACAGTATATACATAAGATACAGAGACCATACAGTATATACATAAGATACAGAGAACATACAGTATATACATAAGATACAGAGAACATACAGTATACACATAAGATACAGAAAACATACAGTATATACATAAGATACAGAGAACATACAGTATACACATAAGATACAGAGAACATACAGTATACACATAAGATACAGAGAGCATACAGTATATACATAAGACACAGAGAACATACAGTATATACATAAGATACAGAGACCATACAGTATATACATAAGATACAGAGAACATACAGTATATACATAAGATACAGAGAACATACAGTATATACATAAGATACAGAGACCATACAGTATACACATAAGATACAGAGAACATACAGTATATACATAAGATACAGAGAACATACAGTATATACATAAGATACAGAGACCATACAGTATAACCATAAGATACAGAGAACATACAGTATATACATAAGATACAGAGAACATACAGTATATACATAAGACACAGAGAACATACAGTATATACATAAGACACAGAGAACATACAGTATACACATAAGATACAGAGACCATACAGTATACACATAAGATACAGAGAACATACAGTATATACATAAGATACAGAGAACATACAGTATACACATAAGATACAGAGAACATACAGTATACACATAAGATACAGAGAACATACAGTATACACATAAGATACAGAGAACATACAGTATACACATAAGATACAGAGAACATACAGTATATACATAAGATACAGAGAACATACAGTATATACATAAGATACAGAGACCATACAGTATACACATAAGATACAGAGAGCATACAATATACACATAAGATACAGAGACCATACAGTATATACATAAGATACAGAGACCATACAGTATATACATAAGATACAGAGAACATACAGTATATACATAAGATACAGAGAACATACAGTATACACATAAGATACAGAGAACATACAGTATACACATAAGATACAGAGAACATACAGTATACACATAAGATACAGAGAACATACAGTATACACATAAGATACAGAGAACATACAGTATACACATAAGATACAGAGAACATACAGTATACACATAAGATACAGAGAACATACAGTATACACATAAGGGCAGAGACTAGATGGACCGTATGGTCTCCTTCTGCCGTCAACCTTCTATGTTTCTAAGCGGCATCCGTCATTGCAGCCAGTGAGGGGCTGACACTGGTCCCCCCTAAAACTATAGCAACAGGGTCCCATTTCTACAAACTGCCTATCGGATGGGAGCTCTCCCCATCGGTCGCGCCGCGCTCTCCGTTCTGCACATGTGCCGGGTCAATCCCATTAAGAGCCGCCCATAAATAACGCAGTAATAAACGGGCCGCCCGCTACATTGTAACAAGCCGATGATGTCGCCAGCGAGGGCTTTAATATGATGTGTTTATGGGGTGTCAGTGGGGGTCACGGTGATCAGAATAAGCTGCATGAAGGGGGAGATAAATCTGCCGCCCCCGCCAATCCCACAGATCATCTCCACCCGGGCGGAAACTGCTGCACACATCTCCTGTCACTTGTAATGAAGAGCCAGACGGGAGGCAGAGATAGTAAATGATACAATTCACAGTCTCATCAACATGTGTAATGAGACATTATAGATAAATAAATAAATAGGAGATTGATAGAAGATAGATAGATAGATAGATAGACAGATAGATAGATAGATAGATATGAGATAGATAGATAGATATGAGATAGATAGATAGATAGATAGATAGATAGATAGATAGATAGATATGGGATAGATAGATAGATATGAGATAGATAGATAGATAGATAGATAGATAGATAGATAGATATGGGATAGATAGATAGATATGAGATAGATAGATAGATAGATAGATAGATAGATAGATAGATATGAGATAGATAGATAGATAGATAGATAGATAGATAGATGAGAGAAATATATGGGATGGATCAGTGGGGCAGCTATAGAGAGTTCAGAGGTTGTAACTGCACCGGGGCCCATAAGGTGAAGGTGCCCCATCATTGTTGTTCCTCCTTCTTTATTAGATTTGGGCGCTCATTGCCTCCTTTGTCTCAGCTGTTTCAGTCTTTAGTTCCCTGGTTGTGTCCAATTAAGTTACAATAACAGGAAAAAAATACTTTACTGTAGAGCTGTTGGGGGCCTATTTAATGTTTTGCACCAGGGCCCACTCACATTTAGTTTATGGGACTGGGGTGGATGGATATATGGGTCCCAAGCCTGACTCGGGAGATATAATAAATGATTAGATAATAATGCACTCGGGGGGGGGGCTCATGGATTCCTCCTGATATCTGGGGCTGAATGGCGCGACATCTCTTTGTCCCCAGCAAGGTCACATCTCCCGTTCTGTGTTCGCCACCATTAAGGCGTAATTTCATATTATGTCGCGGCCGGAGAACAATGGTGTCTCCTGGGTGCTGGCAGCCGCTGCGCAGAAATGGGGACGCGCCACTCTGGGTACAGGGCAGCGACGGGTCAGGGCCAGAGATGGATGCTGTCTGCGTGCTGGATGGAAATCAGGCCGAGCAATAGTTCCCAGACGTTGCCAGGAGGCTCCATCATTCATTTCATACAATCCCAAACTCCTTCACATCATCCATTATACAGTATTACAGGGAAGAGAGCTGCATACCAAGCTGCTGGAAGAACTACAAGAACCAGCACTCCCAACATAGGAAAAATATACTGTAATCAATATTGTCACCAGAATAGATTCAAACTGCTTCCTCTATTTGTTTCCTCCCTTTTACCCTGATTTTAGGCTCCTCTCTTCCTGTATCCTCTCTTATACCCTAATAGAGTGTAAGCTCTTCTCCTTCTATATCCTCCCTTATACCCTAATTGAGTGTAAGCTCTTCTCCTCCTGTGTCCTCCCTTATACCCTAATAGAGTGTAAGCTCTTCTCCTCCTCTATCCTCCCTTATACCCTAATAGAGTGTAAGCTCTTCTCCTCTTGTATCCTCCCTTATACCCTAATAGAGTGTAAGCTCTTCCTCTTCTGTATCCTCCCTTATAACCTAATAGAGTGTAAGTTCCTCTCTTACTGTATCCTCTCTTAAACCCTAATAGAGTGTAAGCTCTTCTCCTCCTGTATCCTCCCTTATACCCTAATAGAGTGTAAGCTCTTCCCCTCCTGTATCCTCCCTTATACCCTAATAGAGTGTAAGCTCTTCTCCTCCTGTATCCTCCCTTATACCCTAATAGAGTGTAAGCTCTTCCTCTTCTGTATCCTCCCTTATACCCTAATAGAGTGTAAGCTCTTCGTCTTCTGTATTCTCCCTTATACCCTAATAGAGTGTAAGCTCTTCTCCTTCTTTATCTTCCCTTATACCCTAATAGATTGTGAGCTCTTCTGCCTACTGTGTATTGCCAGGAAATGGTTGGTGATGGTGCAGGAACCTGAGCTGGGGCAGGCAATTGCTTTCCTGTTCTCTAACCTGCAGTGAGATGGTGATGCTGATAACAGAATTGCTGAAAGTGAGTCACATCTCCCTTTGTTTTCCAACAAACATCAAAAACAGAAATGAGTTAATTGTTTCTCTTGAGCAGGGAAGTGAGCGTCATTGTGTGTTGCGCAGGGTGAGCCGATGTTCATTTTCTGAAGCAATCCTTTGCTGTATCATCAGGAAATCATCTTCCAGAAGGAGGACTGACATCAGCAGTGATTGATGGAGAGATTTCTCTCTCCACTTGATAAATGTCTCTATGAAATGGGAACGAGCGCCGCGTGATCAGCGCCGGGGCTGGAGAGTAAGTATCTGGCCTTGGTGCTGATATGAAGCACTGAGCACTGAGGTGCTGATCCTCCACTGCTTCATGTGCCATTGGGTTTTAAAGAAAAACGCTGCCCACATGCATCTAACCAGATCTGACGAAAGGCAAGGGATAGACTCTGATGACATCTCAGTTTAGTGACTCTGTTCTAGGGTATACTCTAGCATCACCATCTCACTGCAGCTTAGAGAATAAATATTCTGTTCCCTTTGATATATTGTTTTACAGTAAGTGGAGATGAGGGAACAGGGCAAACTCTGATGACATCTCAATTTTGTGACGAAACGTACGTTAGTTCTATATCGATGTAACTTTATCTATCTATTATCTATTATTAATAATAATAATAATAATGTATTGTTCCCTGTACTGTATGTTTTATCTTGTCTGTAATCACACCTTGTAAAGCGCTACGGAAGATCTTGGCGCTATATAAATAAACAATAATAATATTACAGTTGTGAGCGATGGAATGAAGGGGTCGTGTGAGGAGAAAAGGGACATCGGTGGGTTGTTTGCCTGTCATTTTTTTTTCCAAAGAACTTCCTAGAGCCCTCATGGGACGCATCTTCGGCTGTGAACGTGTTCCCGCCCCCAACCATGCAGATAGGCCCCTCCTCCTGGGGATGCAGCCGCTCGCACTCCAATCGCCACAAACAAGAGCCATTCACCAAACATCTAATATGCACAGCAAGCAGCTCTGATTGGACCACAGCCCGTGCATGTGTTGTAGGACCAGGAACAGGTGAATTTTAAGAGGCATTCTGGGGGTTTCACAAAGCAGGGATCTCCTGGGGCACAGAAAAAAAAAGACGGGTTTTGTTTCGCTTTATTGATACAATATAAAAAGTGAGCACTGTGATCTGTGGTTGCTGAAGTAACGGTGAGTCACTACAGTTGTCAGGAATGGAGGATAGGGAAAAAGGGTCGTGCAAGGAGAGAAAGGCGCCTGGCAAGTAGCCAGACATGTTTATTTTTTACAACTTTCAGTTTCCTGACGAATAATAAAGATGACAGCTGCCCACTCAATCAGTTTATAACTATTCTGTTCCCCTATTCAGTATGTAGACAGGATAGACTCTGATGACATCACAATTTTGTGACGAAACGTACGTCAGTTTTAATGTATATTAAACTAATTATTACGTCTTATCTCACTTTGATAATAATAATCAATCGTAAAAAGTGATTGCTTTGATATGCCGTTACCGATCTCACAAATACAGGCATAGTGGCAAGACACAACAGAAAGAAAGGACTACAAACATGTTTTTTCAATTTTTTTCAAGCTTTCAGTTTCTTTACAAATGAAAGTGATGGAAGCCACTCATTAAGTTTATAACCATTCTGTTCCCTTTTATATATTGTTATACAGTAAGTGACATGAAAGGAACATGGCAGACTCTGATGACGTCACAATTCTGTGACGAAATGTACGTCAGTTTGTATATTAAAGTTTTATCTTGATAATAACAATAAAATTTAAAAATTGATTGCTTTGATTTGCTGATCCCACAAATACAGGTGTAGTGGCAAGTCACAACAGTTGTCAGCGATGGAAGATGAGGGGCCCTGCAAGGAGAGAAAGGACTACAGACATGTTCAATTTTTTTTTCAAGCTTTCAGTTTCTTTACAAATAAAAGTGAAGTAAGTCACTCATTCAGTTCCCTGTTCACTTTTATATATTGTTCTACAGTATGTGGACACGAAAGGTACAGGGCCGACTCTGATGACGTCACAATTATGTGACGAAATGTACATCAGTTCTGTATCGATTTTGTCTTGCTCTGAATGGAAACGGAAAAAGTTAGCTTCAGGATTTTTGGTTGCCTCACAGTTCACACAGTTACAAAGTAGCAGTGAGATATTATGGCTGTCAGCAATGAAAGATAGAAACGAGAGCCTGTGCAAAGAGAAGAAGTACACTGACAGGTCGTAGACATGTTTATTCTATTTCCAAATTTCAGTGTCTTTACAAACAAAATTTATGGCAGCTGCTCAGTCAGTTTATAGCTATTCTGTTCCCTTAGATTTTTACAGTAAAAGAAAACAAAATGAACAGGGCAGATTCTGATGACGTCACAATTTTGAGACGAAATGTACGTTCATTCTTTTTACCTGTGTAATTTTATCTTCCTGTGAAAATGCTAAATTGTAAAAAGTGAACGTTTTGATCTGTGGTGGTTGAAGGAGTGATGGGACACTGCAGTTGCCGGCAATGGAAGATAATGCAAGGAGAAAAAGGACATCAGCAGGAGTCAGACATGTTTGATTTTTACAGGACGTGGACACAAAGGAACAGGGCAGATTCTGATGGCATCTATACATTTTAGAGCTCTGATAATAAAAAAAAAAAGAAAAAAAATTAAGCACCGGGATTTGTGGCCATTGAGCCAATAAAGTGAATGCACACAATTACGAAGTAGTCGTTAGACGCTACAGTTGTCAATGATGGAAAATTGGGACGTGGGGTCGTGCGAGGAGAACACTGGCAGGCCGTTGACGTGTTCCTACTTTTTCTATAAACGTGATGACAGCTGTACCATCAGTTTATAGCTATTCCGTCCCCTTAGATTATTTTAATTACGGTAAGGGAAAACAAAATGAACAAGACCTTTTCATGACGAAACGTACGTTAGTTCTATATTGGTGTCATTTTATCTTGTTTTGATGATAATAATAACATGTAAAAAGTGAGTGCTGTGATTTTGATATGTGGTTGTTGGTGAGACACTACAATTATCAGCAATCGAAGATAGGGATCAGTGGTTGTTTGGGGAGAGAAAGGAAACCAGCTGGAGGCAGATATGTTTAAAGATGAACACACCGATTTTCACTTTTCGGGGTGTTGTATACTGGCAGGTGGTAGACATGTTCATTCTATTTTCAAATGTCAGTGTCTTAACAAACGAAATATATGGCAGCTGCTCAGTCAGTTTATAGATATTCTGTTCCATTAGATTTTTACAGTAAATGAAAACAAAATGAACAGGGCAGATTCTGATGACGTCACAATTTTGAGACGAAATGTACGTTCATGCTTTTTATCTGTGTAATTTTATCTTCCTGTGAAAATGCTAAATTGTAAAAAGTGAACGTTTTGATCTGTGGTGGTTGAAGGAGTGATGGGACACTGCAGTTGCCGGCAATGGAAGATAATGCAAGGAGAAAAAGGACATCGGCAGGAGTCAGACATGTTTGATTTTTACAGGACGTGGACACAAAGGAACAGGGCAGATTCTGATGACATCTATACATTTTAGAGCTCTGATAATAAAAAAAAAAGAAAAAAATTAAGCACCGGGATTTGTGGCTGTTGAGCCAATAAAGTGAATGCACACAATTACGAAGTCAGACACTACAGTTGTCAATGATGGAAAATAGGGATGTGGGGTCGTGCGAGGAGAACACTGGCAGGCCGCTGACGTGTTTCTACTTTTTCTATAAAAGTGATGACAGCTGTACAATCAGTTTATAGCTATTCCGTCCCCTTAGATTATTTTAATTGCGGTAAGGGAAATCAAAATGAACAAGACCTTTTCATGACGAAACGTACGTTAGTTCTATATTGGTGTCATTTTATCTTGTTTTGATGATAATAATAACATGTAAAAAGTGAGTGCTGTGATTTTGATATGTGGTTGTTGGTGAGACACTACAATTATCAGCAATCGAAGATAGGGACCAGGGGTTGTTCGGGGAGAGAAAGGACACCAGCTGGAGGCAGATATGTTTAAAGATGAACACACCGATTCTCGGGGTGTTGTTCCTCTCTGTTGGGGCATACTGAATTGGTATGCACCGCTGTGTGTATGCCCCTAGGTCACTCACCTTCCTGTCGTTTCCATGACGCACACTCGGGCGAGAACGAGCACATTGATTAGCTGGGTGGTCCGTTAAACCAATCAGCATGCTCGCATCCAATTGGCTCCCTTCAGGTCAAGTCAGGTGACGGCTAAGCTGCCTGGACAGCTAAGCAGCCGAGCGGTGCCGAAGGGAGTTTAAAAAGGTTTAAATTCTTTATTATTATTAGTATTATTAATATTATTAGTAAAATCGGAGGGGGATAGATAGTCCATCAGTTCCCAGTTCACAGTGCATTATACCATATAAAACACATACATATATCGACAGGATCCAACGATGGAGTATATCTACATTAATTAATGGACCAACACCACTTGGTTATTGAACTTGGTGAACTTGTTTTTGGCGTAGTAGTTTCACCCGGTCGGGCTTCCTCAGCGCCAGTCATCGATAATGTGCGATATATATATGGATCTGCCGCACACCAGAGCAATATGGATGAACAGGGCAGACTCTGACCACGCGTTGCGTGGCCGAGTGCCACTTCGCCAGGGTGACTCAGCACTCGACCACGCAACGCATCGGTGGCAGGTTGCTGTTCTGGAGGTCCTTGGGCTCGTAAGATGTGGTGATGCAATTCTACTAATTTTTTGTTCTGCGGCATTGTCTGTATGATGGCGGTAACACCATAAATACTGCACTGCTATATTATCTTTGCACATTGCTCTTCTTGTGTAGCAATTCTTACAAACTTGGAGCACTTTTTCTGCACAAATCTATTGCGCCTTTTGCACTTATGCACTTTAAAGTGGAGTTTCCACAATATTATAACACTACTATAAACTGTATTAATATATTTTCTATATTTTCTAAATCTTTAGCACATTTTCTGCTTCTTTAGAAGCCACCATACAGGCATAGCAGTGTATTCATTCAATTCTTGGATATATATGATACATATGATATTTAATAAGAGCCAACAGCAGGATAACCATCTCCAGCGCTTTTTATGGGTATATATGTTTTTTAATTAAGTCCTTTATGTTGTTTGTCATGATTAGAGATGAGCGAACTTTTGAAAAATTCGATTCGACTGATTCGCCGAATTTTCCGACAAAAATCGTTTCGACCCGAATAAATTCGCGACGAATCGCTATTAAAAACGGCTATTTCTGAGCCTCCTACAGCCTCAATAGGGTTGTAAACCATTCAGCCTTGCTGTAACACGCACAGGATGCGTGCTGGGTTTGTTAAATAATACTTTGAAGAAATATCACATGCAGATCAGAGGCATCGCTAATAGAATCGCAGAGCGGCACAATTGCAGAGAGTTGAAGTGGCATCACTATGAGGGGCAGAAGGAGCCCAAATATACACTGGAGTTGGCCTCAGGAGCCCAAAAATTGGATGAATCACACCCTGGAGTTGGCAGAAGTTGGCAGCAGCAGCAGGAGCCCAAATATACACTGGAGTTGGCTTCAGGAGCCCAAAAATTGGATGAATCACACCCTGGAGTTGGCAGAAGTTGGCAGCAGCAGGAGCAGGAGCCCAAATATACACTGGAGTTGGCCTCAGGAGCCCATAAATTGGATGAATCACACCCTGGAGTTGGCAGAAGTTGGCAGCAGCAGCAGCAGGAGCCCAAATATACACTGGAGTTGGCCTCAGGAGCCCAAAAATTGGATGAATCACACCCTGGAGTTGGCAGGAGTTGACAGTAGTAGCAGCAGGAGCCCAAATATACACTGGAGTTGGCTTCAGGAGCCCAAAAATTGGATGAATCACACCCTGGAGTTGGCAGAAGTTGGCAGCAGCAGCAGCAGGAGCCCAAATATACACTGGAGTTGGCCTCAGGAGCCCAAAAATTGGATGAATCACACCCTGGAGTTGGCAGAAGTTGGCAGTAGTAGCAGCAGGAGCCCAAATATACACTGGAGTTGGCTTCAGGAGCCCAAAAATTGGATGAATCACACCCTGGAGTTGGCAGAAGTTGGCAGCAGCAGCAGCAGCAGGAGCCCAAATATACACTGGAGTTGGCTTCAGGAGCCCAAAAATTGGATGAATCACACCCTGGAGTTGGCAGAAGTTGGCAGCAGCAGGAGCAGGAGCCCAAATATACACTGGAGTTGGCCTCAGGAGCCCAAAAATTGGATGAATCACACCCTGGAGTTGGCAGAAGTTGGCAGCAGCAGCAGCAGGAGCCCAAATATACACTGGAGTTGGCTTCAGGAGCCCAAAAATTGGATGAATCACACCCTGGAGTTGGCAGGAGTTGACAGTAGCAGCAGCAGGAGCCCAAATATACACTGGAGTTGGCCTCAGGAGCCCAAAAATTGGATGAATCACACCCTGGAATTGGCAGGAGTTGACAGTAGCAGCAGCAGGAGCCCAAATATACACTGGAGTTGGCTTCAGGAGCCCAAAAATTGGATGAATCACACCCTGGAGTTGGCAGAAGTTGGCAGCAGCAGCAGCAGCAGGAGCCCAAATATACACTGGAGTTGGCCTCAGGAGCCCAAAAATTGGATGAATCACACCCTGGAGTTGGCAGAAGTTGGCAGCAGCAGCAGCAGGAGCCCAAATATACACTGGAGTTGGCCTCAGGAGCCCAAAAATTGGATGAATCACACCCTGGAGTTGGCAGGAGTTGACAGTAGTAGCAGCAGGAGCCCAAATATACACTGGAGTTGGCTTCAGGAGCCCAAAAATTGGATGAATCACACCCTGGAGTTGGCAGAAGTTGGCAGCAGCAGCAGCAGGAGCCCAAATATACACTGGAGTTGGCCTCAGGAGCCCAAAAATTGGATGAATCACACCCTGGAGTTGGCAGAAGTTGGCAGTAGTAGCAGCAGGAGCCCAAATATACACTGGAGTTGGCTTCAGGAGCCCAAAAATTGGATGAATCACACCCTGGAGTTGGCAGAAGTTGGCAGCAGCAGCAGCAGCAGGAGCCCAAATATACACTGGAGTTGGCTTCAGGAGCCCAAAAATTGGATGAATCACACCCTGGAGTTGGCAGAAGTTGGCAGCAGCAGCAGCAGCAGGAGCCCAAATATACACTGGAGTTGGCTTCAGGAGCCCAAAAATTGGATGAATCACACCCTGGAGTTGGCAGGAGTTGACAGTAGCAGCAGCAGGAGCCCAAATATACACTGGAGTTGGCCTCAGGAGCCCAAAAATTGGATGAATCACACCCTGGAGTTGGCAGGAGTTGACAGTAGTAGCAGCAGGAGCCCAAATATACACTGGAGTTGGCTTCAGGAGCCCAAAAATTGGATGAATCACACCCTGGAGTTGGCAGAAGTTGGCAGCAGCAGCAGCAGGAGCCCAAATATACACTGGAGTTGGCCTCAGGAGCCCAAAAATTGGATGAATCACACCCTGGAGTTGGCAGAAGTTGGCAGTAGTAGCAGCAGGAGCCCAAATATACACTGGAGTTGGCTTCAGGAGCCCAAAAATTGGATGAATCACACCCTGGAGTTGGCAGAAGTTGGCAGCAGCAGCAGCAGCAGGAGCCCAAATATACACTGGAGTTGGCTTCAGGAGCCCAAAAATTGGATGAATCACACCCTGGAGTTGGCAGAAGTTGGCAGCAGCAGCAGCAGCAGGAGCCCAAATATACACTGGAGTTGGCTTCAGGAGCCCAAAAATTGGATGAATCACACCCTGGAGTTGGCAGGAGTTGACAGTAGCAGCAGCAGGAGCCCAAATATACACTGGAGTTGGCCTCAGGAGCCCAAAAATTGGATGAATCACACCCTGGAGTTGGCAGAAGTTGGCAGTAGCAGCAGCAGGAGCCCAAAAAATGGCCTAAAGACATAAATATGTTTTGCACCATTTGTAAAGTGTAAAACGTGGCACCATGCTGAATCTAGTCGCATGCATCAGGCATTGGTGGGTGGAAATCCTGGCTGATCCATCCCTGATTCATTTTGACAAAGGTGAGTCTCTCCACATTTTTAGTTGACAGACGAGTTCTCCTCGCCGTAACTATGGCCCCCGCCGCACTAAACACCCGCTCAGATGGCACGCTACTTGCCGGGCAGGACAGCTTTTCCAGGGCAAACTCTGCTAGTTGCGGCCACAAATCAAGTTTGGCTGCCCAGAAGTCCAGCGGATCCTCAAGGTGTGTTGGCATGGTCATGTCAAAGTATGACATGACCTGCTGGTTCAGGTCCTGCTCCAGGTCTTCCTGCTGCTCATGAGTAGCCTCACTATGCGGGTGTAGAAAGCTACTCATTAGCGACTGAAGACTGAGGCTGCTGCTGCTGATGGAGCTTCTGCTGCTGCTGCTGCCAACCCCCCCAGCGGCCATGGCAGTGGAAGGTGAGCGCAGAGGTCCCCTCGAGTCAGACCTGCGAGAGTATGGACCATGGCGCAGATAGGCATCGGCCAACTGCCTACGTAGAATGTCTTTGTAGTAGTTGAGTTTGTCCTCCCTCTCGGTGGGTTTAAAAAATGCCCCCATTTTGTGCCGGAAGCGAGGGTCCAATAAGGTGGACAGCCAGAAGTCATCCCGCCGACAGATGGAAACAATTCTGGGGTCACTACGCAAGCATGTGAGCATGCTTCGTGCCATTTGCGCAAGTGACTCGGATGGACTACCTGTCTCCATCTCCACTGCATACTGCCACGGTGTGCCCGGGTCCTCTGTCTCTCCTTCCTCAAAAACCTCTAGCTCCTCTGGCTGCTCCTGCTCCTCCTCTCCTGTCCGCTGACTAGATAAACCAGCCATTTCGCCAAGCCTAAACTGTGTTTCGCTGGGCAACTCCTCCTCCTCCTCTTCCTCCTCCTCCTCCTCCAGTTCAGCTCCAACGGGGTTCATGTGGCCGTAAGATGTAAACGCCATGTCTCCAGTGCCCTGACCAGCCATGGTTTCCAACATGTGCTGTAGTACATGAAGCAGTGGAATCACGTCGTTCATCCCGTAATCCTGCCGACTGACAAATAAAGTGGCTTCCTCAAAGGGCCTGAGCAAACGGCAGGTGTCACGTATGAGCTGCCACTGGTTGACATTGAAGTTACACAGGGGAGTCCCCCTATCTGCTTGGATCATCAGGAAATCCGTGATGGCTTTTCTCTGTTCATATAATCGGTCCAACATGTGAAGGGTGGAATTCCAACGGGTGGAAACATCGCAAATCAGACTATGTTGGGGGATACCATTCTGACGCTGTAGCTCAAGAAGGGTGTGTTTGGCGGTGTAGGAGTGGCTGAAGTGCATGCAAAGTTTCCGTGAAGTTGTTAGGATGTCCTGCAGATGGGGGGAACACTTCAGAAACCGCTTGACAACCAGATTGAAGACGTGAGCCATGCAGGGGGCATGGGTCAGGCTTCCTTGGCGCAGCGCAGACAAAATGTTCTTCCCATTGTCGGTAACCATGATTCCCATTTTAAGTTTTCTCGGAGTAAGCCATGTTTGGATTTCCTGATGAATACATTTAAGCAGTTCCTCCCCTGTGTGACTCCGTTCGCCAAGACAAACCATGTGAAGCACTGCGTGACACCTCCGTGCCCTGCACACATGGTAGACTGGAGGGGCACTGAGACTTGAGCCTACAGTGGAGGGTGAGGAGATGGCGGAGGATGAGGAGGCCGAGTCGCACGGTGTCACAGGCCCAATGGGCAGAGAGCGCGGAGGCCGAAGCGGCGTGACCTGTCCAAGTTGCTGCTGCAAAGGGACCACATTCACCCAGTGGGCCGTAAACGACATGTACTGCCCCTGACCGTAGTTACAGCTCCAGATGTCGGCGCTGCCATGTATTTTGCTACACACCGACAGGCTCAAGGACTGGCCCACCTTCTGTTCAACAAAAGTGTGCAGCGCTGGTACTGCCTTCTTGGCAAAGAAATGACGGCTTGGGACTCTCCACCTCGGCTCGGCACAAGCCATCAGTTCTCTGAAAGGTGCAGATTCCACCACCTGAAAAGGGAGCGACTGCAGCACCAGCAACTTGGACAGGAGCACATTCAGCTTCTGCGCCGTAGGATGAGTGGGCGCATACTGCTGTCTCTTGGACATGGCTTCGCTGATGGATTGCTGGCGGGATGCATGACTTGGAGGAGGAGGAGGAGGAGCAGGAGCGACAGAGGATGGGTGTGACGCACAGCTGCCTTCGGCTGAGGTGCTGGAGCCTTGGCTGGCAGAAATTGGGAGCTCACTTGGTGAGGAAGCAGACTGGACCACCCCTTGGGAGCCTCGGTTCTCCCAGGTCGTTTTATGGTGACGCATCATATGTTGACGCAGGGCCGTGGTGCCAACATTTGGACCCTGGCCACGCTTCACCTTTTGCCTACATATCTTGCATGTGGCCATGTTACCCTCCTGCGGATGCCTCAGGAAAAACTGCCACACTGCCGAGTAGCTACTTTTCCCACCCCCTGGCCTCACTGATTCACTGCTGCTGTTGCCAACTCCAGGAACCCCTGCTCCACTACCTCCCGATAAGGTAGACTGCCGCACAGCAGGTGCTCTACCCCGGCCCCGGCCCCGGCCGGCTCCAGCCTTTGGAATTGTGCCCCCATGCTGACTGCTACCACCTTGCTGCCTCAGCTGCTGACTCCGGGGCAACCTGCGCCCCTCTTCTCCTGATGATGACGATGAAGCCCCTTCATCACCCGGCTCCCAAGTGCGATCGGCTTCATCGTCATCATCATCATCATCACCGGGTTGTGGCTGTACGTCACTGATGTTCGTGGATTCGTCAACAGTGTCTGGCGCAGGAGCTGGAACGCTCGCAGCACCCACGACACTGTCCACATCACTATTTGTCTGCCTAGCTAAAGAAGCCACCTCCATTTCTTGGCTGGGCAGTAGCTGCTGACTGTCCTCCTGTATCTGATCGTCCTCCTCACTAAAGAGTGGAGCTGAACCCAAAGCATAGGATACGTCGCTGGGGGAGGGAACGGCGTAGGACAGAGGCAATGGGAGGACAGGGACTGCTCTCGGGGCATGCCAACTCAGGGTTGTGTCAGAGGAACCTACCGACCCTAGACTGGGGGTCTCAGATGTAAGTTGTGATGATGTTGTTGATGAGCGCGTCAGCCAATCTACCACGGCAGATGCGTTACTGGTGGAGACCCGACCGCTAGCAGATACTGGCAGATTAGGTCTCTCAGCGTGACTCCTGCTGCTACTGGCCCCCAGTCTGATGCGAGCTCTGCCTGCGGAATCTTGGCCTCTGCCACTCCTCTTTTCACTTCCAGGCACTTGTCTGCCCGACATAGTCTAACTGGCGTGGTAGTAGGTGATATTTTAAGAACCCCCAGGCAGCAGTGGGTCTATATAAAACAGAATATAATGCACACCAAAAGTGAGCAGTAACACTCAGCCTCCAACAGGCCTGCTTAGTGTAAATAAGAGAGCTGCTTAGTGTAAATAAAGAGGGGTATGCTATGTTACAGAATGGGATGCCTCAACAGAAGTGCACCTGGCAGGCAGCAGTAAGCCTATGCCCAGCAAAAGTGTCTTATAATATAAATATAATAAGAGCAAATGCTTATATGGTCTTAAACAGAGGCTGCTTTAGTCACAGAATGGGATGCCCTGGGCAGGAATGGACCTGGCAGGGTCCAGTAGGGCTTTGGCCAGCAAAAGTGTCTTTATCAGGCCTGATTTCTATGAGAATAAGTGCAAATGTTTATTATGCTATTAAATAGAGGCTGCTTTAGTCACAGAATGGGATGCCAGTGCCACAAAAACCAGAGAGCATGCACAGCAAAAGTGTCTTTATCAGGCCTGATTTCTATGAGAATAAGTGCAAATGGTTATTATGCTATTAAATAGAGGCTGCTTTAGTCACAGAATGGGATGCCAGTGCCACAAAAACCAGAGAGCATGCACAGCAAAAGTGTCTTTATCAGGCCTGATTTCTATGAGAATAAGTGCAAATGTTTATTATGCTATTAAATAGAGGCTGCTTTAGTCACAGAATGGGATGCCAGTGCCACAAAAACCAGAGAGCATGCACAGCAAAAGTGTCTTTATCAGGCCTGATTTCTATGAGAATAAGTGCAAATGTTTATTATGCTATTAAATAGAGGCTGCTTTAGTCACAGAATGGGATGCCAGTGCCACAAAAACCAGAGAGCATGCACAGCAAAAGTGTCTTTATCAGGCCTGATTTCTATGAGAATAAGTGCAAATGGTTATTATGCTATTAAATAGAGGCTGCTTTAGTCACAGAATGGGATGCCAGTGCCACAAAAACCAGAGAGCATGCACAGCAAAAGTGTCTTTATCAGGCCTGATTTCTATGAGAATAAGTGCAAATGTTTATTATGCTATTAAATAGAGGCTGCTTTAGTCACAGAATGGGATGCCAGTGCCACAAAAACCAGAGAGCATGCACAGCAAAAGTGTCTTTATCAGGCCTGATTTCTATGAGAATAAGTGCAAATGTTTATTATGCTATTAAATAGAGGCTGCTTTAGTCACAGAATGGGATGCCAGTGCCACAAAAACCAGAGAGCATGCACAGCAAAAGTGTCTTTATCAGGCCTGATTTCTATGAGAATAAGTGCAAATGGTTATTATGCTATTAAATAGAGGCTGCTTTAGTCACAGAATGGGATGCCAGTGCCACAAAAACCAGAGAGCATGCACAGCAAAAGTGTCTTTATCAGGCCTGATTTCTATGAGAACAAGTGCAAATGTTTATTATGCTATTAAATAGAGGCTGCTTTAGTCACAGAATGGGATGCCAGTGCCACAAAAACCAGAGAGCATGCACAGCAAAAGTGTCTTTATCAGGCCTGATTTCTATGAGAATAAGTGCAAATGGTTATTATGCTATTAAATAGAGGCTGCTTTAGTCACAGAATGGGATGCCAGTGCCACAAAAACCAGAGAGCATGCACAGCAAAAGTGTCTTTATCAGGCCTGATTTCTATGAGAATAAGTGCAAATGTTTATTATGCTATTAAATAGAGGCTGCTTTAGTCACAGAATGGGATGCCAGTGCCACAAAAACCAGAGAGCATGCACAGCAAAAGTGTCTTTATCAGGCCTGATTTCTATGAGAATAAGTGCAAATGTTTATTATGCTATTAAATAGAGGCTGCTTTAGTCACAGAATGGGATGCCAGTGCCACAAAAACCAGAGAGCATGCACAGCAAAAGTGTCTTTATCAGGCCTGATTTCTATGAGAATAAGTGCAAATGTTTATTATGCTATTAAATAGAGGCTGCTTTAGTCACAGAATGGGATGCCAGTGCCACAAAAACCAGAGAGCATGCACAGCAAAAGTGTCTTTATCAGGCCTGATTTCTATGAGAATAAGTGCAAATGTTTATTATGCTATTAAATAGAGGCTGCTTTAGTCACAGAATGGGATGCCAGTGCCACAAAAACCAGAGAGCATGCACAGCAAAAGTGTCTTTATCAGGCCTGATTTCTATGAGAATAAGTGCAAATGTTTATTATGCTATTAAATAGAGGCTGCTTTAGTCACAGAATGGGATGCCAGTGCCACAAAAACCAGAGAGCATGCACAGCAAAAGTGTCTTTATCAGGCCTGATTTCTATGAGAATAAGTGCAAATGTTTATTATGCTATTAAATAGAGGCTGCTTTAGTCACAGAATGGGATGCCAGTGCCACAAAAACCAGAGAGCATGCACAGCAAAAGTGTCTTTATCAGGCCTGATTTCTATGAGAATAAGTGCAAATGGTTATTATGCTATTAAATAGAGGCTGCTTTAGTCACAGAATGGGATGCCAGTGCCACAAAAACCAGAGAGCATGCACAGCAAAAGTGTCTTTATCAGGCCTGATTTCTATGAGAATAAGTGCAAATGTTTATTATGCTATTAAATAGAGGCTGCTTTAGTCACAGAATGGGATGCCAGTGCCACAAAAACCAGAGAGCATGCACAGCAAAAGTGTCTTTATCAGGCCTGATTTCTATGAGAATAAGTGCAAATGTTTATTATGCTATTAAATAGAGGCTGCTTTAGTCACAGAATGGGATGCCAGTGCCACAAAAACCAGAGAGCATGCACAGCAAAAGTGTCTTTATCAGGCCTGATTTCTATGAGAATAAGTGCAAATGGTTATTATGCTATTAAATAGAGGCTGCTTTAGTCACAGAATGGGATGCCAGTGCCACAAAAACCAGAGAGCATGCACAGCAAAAGTGTCTTTATCAGGCCTGATTTCTATGAGAATAAGTGCAAATGGTTATTATGCTATTAAATAGAGGCTGCTTTAGTCACAGAATGGGATGCCAGTGCCACAAAAACCAGAGAGCATGCACAGCAAAAGTGTCTTTATCAGGCCTGATTTCTATGAGAATAAGTGCAAATGTTTATTATGCTATTAAATAGAGGCTGCTTTAGTCACAGAATGGGATGCCAGTGCCACAAAAACCAGAGAGCATGCACAGCAAAAGTGTCTTTATCAGGCCTGATTTCTATGAGAATAAGTGCAAATGGTTATTATGCTATTAAATAGAGGCTGCTTTAGTCACAGAATGGGATGCCAGTGCCACAAAAACCAGAGAGCATGCACAGCAAAAGTGTCTTTATCAGGCCTGATTTCTATGAGAATAAGTGCAAATGTTTATTATGCTATTAAATAGAGGCTGCTTTAGTCACAGAATGGGATGCCAGTGCCACAAAAACCAGAGAGCATGCACAGCAAAAGTGTCTTTATCAGGCCTGATTTCTATGAGAATAAGTGCAAATGTTTATTATGCTATTAAATAGAGGCTGCTTTAGTCACAGAATGGGATGCCAGTGCCACAAAAACCAGAGAGCATGCACAGCAAAAGTGTCTTTATCAGGCCTGATTTCTATGAGAATAAGTGCAAATGTTTATTATGCTATTAAATAGAGGCTGCTTTAGTCACAGAATGGGATGCCAGTGCCACAAAAACCAGAGAGCATGCACAGCAAAAGTGTCTTTATCAGGCCTGATTTCTATGAGAATAAGTGCAAATGTTTATTATGCTATTAAATAGAGGCTGCTTTAGTCACAGAATGGGATGCCAGTGCCACAAAAACCAGAGAGCATGCACAGCAAAAGTGTCTTTATCAGGCCTGATTTCTATGAGAATAAGTGCAAATGTTTATTGTGCTATTAAATAGAGGCTGCTTTAGTCACAGAATGGGATGCCAGTGCCACAAAAACCAGAGAGCATGCACAGCAAAAGTGTCTTTATCAGGCCTGATTTCTATGAGAATAAGTGCAAATGTTTATTATGCTATTAAATAGAGGCTGCTTTAGTCACAGAATGGGATGCCAGTGCCACAAAAACCAGAGAGCATGCACAGCAAAAGTGTCTTTATCAGGCCTGATTTCTATGAGAATAAGTGCAAATGTTTATTATGCTATTAAATAGAGGCTGCTTTAGTCACAGAATGGGATGCCAGTGCCACAAAAACCAGAGAGCATGCACAGCAAAAGTGTCTTTATCAGGCCTGATTTCTATGAGAATAAGTGCAAATGTTTATTATGCTATTAAATAGAGGCTGCTTTAGTCACAGAATGGGATGCCAGTGCCACAAAAACCAGAGAGCATGCACAGCAAAAGTGTCTTTATCAGGCCTGATTTCTATGAGAATAAGTGCAAATGGTTATTATGCTATTAAATAGAGGCTGCTTTAGTCACAGAATGGGATGCCAGTGCCACAAAAACCAGAGAGCATGCACAGCAAAAGTGTCTTTATCAGGCCTGATTTCTATGAGAATAAGTGCAAATGTTTATTATGCTATTAAATAGAGGCTGCTTTAGTCACAGAATGGGATGCCAGTGCCACAAAAACCAGAGAGCATGCACAGCAAAAGTGTCTTTATCAGGCCTGATTTCTATGAGAATAAGTGCAAATGGTTATTATGCTATTAAATAGAGGCTGCTTTAGTCACAGAATGGGATGCCAGTGCCACAAAAACCAGAGAGCATGCACAGCAAAAGTGTCTTTATCAGGCCTGATTTCTATGAGAATAAGTGCAAATGTTTATTATGCTATTAAATAGAGGCTGCTTTAGTCACAGAATGGGATGCCAGTGCCACAAAAACCAGAGAGCATGCACAGCAAAAGTGTCTTTATCAGGCCTGATTTCTATGAGAATAAGTGCAAATGTTTATTATGCTATTAAATAGAGGCTGCTTTAGTCACAGAATGGGATGCCAGTGCCACAAAAACCAGAGAGCATGCACAGCAAAAGTGTCTTTATCAGGCCTGATTTCTATGAGAATAAGTGCAAATGTTTATTATGCTATTAAATAGAGGCTGCTTTAGTCACAGAATGGGATGCCAGTGCCACAAAAACCAGAGAGCATGCACAGCAAAAGTGTCTTTATCAGGCCTGATTTCTATGAGAATAAGTGCAAATGTTTATTATGCTATTAAATAGAGGCTGCTTTAGTCACAGAATGGGATGCCTCACAGCAGACTTAAGATCAGTTCAGTATATATGCACAGTTAGTTACTATAAGCAGCCTGAAAACGCTAACAAAGGCTGGATGAAAAAAAAAAAATCTCCCTGTCAGCCAGCTCCGTTTTTCCTACCTTTCCCTGGCTTTCTGTCTGTCTCCTGTCTGTCTCCTGCCTGTCTCCTGCCTGTCTCCAGCCTGTCCCTGTCTGTCCCTGTCTGTCCCTGTCTCCAGCCTGTCTCCAGCCTGTCTAACTGCCTCAGCTACACAGCGTTCTGTCTGTCTGTCACGAATGCAATAGAGAAATGAGGAAAAGCAAGATGGCCGCCGTTAAATACCGCTGTGTGACGTCACCGGGCTTGCTGGCTGCTGATAGGCTGCATGTGACTGCCCCAGCTTGCACTGGCGCGGGATACATGTCCAGACATGTCCCGCCCGCCATCTTAGAATGCCTGTAATGTAAATGAATGGATGTTAAAGGAAAACTTCGAGTGATCGAATCGCGGGGAAATTCGGATTCGATCCGAATCGAATTTTTCCTGAAATTCGGATCGAATCCGGGTTCGTCCGGATCGATTCGCTCATCCCTAGTCATGATTTAAGAATGATTTAATAGATTTAGCTTTTTATTCATCCATATTGCTCTAGTGTGCGGCAGTTTCATATAGGGGCTAATCTAGGGCTCCTTATACATACATTGCCCCTTCCTGCCAGCGCCCCATTTTATAGTCATTAAAATAGCTGTGCATACTCAGTCTGTTTTTTTTTCTATATATATATATGGATCTGTGACCAAAACAATGATAAAAAATAAGAATCATACAGGTAAAGTAAAATATAATATTTACAAGATAATTAAGCTGAACTGTACCTGGTCAATAAATGAGTAAGGGCTGAGTGTTTGCCCGAAACGCGTTGGCAATCTGCCAGTTTCCTGATGCTTTACACCGGCTTTATTATATGCATGGAAATTCTTTTAAAACGATTGGACAATAAAAGTGGATCAAGTATCCTTTTAATCAGAGATCGGCTGGCGTCTTTTGCTATATCAGTTTGCTATGAGAGGAGCGCTCATGGCTGTGCCATCTCTATGATTTTCTACATCAAGGACTATGCCTTTTAACAGGTACGGCTGATCTTAATTGCTTACAACTGGTCAATAAATGAACAACAATCAGAACAAAAGATGGTATTTCATCGTGGCCCCAGCAACAAAAGAAGGTGCTTCATGCATAGGGTGAGTGTTTCCGGATTGTCTATGATGTAACCTATGAGAGAGGTAGTTGGGCAGGCTGATTCATCACTAACGCCAGGTAGCGACAGATGAGCGTCTGTAGCGGCATTTTCAGAGCGCCCGCTAGTAGTCGCTGTGCTCGGCCGTGGGTCGCTAGTTTATAGCGACGGGCAGGCTGATTCATCACTAACGCCAGGTAGCGACAGATGAGCGTCTGTAGCGGCATTTTCAGAGCGCCCGCTAGTAGTCGCAGTGCTCGGCCGTGGGTCGCTAGTTTATAGCGACGGGCAGGCTGATTCATCACTAACGCCAGGTAGCGACAGATGAGCGTCTGTAGCAGGCATTTTCAGAGCGCCCGCTAGTAGTCGCTGTGCTCGGCCGTGAGTCGCTAGTTTATATCGACTCAATCGCTGTGCAGTAATGTTGAATACATTGTGAGGAGTCGCTATTTGACCAGTACAGCGCTGTATGGGAGCGCATGTTAGCGACTGCTCATAGCGACCGACTCACACCATATTCAGCAAAAAAACAGCCTCACAAATCTCTGGCGCTGAAAAATGCTTCTCTGAAGCCCAGAGCGCAGGAGGCTGTGTGATTAAAGTCTGTTTTTCAGCATCTATCCACCAGTAACAAAGCGAAAACATATGGAATTACATTGTAACTGTGAGCTGTGATGTCATTTCTGAAGAAATATATAAAAAATGAAAAAATTGTGAAAAAACAGCTTATTCAATGTCAGGAGAGGTCACAGAATTATTTGTGATTTTTTGAAAACAAAAAAAAAAACCCAGTTTAAAGAGAAGAAAAGGACCGTCCATTGAAATGTATGGGAGAGCGACAGGTAGCGAGAGGTCATACCTGGCACTGTGCAAGGCTGAACGCCAGCGCTGTTCGCTGAGGCTTTGAAAATGATGAATCAGACGCTACATGGCGCTATCCCAGTTGCTAAACAGATTCTGCTTGATAAATGTGTAATTGCTGCCGTCTCCGGCGTTCACCAGTCGCTACCTGTCGCTACCTCTCTTTAACCAGCCACTACCTGACGCTATCCCTTCTTAAATAAGGGCCTAAGTTTAGTAAACAGCTGTGTTGTTGAGATAATAGTCTTATGGTTGAGACTAGTATTGATAAGAATTCATGAAGCTAATTCCCCGTTTTGTGGCTTAGTGTTGGATTTTGCGGGAGACGCTGCAGCCGGCGGGTATGAGGATTATGACCGGGTTATGGTGTTAGAGGGTATCCTACTGGTGCCGATTCAGTGCTTTAGTGCATCTTTGGTTGGTCGTGGGACACTCTGGAAACACTGGAGGCTGCACTCTCAACCACCCTGGTGTGGGGTATTTAAAACGCTATTCAGTAGCGTTTCCGGTATGGTTTTGCCAATCCGGGCGAAGATGTACCTAAACGAGGTGTGGAGCGCTAATTGCGTTCCAACATCTTGGGGGCGCTATTGGATAGAGCGGCCGCGTTACGGCGCTGGCGAACGCTAGTAGCGTAAGCGGAACAGTGTTGCGCCGCCCAGAGCCGGAAGTTGGAACGCCGGCTGAACGCTGGAACGCAGACAGCATTCCATAGGCAGGAACTTGTATCGCACCCCACACCAGTTCCTATCCCTTACCACTATATTGTTGGAGACCAAGATAGGTATTTTACTAAAAAATAAAAACGATGTTGCCGTGTACTAATACCATAGTATGGGATGTTAAAGGTCAATACTGAGTGCTGGTCTCAAAAAGAAGAAAAAAACAAGTAAAAATTGTTGGGGGGATGGAAACTAAGGCCCTTATTTAACAAGGGATGGCGCCAGGTAGCGAATGGTGAGCGAACGGTAATGACACTCACCGCCATGAGAACGCCGGCTCCCCTCCGCAATCACACATTTATCAAGCCGATCCTGCTTAGCGACTGACAGAGCGCCAGATAGCGAATCATTCATCATTATTCCAGCCTCACCCCACAGCGCCAGCGAGCGACGTTGAATAGCGACAGGTATGACCTCTCGCTACCTGGCGCTCTCCAATGCATTTCAATGGAACAATCTTTAAATATTCATAATTAATTACTATGAATTTTTTTTTTTTTTTTTTTTTTTTTTAAATGTCAAAAATTCTGTGACCACTTCTGCCATGTTAGATATTTTTTTTAAGGTAAAAAAAAAAAAATTGTACAGAATTGATATTACAGGTCTGATATTAATGTATTCATATTACAAAATGTTTTGAAAAACATGTTTTTTTTCCCTAAAAATATGGTTGTTTGGGGGTTAAAAAACTACTTTTAACCCATCGCCGCCAGCGCTCTGGGGTTTAAACAAGCATTTCACAGCGCGAGAATTTTTGGAGCGTGATTTGTTAATGAATATGCTGGGAGCCGTTCGCTATGGCCGTTCGCTGTCATGCGCTCCCATACAGCGCGGAACCTGTCAAACAGCGACTCCTAACCCCGTATTCAACATCACCGCACACCGACTGAGTCGCTGTCAACAGCCGAACAACGGCCAAGCACAGCGAATACTAGCGGGCGCTGTGAAAATAACGCTACTGTCGCTCATCTGTCGCTACCTGGTGCTATTAATGAATCGGCCTCCCCGCCTTAAAAAATGAACAACAACTACTACGACTACTATCTCAACATCACAGCTATTTGCTAAACTTAACCTCCCCCTCTCATAGGTTACATCATAGACAATCCGGAAACATCCACTCTATGCATGAAGCACCTTCTTTTGTTGCTGGGGCCACCATAAAACACTATTTTTTGTTCTGATTGTTGTTCACTTATTGACCAGGTACGATTCCGTTCAGTTCAGCCTATTTAACTTGTAAATATTTGACTTTACCTGCACTATTCTTATCATTGTTTGAGTCACAGATCCATATATATATCACACATTATCGATTTATCGATGACTGGCGCCGAGGAAGCCCCGACCGGGCGAAACGAGTACGCCAAAATAGTCACCAAGTTCGATAACCATGTCAGGGATTGCCGGACGCCCTTCTTGCGTGAGCCAACAATCCCCAATCTCCACCACCTCTTGTGCCTATAGACAAGCCCCCGCTTGCTGGAGATACGGGTTATGCCTCTCCAGACTCGGTTGCCCCCAGGTCTTACTGGCGCAAAGATTGCTGGCTTATGGTAAAGACGGGTGAACTGCGGGGTATCCCAATTCAGGAGTTCTAGCGAAGAGAGTCCAAAAACGTTAAACCCAAGAGGTTAGGCAGAGAATAGTCGAGACAAGCAGGGGTCAAAGCCGGGTGGTCACAGAAGCGCGGTATCCATGGGTAAGGCAGAGAATAGTCCAGACAAGCAGGGGTCAAAGCCGGGTGGTCACAGAAGCGCTGTATCCAAGGGGTAAGGCAGAGAATAGTCAAGACAAGCAGGGGTCAAAGCCGGGTGGTCACAGAAGCGCAGTATCCAAGGGGTAAGGCAGAGAATATTCGAGACAAGCAGGGGTCAAAGCCGGGTGGTACAGATTCGCGGTATCCAAGGGGTAAGGCAGAGAATAGTCGAGACAAGCAGGGGTCAAAGCCGGGTGGTACAGATTCGCGGTATCCAAGGGGTAAGGCAGAGAATAGTCGAGACAAGCAGGGGTCAAAGCCGGGTGGTCAAAGAATCGCGGTATCCAAGGGGTAAGCAGAAGCAAGATCAGGCAGGCAGAAGGTCGGTGCGGGCAGCAGACAGCAGTGGTCAAAAACGAAGCCGGATCAAAATACACTAAACACAATTCCAACAGCACACCCAAGCTAGTACTGGCTATAACGGGCGCTGGTGGTCAGGTCAAGAACATATTTAAAGGGGAACTGGTCAATGGGAAGGGGGAGTGTAATGATTGGTGCACTCATGATTGGCGTATTTTACTTGCTCCTGATAGGAGCTACCCCAGGGACTGGACCGCCCTGACCAGCCAGGCTGTCCAGTCCCTGGGTTCATCAGACCCAGAGGATCCCCCCCTGGACCCATGTAGGTCCATTCAAACCTGCCCCCGGCGAATTAGGATTTGCTCGCGCGTGCGAGCACGAGACACGCTGCCGGGCGCGCCCCAGAGGAGAAGGGGGAGGCCACGCTGGCTGAAGCAGCGGAGGAGCTGCCGCCGCCACCAGGGACCCCAGCCGCTGCCGACGAGGAGGAGGAGGAAGCGGAGGCCGGAGCTCCAACGAAGGAGGAAGGTAGAAGCTGCAGCTGTCCCTGGCTGTTATTGCTTCATCATTTGCTAGCTGAGTATCTTCTCATTGTAGTTGTATCTTTGTTTACTGTTTATGTTTCATGTCCATGAGTCACCTGCTACTATTTGTTATTATCTTTCAGCACCATGCACTTTAGATAATGTTTAGTTATTTAGATGTTATATATTATTATTTTTTTATTTTTATGGGCTAAACATTTTGTATCAATTGTATAGGGGTTTTATATTATTCACATATTTTCTTATTTAGGAACACTTGAGGTTAGGGGCACTGTGTGTTCCCCTTCCTTTTTCTGTTTTTTGTGCCGGCACAAAGAAAATTTATGTATTGTTTTTTTCATTTATTGAACATGGTTTGATCACTGATTTTTGGGATATTGTTTGTGATTTTTTTGGACACTATTTTAGGCTTATTTTTGTGCACTGACAATGAGGTTAGAATTATAATGTGTTTGATATTGGCTACAGCCCTATATTGTCTGGGTTATTTTGAGGAAAGAAGGTGATCAGGGCCAGCAAGGGTTTTTTTTAAATGTGTCTTTAAAGTGGACCAACACCCAGGATTTTGACTATCCTGGGTTTTGATCCATTTCGGGGGTCACCCCGATTGGGGGTGCCCGCTGTGTGAAACCCCCCAGAAAGCCCCAAAAACTCACCTCAGCACGCTACCACATGACCGTGCCGTCCAATCCCCGCCGACGGACAAGCGGGTGACAGCGACGGACAAGACAGCGCGTCCGCTGCCGCCTCCCGCACGTCACTCCTACAGGGCGCACGCCCGCGCCGGCCATTCACAAATGGCCGGCGCGGGCGAGCGCATGTCTAGAGGGGCGCGCGGGAGGCGGCGACGTAAGGTTTTTTGGGGGTTTTGGGGGGGTTTCACCCCACGGTACATCCCGATCTCGGATGTCCCGCGGTGAGGGAGGTGATTGATCTATAAGATTCCCGGGCCGATCACCCCTGGGTGTTGGTCCACTTTAATGTGTTTGATGTGTTGGTTTTAAACGTTTTTGTACACAAAGAAATTTTTCTTGAATAAATATTTTGTAGACTTCTTGACTGGTTGTGCTCCCGTCCTTTTGATTCGGGGGGATACAGAGAACCCCAGGTTTCATTTTATTTATCTGGAGGAAGATAGAAAGGCGGCCGCCCCGCTCGGCCGCAGGAAGACCGGAGTCGGGCGGAGGCGCCGGGGGAACGACCCGCAGGTAAGTTTCTTACAAACCAATTGGTCCATGGATATCGGTCCATTAATTCATGTAGATATACTCCATTGTTGGATCTTGTTGATATATGTATGTGTTTTGTATGTTATAATGCACTGTGAGGGGAACTGATGGACTATCTTTCCCACCCCCCATGTTACTAAAAATAAAGAATTTAAACCTTTCTATATGAGCCTTACATTACCTTGATTGGAAGCGGGGTCGCACTCATAGGTGAATACTAGATTGGGTCAGCCTATACCCATCTACTAGAGTGCGTACCAGCCCACCCACCAGCTCTGAGGACAGGGTCTCGCTACCAGTTGCTGCTGCCGAAACAGCAACAATAACTATAAATCGAGTATTTCATTTTATCTTGTTCTTATAATAATAAAATTGATCTGTGGTTGTTGCGCTCGCAATGTGAGTGCGTATACAGTGGTAACGAAATAGCGTTAAGGCACTACAGCTGTCAACAATGGAAGACAGATAAAAGGAGCCGCGTAGGGAGAGAAAGGATAACGGCAGACGCGATCGTACTTTGTCCAGCTTTCATTTTCCCTACAGAGAAAAGAGATAAGTGAGTGGAGTGAGAGCACACAGAGTGACAGTTACTTGTGGGCGCCAGCGTTTTGAGTCAGTTAGAGAGGAACATTGGCCATTAAAATTATCCTATACCCAGAAAGGAAGTTCATGCCGTCACCTTCTATCCCCAGCCCCAGCGCCCCAAAAAAAGCCTGTGTTTCTTTTTTTTTTCTTTTTTACTAAAGCTTCTGCAATGTATTCATAACAACACTAACAGGAAGCAGTGTGTCGTCCGAATGGCAGTCATATGCCGATTCAGCTACAACTAAACTGTCACATAATGGCAGTTAGGTTGAAGTGCTTTCCAATGCTGAGCCGTGTGTGCTGTAACTGAATGTATTGTTATGGACGCTGTAGCGACCCAGAGACTTATATACTCCAATCAGAACCTGAGGACGTTGAAGGACGAAACGCGCGTTGTTCTACAGAAGAAGCAGGAAACGTGGATGTGCTGGAAGCTCTCTCCCTCCTCTTAGAGACTAGGAACAAATCGGACATTTAACCACAATAACTACGGCAACTAACTGCTTCGTCTACCATCCTGTTTGTTTTTTAATTCGTTTTTATTTTGTTATATTAAAAGAGTTTATATACTGAAAGAGTATAACCTCCTGACTTCATCGGGATACACGGCGAGCGGCGCGCACACCCGATAACAGGTTCATCTTCAGAAGTGGTTAACTCTCAAGGGTCCAGGTCAGGTGGTAAGTGCCCCATTCTTTTTAATCTTTGGCAACTTACACTAGACCTAGAAATGCAATATTGATTATATATATATATATATATATATATATATATATATATATACTGTATATACTCTCTATTGTTTCTGACCCTATCAGGGCTGCTAATATTGATTATATATATATATATATATATATATATATATATATATATATAAGGCTACTCTCTATTGTTTCTGACCCTATCAGGGCTGCTAATATTGATCATATATATATATATATATATATATATATATAAAAGGATACTCTCTATTGTTTCTGACCCTATCAGGGCTGCTAATATTGATCATATATATATAAGGATACTCTCTATTGTTTCTGACCCTATCAGGGCTGCTAATATTGATCATATATATATATATATATATATATATATATATAAGGATACTCTCTATTGTTTCTGACCCTATCAGGGCTGCTAATATTGATCATATATATATAAGGATACTCTCTATTGTTTCTGACCCTATCAGGGCTGCTAATATTGATCATATATATATAAGGATACTCTCTATTGTTTCTGACCCTATCAGGGCTGCTAATATTGATCATATATATATATGGATGCTCTCTATTGTTTCTGACCCTATCAGGGCTGCTAATATTGATCATATATATATATGGATGCTCTCTATTGTTTCTGACCCTATCAGGGCTGCTAATATTGATCATATATATATATGGATGCTCTCTATTGTTTCTGACCCTATCAGGGCTGCTAATATTGATCATATATATATAAGGATACTCTCTATTGTTTCTGACCCTATCAGGGCTGCTAATATTGATCATATATATATAAGGATACTCTCTATTGTTTCTGACCCTATCAGGGCTGCTAATATTGATCATATATATATAAGGATACTCTCTATTGTTTCTGACCCTATCAGGGCTGCTAATATTGATCATATATATATAAGGATACTCTCTATTGTTTCTGACCCTATCAGGGCTGCTAATATTGATCATATATATATAAGGATACTCTCTATTGTTTCTGACCCTATCAGGGCTACTAAAACAGATTAATCTGCCGATACAGCCAATAATTGAAATTTAGAGGACTCCTAGAGATTAGAAATAATATTACATATATTTGCGGTTAGAATCCTCTATGACAATTAGGAAACATTTCTTTATTGAAGCACGACTGAAGTTCAACGTTTTTTCCATCTACTTTGTCAACTTTCTTTAACCTTAACTTATATACTCTATAGTTCCAAATCAATGAAGGAAGAAACTAAGAGGCCGATTCATTAATAGCGGCATGTTGCGACAGTTGAGCGACTGTAGCGGCATTTTCAGAGCACCCGCTAGTTGTCGCTGTGCTTGACTGTTGTTCGGTAGTTGATAGCGACTCAGTCGGTTTGCCGTAATGTTGAATATTGGGTTTGACAGGTTCTGCGCTGTACGGGAGCACATGATAGCGACTGGTCAGAGCGACCAGCTTCCACCATATTCATTAACCAATCACGCTTGAAAAATTCTCGCGCTGTGAAATGCTTGTTTAAACCCCAGAGCGCTGGCGGCGATGGGTTAAAAGTAGTTTTTTAACCCCCAAACAACCATATTTTTGGAAACCATAAAAAAGCAAGTTTTTTAAATAATTTAGTAATATGAATACATTAATATCAGACCTGTAATATCAATTCTGTACATTTATTTTTTTTATTTTTTTTACCTAAAAAAAATATTTGAAATGGCTGAAGTGGTCACAGAATTTTTCACATTAAAAAAAAAAAAAAAAAAAAAACATTAATAACAATTAATTAGTAATATTTAAAGATTGTTCCATTGAAATGCATTGGAGAGCGCCAGGTAGCGAGAGGTCATACCTGTCGCTGTTCAAGGTCGGACGCTGGCGCTGTGGGGTGAGGCTGGAATAATGATGAATGAGTGGCTATATGGCGCTATCTCAGTCGCTAAGCAGGATTGGCTTGATAAATGTGTGATTGTGGTGGGGAGCCGGCGTTCTCGTGGCAGGGCCCGTCATTACCGGCCGCTCACCAGTCGCTACCTGTCGCTATCCCATGTTGAATAAGGGCCAAAATGGGGAGTCAATACGCAGAACTGACGTTAACCCCACACCTCGGAGAAGCGCTTCTAAACTCCTCCTTGCACGAAGGCTTTATTTATACTATTTATTATTATATTATTTACATAGAGGCTTACATAGAAGGTGAATAAAAAGGCGCAGTAATTGCATTGGCTAATTATAATATGTATAATAATATAATATGTATAATGTATCCTTTCTAAAAAAAGGCAATGCCTCTATTCTAGTGCATGGATTAGTTCATCCTTATCTACGTAATGCATTCCACACAGGCGCAATAAGTTGTTAGTTACGTCACATCTAGATAAGGTCCTGTCGCCATCTTTGTGTGTAGTGTTCTTCTCCTGACGGCATCTTGTCTTAGAAATGTGAACTTGATTTGTGAATGTGATGACATCACACAGGCGCAGTAAGCTGCTAGTTACCTCAAATCTAGATAAGGTCCTGTCGCGGTCGCCATCTTTGTATGTAGTGTTCTTCTCCTGACGACAAGGAAACAAAGACTGGGCTGGGGATAGATGACATAAAATTCTTTTACGGGTATAGGAACACTTTAAGGACAGCCCTGGAGTCTTAAATACTCCTGCACCGACCATTTCTCTCCTTCCGGTGCATCCCAATTTTAATGTCATTGTTTTGCAGTACCTAATTGGTTCATAACAAATGAAAGAGATGGCAGCTGCTCACTCACTTTATAACTACTATGTTCCCTTTTATCTTTTACAGGAAGTGGACATAGAAAAAAACAGGGAAGACTCTGATGACATCTCAATTTTGTGACGAAATATACGCCAGTTCTATACCCATGTCATTTTATCTTGCTCTGATGATAATAAAATGGATCTGTGGTTGGATTAGTTCATTCTTATCTACGTAATGCATTCCACACAGGCGCAGTAAGCTGTTAGTTACGTCACATCTAGATAAGGTCCTTCCGCGGTCGCCGTCTTTGGGTTCTTCTCCTGGCGACATCTTGTCTTAGGAATGTGAACTTTTTTTCTGAACGTGATTTTATTTCTTATTCTTTTGGGGAGTGGGGAGGGGCTTTCACCTCTGGGCTCATCGTCGGCTAGTTGTTGCTCTGAGGAACCAAATGGCTCGGATTCTCATCTAACGGTGATGTACAACTATTTCCTTGATTTTGTATGAACCTTATTAGCAGGTGCCTGCTATACAGAAGGTCGTTTCATCTTCACCGTTTATTTATTAATTGTTTTCACTCGTCTTCATCGCAGAACTTGTCACTTTACAATATTTGCATCTTATATTGTTTACACATGCACAAGCACTTTAAACTGGTTGTGACTTATCTTCACTTAAACCTGTAATCTTACAACAAACATAGGGCCACTGTCATGGACCGGGTGGAGCGGACTCGGATGTGGATCCGCTTTCACTGTGGAACTGATGGCGAGTGCCGCGTCAGGGGAGCGGAGTCTAAGAGGCCACCGGTATTCACCAGAGCCCACCGCAAGGCAGGTTGGACTTGTAGCGGCTACCCCCCAACAGCGGCCCAGTTCCGCAGTTAGCCGAGGTTCAGCGTGGTGCACAGGGGGCAGGCAAAAGACGTAGCGAGTACAGGCAGAGGTCAGGGCTGGCAGCACAGGTTTGTGGTAGAGGTGAGTAGCCAAGGTCGGGGCAGGCAGCAAAGGTTCGGCGTCGGGGACAGGCAGAGGTTGGTACACGGGTAGGCAATGCAAAAGCAACTGATTTAGCAACTGACATGGAAGACCAAGATCTGGCACAGAGGGCAGGGGAAGTGCCCCTGAAATAGGGGAAGAGATGGAGGGATTGGATGGCCGGGCACCAATCAGCGGTGCACTGGCCCTTTAAATTTTAACAGTTTGGAGCGCGCGCGCACCATAGTGGCCGGGGACGTGCGCGCGCCCGACGCAGAGCGAGGAGGCGAGAAGGAAGGGAACGGACCCCAGGCTGCACGTGGTCGTCTGACACGCCGGGCGTCATGGCCCGGCCGAGGAAGAGGTAAGAGGGGAGCGCTGCGGGAAAAGGCAGCGCTCGCCCCAACGGTGGGACCAGAAGGAAGGGGAGCGGTGCGAGGCGGGCACGCAGCGCTCGCCCTAACAGCCGCCAGATGAGCCCAAAGTGGTCTCCACAAAATAAAAGGCCGCACCCCAAGATATTATTATTATTGTTTATTTATATAGCGCCATCATCTTCCGTAGCGCTTTACAAAGTAGTAGTTACAGGGACAGGGTAGAAACATACGGTACATATAATATATCAAGTGCAGCTTTACAGAGTTGACAATGGATATTCTGAGTACAAGATACAATAGGGGAGAGAGCCCCGCCCCCGAGGAGCTTACAGTCTAAAGGATGAGGGGTGAAGACGAGGGGAAAGGATCACAAACAGTCAGTATTGAGCTTTGTGCCCTTTTAGAAGATTGGTTAAGCCAGATTATATGCTTGTCTGAATAAGTGAGTTTTGAGGGCTCCTTTGAAGGTTTTGAGGGTTGTGGAGTGGCGGATTGGGTGGGGGAGGGCATTCCAGAAGATTGGAGTTGCACGTGAGAAGTCCTGGAGGAGGGCGTGAGAGGAGGTGACCAGGGTGGAGGACAGGAGAAGGTCAGCAGCAGAGAGGAGAGCGTGAGAGGAGGTGACCAGGGTGGAGGACAGGAGAAGGTCAGCAGCAGAGAGGAGAGCGTGAGAGGATGTGACCAGGGTGGAGGACAGGAGAAGGTCGGCAGCAGAGCGGAGAGCGTGAGAGGAGGTGACCAGGGTGGAGGACAGGAGAGAGTTGAGCGTGAGAGGAGGTGACCAGGGTGGAGGACAGGAGAAGGTCAGCAGCAGAGAGGAGAGCGTGAGAGGAGGTGACCAGGGTGAAGGACAGGAGAAGGTCAGCAGCAGAGAGGAGAGCGTGAGAGGAGGTGACCAGGGTGGAGGACAGGAGAAGGTCAGCAGCAGAGAGGAGAACATGAGAGGAGGTGGCCAGGGTGGAGGACAGGAGAAGGTCAGCAGCAGGGAGGAGAGCGTGAGAGGAGGTGACCAGGGTGGAGGACATGAGAAGGTCAGCAGCAGAGAGGAGAGCGTGAGAGGAGGTGACCAGGGTGAAGGACAGGAGAAGGTCAGCAGCAGAGAGGAGAGCGTGAGAGGAGGTGACCAGGGTGGAGGACAGGAGAAGGTCAGCAGCAGAGAGGAGAACATGAGGGGAGGTGACCACGGTGGAGGACAGGAGAAGGTCAGCAGCAGAGAGGAAAGCGTGAGAGGAGGTGACCAGGGTGGAGGACAGGAGAAGGTCAGCAGCAGAGAGGAGAACATGAGGGGAGGTGACCAGGGTGGAGGACAGGAGAAGGTCAGCAGCAGAGAGGAGAGCGTGAGAGGAGGTGACCAGGGTGAAGGACAGGAGAAGGTCGGCAGCAGAGAGGAGAGCGTGAGAGGAGGTGACCAGGGTGGAGGACAGGAGAAGGTCAGCAGCAGAGAGGAGAGCATGAGAGGAGGTGACCAGGGTGGAGGACAGGAGAAGGTCAGCAGCAGAGAGGAGAGCATGAGAGGAGGTGACCAGGGTGGAGGACAGGAGAAGGTCGGCAGCAGAGAGGAGAGCGTGAGAGGAGGTGACCAGGGTGGAGGACAGGAGAAGGTCAGCAGCAGAGAGGAGAGCATGAGAGGAGGTGACCAGGGTGGAGGACAGGAGAAGGTCAGCAGCAGAGAGGAGAGCATGAGAGGAGGTGACCAGGGTGGAGGACAGGAGAAGGTCGGCAGCAGAGAGGAGAGCGTGAGAGGAGGTGACCAGGGTGGAGGACAGGAGAAGGTCAGCAGCAGAGAGGAGAGCATGAGAGGAGGTGACCAGGGTGGAGGACAGGAGAAGGTCGGCAGCAGAGAGGAGAGCATGAGAGGAGGTGACCAGGGAGGAGGAAAGGAGAAGGTCAGCAGCAGAGAGGAGAGCGTGAGAGGAGGTGACCAGGGTGGAGGACAGGAGAAGGTCAGCAGCAGAGAGGAGAGCGTGAGAGGAGGTGACCAGGGTGGAGGACAGGAGAAGGTCAGCAGCAGAGCGAAGGCAGCGTCTGATTGATATGCCCTTCTGAATGTGCCACAGAATCCCTAACGTTTATCCCTAAACCATACGCTGCATAATATCAATGAAGTTATGTGTTGCTCAAACAAAGGCCCTTATTTAACAAGGAATAGCGACAGGTAGCGACAGGTAATGACGGTCACCGCCACGAGAACGCCGGCTCCCCACCACAATCACACATTTATCAAGCCGATGCTGCTTACCGACTGAGATAGCGCCATATAGCGACTCATTCATCATTATTCCAGCCTCAGCCCACAGCGCCAGCGTCCGACCTTGAACAGCGACAGGTATGACCTCTCGCTACCTGGCGCTCTCCAATGCATTTCAATGGAACAATCTTTAAATATTACTAATTAATTGTTATTAATTTTTTTTTTTATTTTTTAATGTGAAAAATTCTGTGACCACTTCGGCCATTTTAGATATTTTTTTTAAGGTAAAAAAAAAAATAAATTGTACAGAATTGATATTACAGGTCTGATATTAATGTATTCATATTACAAAATTATTTAAAAAACTTGTTTTTTTTGGTTTCCAAAAATATGGTTGTTTGGGGATTAAAAAACTACTTTTAACCCATCGCCGCCAGCGCTCTGGGGTTTAAACATGCATTTCACAGCGCCAGAATGTTTTGAGCGTGATTTTTTAATGAATATGGTGGGAGCCAGTCGCTATGGCCAGTCGCTATCATGCGCTCCCATACAGCGCGGAACCTGTCAAATAGCGACTCCTCACCCAATATTCAACATTACCGCACACCGACTGAGTCGCTATCAACAACCGAACAACGGCCAAGCACAGCGACTACTAGCGGGCGCTGTGAAAATGCCTCTACAGTCGCTCAACTGTCGCTACCTGCCGCTGTTAATGAATCGGCCTCCCCGTTAATGAATCATTTAACCTGTGCAAAATCTTATATATACAATAATACAGTGCTGCTAAGACAAACAACAAACTACAAACTATACACCAATGTATTCAATGAATTATTAAAGTGAAAAGTAGATAGAAATGACAATAACCTATAAGGATAGGCAGTGCTAATAAAGCCCATATGGTAGAGAATAATCGCTATACAAACGAGAATTGAGGGCAGAGAATAATCAAAATAAAGTATTCGTATCAGCATGTTGTTAAGGTCCCCCTCGAATTCAACCAGAATGACACCGACGCGTTGCGTGGGCGTCCCACTTCATCAGGATCTTTTTAGGCTTTATCACAGACTGTATATATACATTTATTTTTTTCCTGCCGGTCTTCATTCATTTGATTGTATAATATAGTAAATCATGAATTCGATGCAGCATTAAGAGCCCGTTTTGTTTTGCGTCCTCTTGTGTGTATATGTGTGTGTATGTTTTTTTTTTATTTTGTATGGTGTGTTTCTTGGTCCTATTCTTGAGCTTTAATACATTTTGATATATTCTTTTACTTTGTTGTGGTGAGTGCAGACTTTTTTGTGCCTTCAGGGGCATCTCAGAGCCCCAAACTAGTATTGTATACGGATTGGCCTGGTTTGGTTTGGCACCCCACACAATCAGATTTCTTTGGCTGTGCTTATCCTCCCAATTTTTGCTTTTCTTTTTCATGAATATTGAGCAAAAGCTTTAGTAAGAAAAAGAAGAAGCTCCAAAAAATTGGATATGCGCTGCCTCAATAGTATATAATAGGTGCCAGCCTCAGGGGCAGAACCACAGACACTGCTTTGCAAATAGTGGGATTCCAGGGCTAACCCACCACTCAGTCCCCATCAAAAGGCTGCACACTAAATATCAATTAATGCAATTTATTAATGAAGGATTAAAGGAACTAAGGCCCTTATTTAAGAAGGCATAGCGTCAGGTAGCGGCTGGTTAACGAGAGGTAGCGACAGGTAGCGACAGGTGAACGCCGGACATGGCAGCGATTACACATTTATCAAGCAGAATCTGTTTAGCGACTGGGATAGCGCCATGTAGCGTCAGATTCATCATTTTCACAGCCTCAGCGAACAGCGCCGGCGTTCAGCCTTGCACAGCGTCAGGTATGACCTCTCGCTACCTGTCGCTCTCCCATATATTTCAATGGACGATCCTTTCCTTCTCTTTAAACTGTGTTTTGCTGAAAAACAGACTTTAATCACACCGCCTCCTGCGCTCTGGGCTTCAGAGAAGCATTTTTCAGCGCCAGAGATTTGTGAGGCTCTTTTTTTGCTGAATAGGGTGTGAGTCGGTCGCTATGAGCAGTCGCTAACATGCGCTCCCATACAGCGCTGTACTGGTCAAATAGCGACTCCTCACAATGTATTCAACATTACCGAACAGCGACTGAGTCGCTATAAACTAGCGACCCATGGCCGAGCACAGCGAGTACTAGCGGGCGCTCTGAAATGCCGCTACAGACGCTCATCTGTCGCTACCTGGCGTTAGTGATGAATCAGCCTGTTAGTTCACCTTTTCTAATCATGAATTAGGTCTGCACGCGCACCCAGCACTTTATCTCATAAGCGTCAGCCAATATATGTTTTTATATTCTGAGTTACATAATATATTATAATTTACTTTGGTGCAAAGATCATTATCTATGTCTAAATTGGTTATCCCTGGAGTTCCTCCCCACTTGTTTTTGAATATGTGGTTTTATTATGTCGTATATTAAGTTTTCTGTATGTCATATATGTACAAATCCTTTATTAATAAATTGCATTAATTGATATTTAGTGTGTAGCCTTTTGATGAGGACTGAGTGGTGGGTTAGCCCTGGAATCCCACTATTTGCAAAGTAAGAAAAAGAAGAAACACGGCTGTTTCGGGGCACTGGGCTGGGGATAAGAAGTGATGACATAGGCCCTTATTTATGAAGGAATAGCGACAGGTAGCGACTGGTGAGCGACCGGTAATGACGGGCCCCGCCACGAGAACGCCGGCTCCCCACCACAATCACACATTTATCAAGCCAATCCTGCTTAGCGACTGAGATAGCGCCAGATAGCCACTCATTCATCATTATTCCGACCTTGAACAGCGACAGGTATGACCTCTCGCTACCTGGCGCTCTCCAATGCATTTCAATGGAACAATCTTTAAATATTCATAATTAATTATTAATTGTTTTTTTTTTTTTTTTTTTAAATGTGAAAAATCCTGTGACCACTTCTGCCATTTTAGATTATTTTTTTAAGGAAAAAAAAATGTACAGAATTGATATTACAGGTCTGATATTAATGTATTCATATTACTAAATTATTTTAAAAACTTTGGTTTCCAAAAATATGGTTGTTTGGGGGTTAAAAAACTACTTTTAACACATCGCCGCCAGCGCTCTGGGGTTTAAACAAGCATTTCACAGTGCGAGAATTTTTTTGAGCGTGATTTTTTGATGAATATGGTGGAAGCCGGTCGCTCTGACCAGTCGCTATCATGCGCTCCCATACAGCGCGGAACCTGTCAAATAGCGACTCGTAACCTTGTATTCAACATTACTGCAAACCGACTGAGTCGCTATCAACAACCGAACAATGGCCAAGCACAGCGACTACTAGCGGGCGCTGTGAAAATACCGCTACAGTCGCTCAACTGTCGCTACATGTCGCTATTAATAAATCAGCCTCATAGAATTCCTTTATGTGCACAGAATCCCGTGACTTTAATCCTATCTGGCTTGATGCAATGCACGGACTCCATAAAAAGGGATCTTTAAAGTGGACCAACACCCAGGATTTTCACTATCCTGGGTTTTGGTCCACTTCCGATCAGGGGCGCCCCGCTGCGTAAAACCCCCCCGATCGCCCTAAATAACTCACCTTACCCCGCTCCTACGCGAGTGCTCGTCCAATCAGAGCGCTCAGAGCCGCTGTGGTATGTACGGAAAAGCGTCGGACAACCACAGCGGCTCTGAGAGTGCTGGAGGCCGCCTCTCGCGCTTCCTTCTAACAGGGAGCGCGCCTGTGCCGGCCATTCACAAACGGCGCCCTGCTAGAGGGAAGCGCGAGACGCGGCCATGGTCTGCGCATGCGCCATTGGAACGGGGGTAAGGTAAGGTTTCTGGGCGTCCTGGGGGGTTTCACACAGCGGGCATCCCGATTTTGGATGCTCAGCGGGGAGGGATCTGATCGGCCCGGGAATCTTATAGAATCCTCCTGGGTGTTGGTCCACTTTAAACCATTAATAACGCATCACTATAGAGGGGTCTGCAGCGCCTCCGCATTATTCATCCATCATTCCAGATTTTTTTTGCCATTAAAAGAAGCGTCACGTGAAGGGACGGCGAGCATTACCATCTTCCCTGGGAGCTGATCTTTAAATTCTATTTATAACTTCTAGGTTGGAATATATTACTTTATTAGCATTGCGATATATTAATATAACAGTGCGAAGAGCCTTGTGACCGCCACAATGATTAATGGCTTTTATTTCTCCCCCCCCCCCCTCCCCCGCTTTCTGCTGAATCGACCCGGCTGGCGGGGGTTTATTTTTTTCCGTTAAGTGCAGCGATTTTGTCGGATCGGGTGTCGCGCTCTTGGTTGGGGACGGCTCAGGAGGGATCGGCTTTCCCTCTGGCGCAGAGTAAGGTGACCACCAAATGTACCATTAATCAATGCCGAGTCCACTGCGAACACGTCCTGATGCCGGAGTCCTTGCTCGGGACAAACGCGATACTCCCTGAGGCGCCCAATAAATATCGTCTTACCCCGACGGGCTCGCGTCTGCAGGAGCAGCATCTTCTGGGAAGGAGAAAGCAAGGGTGAGGGCTGAAAGGAGAGAGGGGTCATTAGAGGCGCAAGAAAGACGAGACCAGCGCCATCGGCCTCCTGGGAGGCTTCGAGAAGGTTCTAGATCATCGTAATGTCCTCGCGGCGTTAGACGTCCGTCCTTGGCCTTCCCAATGACACGTTCGACGGGTCCGCTGCTGCGCGCACTGCCGCGGATGAGAAACTTTTACCGGCGTGTTTTGTACTATTTTATCGAATACGCGGACAGTGCGGTGCCCTCAATTGCCTGGCCAGGACATATCCCAAAGACATACCTCCCAACTGTCCCTGATTTGAAGGGATTGTCCCTCTTTGTTCTTCTCCCTCTCCTCCATGTCCCCCTGTCCCTCATTCTTCTTTGTCCCTCTTTGAGGTGTAACATGCAGATCTGCAGCAATAAATGATTCATTTGCCTATTGAAAGTGTTTCTATTGTTTTAACTGTTACAATGTATCTCCTATCCATCCCTCACTGAGGGGTGTGGCTTCATCCATCAATCAATGAGGGGGTGTGGCTTCATCCATAACTTATCAATAGTCCCTCTTTACCACCCTGAAAAGTTGGAAGGTATGCTTTACAGGGTGATGGGCGTGGTTTAGGGGGTGTGGCTACATATTCACAGGCTTTTGAGGAACAATTGGCAATTTATAGGTATATAAGGGTTAATAATCCATAATGCTCACATAGTAATTCTGCTGATACTCGTCACTGTTACAGTAACTGACACAAGCAAAGCAAGAGGGAAAGGTTGACATTTTGACTATTATTGGGATTCGTTTGACCTATTTTATGCCCAGTTAGTGGATGCCCAGTAATTTCTGAGTGGAGGGCCACTTTAATGATGGGGGATGCCCCGCCACACATACTGCAGCTGGGAGCCCAAGAATGGGCAGAGGCACTTACCTTTGCCTTTACTTCTAGCTATTGAGGTTTGCAGGGCTGTGCTTCCTTTGCTGATCACTGGTGGCAGGGCAGGCGTCAGCACTGGGTGCACCCGGGCAGATGCTGGGGGCCCCTGCACCTTGGGGTGCCCCAGCTAATTCCCTCTACCCTGGGCAGACCCTATGCAGGACGCAGTGCCGTGCAGTAACCAGGACTGTCAGCCCAGGCAGACTGGCCATTGGGAGAAACTTTCTTTATGTCAATCCTTCTATTCTTCGTTTCCTTCCTTGTATTCTTTTCTTTTTTCCTCCTTTCTTTCCATTTATTCTTTGTTTCTTTCATGTTTTTTCGCCATATATTTTCTTTCTTTTTATTATTTTCTTCTATCCTTTTAGTCTTTTTTTTTCTTTTCATCTATTCTTTGTTTCTTTCATCTGTTTTTTTTTGCCATATATTTTATTTCTTTTTATTATTTCCTTTTATCCTTTTGTTTCCTTCTAGTCTCTTTCTTTCCATCTAATTTTTGTTTCTTTTTTCTGTTTTTTGCCATATTTTTAATTTCTTTTTATTATTTTTTATCCTTTTCTTTCCTTCTAGCCTCTAGTCTTCTTTTTTTCAATTATTTTTTGTGTCTCTCCTTGTGTTAAGGGGGAACAACGGCAGTCTCCTGAGCGTTGTTCCTCCCAGGCAGGGCATCCTGATTTGTGGTTCCCCATGGATCACATAGGAAACTCACCTATACACTGTTCCCATACCTCCCAAGAGGTATGTAAGGAGAGATACGTGCATGGAGCACTGCAGAATTTTTTTCAATTAAGCCACGCCCTCAGCCACACCCTTAGGGGGAAACACAGTAGAATAGGACAAGGGGATGAGGACACAGGTAAGTATCTGTGCCTGATCTCGGGCTTCCAGCTGTGCAGGAGAATCCCGCACTTTCCCCTGTCCTAACAAATCATTGGTGGAGTGAGAGCAGATGTCTCCAGATATCAAATGAAATATGCAGAATGCCGGCCTTCCACCCTGAGAGTGCCCGCCAGAGGTCACAGACATTAAAGTGGACCAAAACCCAGGATTGTGACTATCCTGGGTTTTGGTCCTTTCCCCCGGGGTCACCCCGATCGAGGATTCCCCGCTGTGTGAAACCCCCCAGATCACTGGAGTTAACTCACCTCTTCCCAGTCCTACAGAGTTACAGAGTTATATAGTTACATAGTTATATAGTTACATAGACCCTTATTCATCAAGCGATAGCGCCAGGTAGTGTCTGACGAGCGCCAGGTAGCGGCAGCTAACGGCGACTACCGACTCAAGTACGCCCGGCGGCGGTCACAATGACGCATTTATCAAGCAAAATGAGGCTAGCGCCGGCGAGAGCGACGGCTAGCGCGGCATTCATCATGAAGCCGCCTGGACCTCACAGCGCCGCTGCAAATTCCCTCACAGCGCCAGGTATGAGCTGTCGCTCCCTGGCGATGTCCAATGCATGTCAATGGAGCAATCTATAATTATTCATAATTAATTGGTATTATTTTTTTTTTTTTTTTTTTTAATGTCAAAAAATCGGAGACCACTTCTGCAATGTTAGGATTTATTTTTAAGTCAAAAAATTTTTAAAAAAAAATATGTGCAGAATTGATCTAACAGGTCTGAGATTAATGTATTCATATTACAAAATGATTCTAAAAACATGTATAATGTTACATTCAAAAAATATGGTTGTTTAGGGGTTAAAAACTAGTTAATACACATCGCCGCAAGCGCTCTGGGGTTTAAACAAGGAATGGACAGCGACAGCACATTCGGAGCGTGATTTGTTGATGAATATGAAGCTAGCCGTTCGCTCTGGCCATTCGTTGTCAGGCGCTCACATACAACGCTGGACCTGTGAAACAGCGACCCCTAAGCCCGTATTCAACATTACCGCACACCGACTGAGTCGCTGTCATCAAGCTAATGCCGGCCAAGCACAGCGAATACTGGCTGGCGCTGAAAAAAT